>JASVEL010006004.1:0-52332 GCA_032618575.1 Nicotiana noctiflora | reverse complement strand
CCTTGATGTACAAATGGACTTGACAGGCAGGAAGTGAGCTGATTTGGTGAGTCGATCCACTATCACCCATATTGAGTCAAACTTACGCCGAGTGCGAGGTAACCCTACCACAAAATCCATATTGATCATCTCCCATTTCCACCTTGGTATTTCTATAAGCTGAGTTAATCCACCGGGCCGTTGATGCTCGGCCTTCACTTGTTGACAGTTCGGACATTTAGCTACAAAGCTTGCTACATCCCTTTTCATACCGTTCCACCAATAAATCTCCTTAAGGTCATGATACATTTTCGTGGAACCTGGGTGTACCGAATACTTGGAAATATGAGCCTCTACCATTACCCTTTCCCGAAGCTCGTCCACATCCGGAACACATAGCCTATCTTGACACCGTAATACACCATCTTCGCTGCTGAGTACAAATGCTGAGGTCTTGTTATTCATGACTGCTTCCTTTACCCGAACCAATGCTGGATCCATGAACTGTTTTTCCTTGATTTCTGCGACCAATGATGATTCTGCTCCATTATGCACCAAGATATCCCCCTCGGCTGACGCCGAGATACGAACCCCCAAACTGGCTAATTGGTAAACCTCTCGAGCCAGGGGTCTCCGATCCACACCCAAATGAGCCAAACTACCCATGGATTTTCGACTAAGAGCGTCGGCTACCACATTTGCCTTTCCTGGATGGTACAATATGTTCATATCATAGTCCTTGAGCAATTCTAACCACCGCCACTGTCTCAGATTTAGCTCCTTCTGCTTGAACAAATACTGGAGGCTCTTGTGGTCCGAAAACACATCTACATGAACTCCATAAAGATAGTGCCGCCATATTTTCAAAGCAAACACAATAGCCTGCAAGCTCCAAATCATGCATCACATAATTCTTCTCGTGATTCTTGAGTTGCCCTGGAAGCGTAAGATATGACTTTCCCGTCCTGCATCAATACACATCCCAAACCAACCCCGGAGGCATCACAATAAACCACAAATCCCTCTCTGCCTTCTGGCAAGGCCAATACCTGGTGCCGAGGTCAATCTTGACTTAAATTCCTGGAAACTTTTCTCACATGCTTCGGACCACCGGAACTTAACTGCCTTCTGCGTCGGTTTTGTCAATGGGGAAGCGAGGGTTGAGAATCCCTCTACAAACCTCCGATAGTACCCCTGCCAAACCCAAGAAGCTACGTATCTCTGTCGGGGTCGTGGGTCTAGGCCAATCTTTCACTGCCGCAATCTTTTGAGGATCCACTTGAATTCCCTCACTGGAAATAACATGCCCTAGAAAGGCTACAGACTCCAACCAAAACTCACATTTTGAGAACTTGGCATATAATTGATGCCGATGAAGGGTCTGCAATGCTGCTCTGAGGTGAATGGCATGATCTTCCCTGCTCCGAAAGTAGATGAGGATGTCGTCAATGAATACAATTACAAAGGAATCTAGGAATGGCTTGAAAACCCGATTCATAAGGTCCATGAAAGCTGCTGGGGCATTGGTTAGCCCAAAAGACATGACCAAAAACTCGAAGTGACCATAACGAGTTCTGAAGGCAGGAACATCCTGCTCCCTGATTTTCAACTGGTGGTACCCAGACCGTAAATCAATCTTTGAGAAGAACTTCGCTCCCTGCAATTGGTCAAACGGATCATCCACTCGAGGCAAAGGATATTTATTCTTGATGGTGACTTTGTTGAGCTGCCGATAATCAATACACATTCGAAGTGACCCATCCTTCTTTATGACAAAGAGAACCGGAGCACCCCACGGCGACACACTCGGTCGTATGAACCCTTTCTCTAATAAATCCCTCAGCTGCTCCTTTAACTCCCTTAACTCTGCTGGTGCCATTCTATATGGTGGAATGGATATTGGCTGAGTATCTGGCAATACATCGATCCCAAAGTCAATCTCCCTATCCGGCGGAATGCCTGGAAGCTCATCTGGAAACACTTCGGGAAATTCATTCACAATTGGCACGGACTCGAGGGTAGGCACATCTGAGGTGGTGTCCGTTACCCGAACCAGGTGATAGATACACCCTTTCTTATAAATCTTCGAAGCCTTAAGGTAGGAAATAAACCTACCCCTTGTCACTACACCATTTCCTCTCCATTCAATAACTGGCTCGTTAGGGAACTCGAGCCTCATAACTCTCGTTCGACAGTCAAGTTTGGCAAAGCACGAATAGAGCCAATCCATCCCCATAATTACATCAAAATCTACCATCCCAAGCTCAATAAGATCGGCCGTGGTATCACGACCACCCACCGTAACAACACAATTCCTATAGACTCGTAAGGCTGTAATAGAATCACCGATTGGAGTCGACACAGAGAACGGCTCATGAAGCTGTTCGGGTACTATCCCAAAACTTGAAGCAATGAATAGAGTAACATAAGACAAGGAGGACCCTGGATCAATAAGGGCATAGCAATTAATAGTCTGAACAGACAGGATACCTGTAACAACATCTGGAGAAGCCTCGGCATTTTGGCGGCCACTCAATGCATAGAATCGGCTAGGTCCACCCCTACCACGAGCTCCACCCCTAGCTGCACCACGCCTTGCTGATGCTGGAGTACGCACTGATGATGTAGCAGCCGAAGAACCGGATGACTGAGCAGATCCCCTACCTATACCCTGGCGGGGTGCACGACAGTCCCGTTGAATGTGACCTCTCACCCCGCACCCGAAGCACACTGGAAGGTCAAGGTAGCAAGTCTCTGTATGAAATCTCCCACACTTGGGGCATGTAGGTCTCCCCTGCTGCTAGGACCTCACCCCAGGACGACCAGACTGACGAGACCTCATGCTGTCTGAACCCGGTCTCGAGTAACTGCCCTGCTGATGACTGTGCACGGATGGCGGTGCACTCGCGGAGGACTGAGCATATGACTGGGATGGCCCTGATGACCCTCTCCCTGGAAGTGATCTCCCCGAATGACCCATTGACCGGGCCCTGCTGCTACTTTCTCTATCTGCACGAATCTTCAATTTCCTGGCCTCTGTGGCCTGAGCAAACCCCACGATCCTCCCATAGTTCATATCCGAGTGCAAAGCTGCTGTGGCGGCCTCATTCACTACCAAAGGGCTAAGGCCCTGAACAAACCGTCGAACCGGGCATCCATGGTCGACACTAAATGAGGAGCGTACTTGGACAACCTTACGAACTCCACGTGATACTCCCAATACACTAATACTGCCCTGTTTGAGAACCTCGAACTCAGTGGCACGGGCTGCCATTGCCTCGGCAGGTAAGAAGTGGTCCATAAATGCATCCACGAACTCATCCCATCTGGCCGGAGGGCTCCCTTCCTCACGGGAATCCTCCCAAATTTCGAACCATGAACGTGCCGCTCCCTTCAGCCTGTAAGAGGCCAACTCTACCCTCTCTATATCTGTAGCCTTCATCACTCTGAGGGTCTTGTATATCTCATTAAGGAATTCCTGTGGATCAGCCTCTGGATCGGTGCCTGAAAATTCTGGAGGGGCCAACCGCAAGAATTGATGGACTTTGGAGCTAGAGGAATCTCCCTGTCCGTTGGAGGATGCAAGGGCATCATGGGATCTCTGGGCCTGGGCGGCCACTAACTGTGTTAACATATGAATGGCTCCCCTAAGATCTTCATTAGAGATACCAGAGCCCGAAGCGGGAACTGCATCTGAGTCGGGAACACTGGCAGGAGGAATGGTGGCATCCTCCGCCGCGGCTGGAATAGGGACACTTGGGTTTTGAATAGATGGGCCAGGCAGATTCGGGACTGGTGGGTCATTCTCTCCCACGGCATCGGGTACATGATTGGCAGCCGCACTCGGGCCAGCATTGGCCCCAAGGCCGAGTCTAGCAATCTTCTTAGGTGCCATATTCTGAAAATTTGGGAACAAGGCGCGAATTAGACACAAATATTTCCACATTGCACTTTACCGCACGATATAGATTAGCAAAGAAATAGGTAAATTCCTAAATGCCCGTGTAGCCCCCTACTTATATGATGTGGTCGACAACACACCTATAAGAAGGGCACTACTAGACACGGCTCCGAGACATCCTAGGACACTTTAAAACCTTAGGCTTTGATTCCAAGTTTGTCACGTCCCAAATCGGGGAACATGACCGGCGCCTGACCGGGTTGCCCCGATCAAGCGGACCTGGGTGCCTTTCATTCCCACGCATTACCCCTGTATTGATTGTTTCCCATTAACTAACTATCTTACTAACCATGAATGACTTCACATTAAACAATTGAAACCATACAAGTGATTTATTAACAAGTTTGCAGTTTTTACAACGCCCGACATAACGTAATATACACATAAGACTGGAGTCCCACAGTTTACATGTCTACAGAGCCTCTAGGATACAAAAAAAAGGGAATACAATACTTGTCGGTAACAAGGCTCCGGCTATACCTTACAAAACCAAAATGAAATCTAAACAAAAGTGGTATGAACCACACAGGGCCCCAAGGAAGAAAAAAGGGCTCACCAAAACGGGTAGTGGAAGGAGAAGGATACTACTGCCGATGAGCTGAAGTGCCTGCTACTGATCCACCTACAATCATAACACGAATGTAGCGTCCCCGGCAAAAGGGACGTCGGTACACTTGAATTGTACTGGCATGTATGGACAAACTTTGTCCCAAGTAAACTCAAGCCATTGAATTACATCAACAATTAATTAAGCCAGCCCAACCATGTTTCCACATTTTCCTCATTTCAAATAATTCTCAACACAAAGCACTTTCTACGATCAACCAATTTAACAATAACCAATCAATCACGTAAAGCACAAGTAGTCAAACAAAGGGGCAATGAGTGCCCCACAGGTTGCAAACTCTCTTGCTGTCTCCTTTCACAATTTCACATTATTGATTTTTGTATCAATTTTCAATAGCGATTTCGATCGCTTTCCATCCTTATTGCCCATGACCACCCTTATTACCTCGGCCACCCTTATCACCCCAACCCACACCTTATTTCCTCACGTTGCGGCGCGCAACACGACCCCGCCTTACAGTTTAAAACACAACAATTTCAAACAACAGATAAGGTACTACACACGATTTCAACAAGTTCAAATAAGCAACTTGCACATTGTTTCATGTTCTCAATTATTTTTCAAATCAATATCACAACCATGTTCCAATATTTCCACAATTCAAGTGTTTCATCTCTTTCCACAATAGACAAATTCTCAAGAGTTTCGTTTGTTTTACACAAGGTGCCATATAGGCCATCATAATCATTATTCATAATTCTTTACCCATTTCGACTCTCATTTAATTTTCGGTTCATATTCTATACCACATCACTCATATTTCAACAACAACTTTGAGAATTTCACACAATTTGTCAAATTAACACTAATCAAACAAATTTCACATATATAGGCGATTTCACAAGAATCAAAATTAGCCATACATACCTGGTGATGAGTTTTCTTCCTACTTTATGCTTACCCAAGATATCCTACTCTTGCCAACCTTGTTCTTGAAGACTCTTACTTCTACTCACTTCTTTTTACTAGAAATCAAGTTCAATAATCATGCATGAGTGTAAAAATTCTATTTTCAAAAGCTATTATATGCAAACCTCTCTTTACCCAATTTAAAACTGAAAATCAAAGAAAATAGTTAGGGTTTTTACCTTGAAAAGGATTGGGGAAGTTGAATCCTTGCCCTAGGATCCCTTGGAATTAAGTGGTTGGAACAATCTTTGAAGATGGAGAACTTCTCTCTCTAAAACCCCTCTATTCTCTCTCTAATTTTGGCAAGATGATATGAGAAAATGAGGGTGAAAGGTGTTATATTAAAGAAGAGATCGGGTAAAAAATGTTACAAAAATCTGGGCCGGGGCAAATCTGCGGTTCACTTTGCGACCGCAGAATCAACATGCGGTCCACATAGTGACCGCAGAATGGCCTCAAAATTACACAAGTTCTGTTACAGAATGCGACCAATATGCGGTCCGCATTCTTGATCTGCGGTCGCAAAGTGCACCGTAGATTCACTATGCGATCGCATATCGACCGCATTTTCAACATGATTTTTGGGAGGCTTCTGTTAAGCTTTGCGGCAAGAATGCGGTCCGCATAACAGGTTTGCGGTCGCATTCTTGACCGCATATTTGACACTTTTCTGGAAAACTTTATTCTCTACATTTTTGAAACTTAAATCACTACCAAGGGTCCGAACCGCGGCGAGCAATCTCGCCGCGAAGAATTTTACGCATTTCTAACACATTATTCGGACCATGACACTATAGCTACTAGGTTTTATGCACAAATATTTTACGGGGCCTTACAGTTGCCTAGTGTGTTTTTGGCGAAGTGTATGTGCCGAGCGACACTTATTACATTTCATTTACATTATTTCGCTATTATCTTATCTTTTGTTCATGAAATTGTATATTCCGCATCGTGTTAGGCTTACCTAGTAACGAAGACTAGGTGCCGTCATGACAGGTTCACGATTGGTGAACTAGGGTCATGACACTCAGTCAATCTAGACTTGGCCTCTCAGGCCCACTCAACTAGAACAGGACATCCCACCCTAGGTAGTCTCTCTCAAAGTACATATCTAGTACTGGCTCATTATATGCTATACAAATATAATTACAGATGAGTGTATGTATCTCGCATGATATAAGGGTCACCTAGCTCTACAGGCTTCCCTAATACTCTACAGATCGGCAGAAGGCCCCAACCATGGCTACAAGCCCAATTACACAGTTATATGCTCAATCTCAGTCATAAGACACAGTAAAGCTATCAATTGGGAAGGAAAGTCCAAATTCCCAGTCACAATGCCACCACGCTCGTCACACGACGCGTGTTTCATCTCAGCATAGCATTGTATAGTGGAAGTGCGGGGTTTCAAACCCTCAGTACATCATTTACTACCACCACTCACCTCGAACCGGTAGAAGTCCTAGCTCGCTTTGCGCTTGCCTCACAAAACAATCTCCTCGGATGCCAAATTTGCTCAAAATCAATGAGAATACATCAATATAGGCTAGTTAGACATAACCCAATCGAAATAACTCAATTTACACCAAAACCCACGAAGTTGTCAAAATTCGACTTTTGGTACGCTTCTCAAAAAATTACAAAAGTTACATTTTTGGGATCCTTATCTCAACACTAGTGTACAAATATAAATATTGCCAAAGTCGGACTCCGTTTGCCCATTCAAATCGATGATTTACCATAACCCAAGCTTAGGGCAAAAATTCCCCATTAATCCTCCCATTTACAGTGAAATAATTGAAGATTCTAAGATAAAATCACGTATTTGGACCATAAAACTTACCTCCAATGTATACCCGGTGAAATCCCCTATAATTCCCGTCACTTTGCTCTCTAAGAACTCAAAAATGGAGGTTTTGGGTAAATGGGTTGCAGATGAAATGTTCTGAACTTAACCCTTATGCCAGGCCATGTTACTCTACGCGATCGCAACCTTTGGCACGCGATCGCGATGTACAAATTTTTGGCGTCCTGTTTTCCTTCTACGCGATCGCGTGTACTCAGCCGCAATCGTAATGATCAGCCTAACCATTTTACGCGATCGTGACATTCTCTCCGCGATCGCATTGCATTCGAATCTTACCTTACACGATCGCATGAAGGGCCTCGCGATCGCGATGAATAAAGCCTTCACCTTACGCGATTGCACCCCTCATCTCACGAACGCGAAGAATAAAAACCCCTCTGCTCTCCGATACAGTACGTGATCGCATGGCCAACTACGCGATCGCGATGTGTAAATTTTTCCTGCAATTCAGTGCAGCAGATCTGTGATGACCCAGCCCATCATCATGCGAGTTATCACCCCGTTTTCCCTGTTATATGCTTGTTCATGTTTCAATATGTATGTTTGGTGAGTTTGAGTCAATTCGGATTAAGTTTGGTTGGAATTGAGACAAATAGTCTCGTAGAAGAAGGAATAGATGGGAAAAGTCAACCGGATGTTGACTTGTGAGTTAGAGAGCTCGGAATCAAATTCTGATGATTTGGTCAGCTCTGGGAGGTCATTTGTGTCTTAGGAGAGTGATCAGAATGGAATTTGGAGGTCCGACGTAGAAATAGTCTTGAATTGGCTAAGGTTGAATTTTGGCGAAATCCGAACGGTAGGTGAGATTTTGATCTGGGTGTCGGAATGGAATTCCAATAGTTGCAGTAGCTCCGTTAGGTGAATTTGGATATGTCTGCAAAATTTCATGTCATTCGGACGTCGTTTGGTCGGGTTTTGATCGAATAAGAATTTTGAAAGTTATAGTTAAACTTAAGCTTGAATTTGCTGAAAACGGACAATTTTGATGTTAATGATAGTGATTTTATGATTCGAACAAGTTGGAATGAGGTAATAGATCATGTCCTGTATATTTGGTTGAGGTCTCGGGGGTCTCGGGTGTGTTTCGGATGTCCAACGGGTCATTTTTGGAAGATTTTTGGAGTTTTGAGCGTAAATGTAATGATCCAAAGGTCTATTTTTAGTTCTAGAGATCCAAATTTAACTTCGAGACTTCGAGAATTTAAATCATGAATTATAGGACTGATCTAGAAATTTTGGTTTAATTTCATCAAGTCGCGATTGGGTTTTTGATGCGATATGTGAGTTAATTGTTTAACGAGCGACATTGGTATTGAACTAAGCAAATGAGCTCCAAATTCAGTTTTGTTTGAACTTCTAGATCCGTATCAAACTTACGGAGCCATAGGAAAAAGAATCGTCTAATTTCGAGTTCGTATGATGGATTTAGAGCCATTTTAGTAAAAAAATGACTGTGCTGCAATTTAGATAAAAAAGCTACTGCAATGAATAGTACCCGTGAATAGTACCCGTAAATAGTACCCCGTGAATAGTACATTGTGAACAGTAACCCCCCCGTGAACAGTACCTTGTGAACAGTAACACGGGTGAACAGTATTTGTTAAAAAAAATCTGGACAGAAGGTTTTTAATTGGCATTTCATCCGCGACTCATTAATTGAAAACCTCCATTGTTGAGTCTTGGAGAGCAAAAGTGAAGGGAAATTGCTGGGATTTCACCGGGTTATCATTGGAGGTAAGTTTTATGGTTAATATATGTGTTTTTATCTTAGAATCCTTCTTTATTTCACCGAAATTGGATCAAATTGTGGGGAAATTTAGCCTAGGCCAGGGCTTTGGTAAAATACCGATTTGAGCGGGCAAATGGAGTCCGAATTTGGTAAATTTTATGTGCCTAGACTCGTATTGAGACGAGGGTTCCGAATATGTAACTTTTATAATTCGAGAAGCGCACTAAAAGTCGGGTTTTGACAACTTTGTGAGTTTTGATGCAATTTGGGTTATTTCGAATGGGTTACGTGAATTTAGCATATATTGATGTATTATCATTGATTTTGAGCAGATTTGGCAACCGAGAAGATTGATTTGGGAGGCAAGCGCAAGGCGGACCGAGGCTTCTACTGGTTCGAG
Source organism: Nicotiana noctiflora (assembly GCA_032618575.1). Lineage (NCBI taxonomy): Eukaryota > Viridiplantae > Streptophyta > Magnoliopsida > Solanales > Solanaceae > Nicotiana > Nicotiana noctiflora. Next base: position 42,859 of record JASVEL010006004.1, on the reverse strand, counting down.
GTGAGTGGTAGTAGTAAACAATGTACTGAGAGTTTGAAACCCCATACTAGCACTTCACAGTGCTATATTGAGATGAGACACGCGTTCTCTGACGGGCATAGTGACATTGTGATTGAGGGTTCGGACTTGGTCCTTCCTGGCTAATAAAATACTGTGTTGTATGACTGTTAATGAGATTATAACTGTACAATTGGTCTAATAGCCATGTTTGGGGCCTTGTGCCGATCTGTAGAGCATTAGGGAACCTATAGAGCTAGGTGACCCTTATATCATGTTGGAAACATACACTCAGCCGTAGCTTTTGGTGGACTAACATATCAGCACTGTCACGGGGCTAAGTTTTACAAGACCCGTGCGGACAGCTAAACAGCCTTAACTCGCTTTTAGCCTCGGTCCTAACACAATACTAAGCACAAAAACGTGCTGGAAGCTATGGCAAACAGAAACACACAAGTGCTGGAAATGAAAGCAGTAAGTGGCTAACAAGAGTTGGGAGGCCAAGGCCAATTTTCTGATTTACTTGATAAATAGAAAGGAAAGCTACAATACAAAGTGTTGTATATCTGAGATATGAGATCTGAGGTGCCTTCTATTAAGGCTTGTACATGTATATATATACACAATTACAGCTGCTACAAAGTGGGAAAATACTGTTGTCTATCATGCTGTAAAGCTGGCCAGCATGATAGGCTGCTACAGTGAAATTACTGCTGATCATGCAGTAAGGCTGGCAACCATGAATGGAAAAGCTCCCACTTTCAAGTCAAGTGGGAAGGTGATCATTGCCTTCTTGAAATCTGTCTCCTATGGCAGATTTCGAATTTGGCCATGTCGGGTGGCCAAAGTAGTGTGTCGGGCGGCCAAATTAATGTAGAATTTGGCGGGTCGGTACACACTCCCCCACTTGAAATGGCGACGCCCTCGTCGCCACAAAGTTTCACAGACTTAGAAACTTGTCTGTTGAACGTCCCTCGCTCCGCTGATGTAGCCTTTGAAGTTCGGGATAACTGAGGTACTATGTGCCTCATAGCTGACGGTTTTGCTTCCGACTTAGAGCCCTTATCTTTAGGGACTCGTGGTTTTCCCTTAGCCAAGCAATTGGCTACCTTGCTCCCTTTGGTCTCTGTACCGTTTGCTGGTATCATGGTGTCGTTCTCCTCTGCGACTTGCATTGCGGACAGCAGACCACCGACTTGTGGCACCCGAACTGTTGGAACCACACATGGACCCCTCGGATCATAAATGTATATCTGGTCAAGGAAAGGGCAGATGAACGCTTGAACTTCGTTCCAATATTCTAGCCCTAATACCAGGTCGAATACATCCATGGGCGCGACATAGAAATTCACGCCTCCCAGCCAAGCTCCTAAGCTGAGCTTCACATTACAAATAACTCCAAATACGTTGGTGGGTTTGGAGTTAACCGTCTTCAAAACGGAATTGTTTGGACTGAATGCAAGGCCAAGTGACTTAGCCTTCTCCTTAGTCACAAAATTATGTGTCGCACCGGTGTCTACCAAGATGCGAACTTTCTGCCCATTCAGTGTGGCATCCACGAACATGGACCCTGTCTTCCTCGTCTGATGGCTCTTGCCTGTCGCCATGTTGCCCGATGTACGACCCTGTTTGGCAAGATCCGGCTTCCTTTGGACAACCTGCTTTAGTGCAGGCTCTTTCACTATGGCTGCGCCCAGAACTAAGTTGGCCAGATGAGCAATATCTGGTTGTTGCTCCCTGTCGTCTTGGACTTCATCATCAGTTGGCCTCTGGTCGGCCGCTATCATGGCGCTGAGTTTGCCTAAGTTAGGACAATCTCTAAAGTGATGATTGGGGTCCTTGCAAAGGTAACAAGCACGGCGTGGACGAACTTCCTTCTTCCGTTGAGCATATCGGTCGCGCCAGTTGTTCGCATTCTGACCCTTTGAGTTTTGATCTGGGGTGACAGCTCGCTTGCCCTTGTCCCGATAACCGTTGCCTTGATCAGATTCGGAATGGTGATCCTTTGGTTTTGGGGTGGCTGTCCTAAAATCATTTAAGGATTCAGCCACTGCGATAGCTTCATCGACGTCCTGAACTTGACGTCGCTGCAATTCTTGTTTGGCCCAATTTTGAAGGCCATCACTGAAATAGAACAACAAATCCTCACTGGTCATGTTGGGGATTTGCAAAATGAGTTTTGTGAACTCCTTCACGTACTCACGAATGGAAGTTGTTTGCTTCAGCTCTCTCAACTTCCGGCGAGCCTCATTGACAACGTTTTGGGGATAAAACTGGCGCTTCAGTTCGTATTTGAACTGATCCCAGCTTTTGATGGAGCAAATTCCCTTCTCCATATCTGACTTCTTCCGCCTCCACCAGAGCATGGCGGTGTCGGAAAGATACATTGTTGCTGCACGAACCTTTGCAGCTTCATCCTCGATATTGAGGTGCTCAAAGTAGTCTTCCATTCTCCACAGGAAGTTTTCTACGTCTTGAGCGTTTCGGTCGCCCTTGAACTCCTTCGGTTTTGGGCCCTCGATCTTGGTTTCACGCACAGTTATATGATCTGTGCCACCAGCATGCCTTACCGCCTTCAGTTGTTGCCTAAGGGTCTCAACTTCCCCGTGCAGTGCTGATACGGCCTCGGTCAGCTTGAGCTCAAGGTTGGTCAGTCCATCCTTGTGCTCGTCGATTAAGCGATCCTGATTATCCTTGACGTCTCCCAGTTCTTCTAGAGCTGTAGACTCGAGCGATGAGAAGTTATCTTCAGTAACTTCCAGGCGTTGGTTCAAAGCATTTAAACCGGCCTCCACTAAATGGACTCTCACTTCCATGGGAAGTGTAGCCAAGCCTCCGTCTGTGCCAAGATCAACTTGTTGTGCAGGCAGCACCTCACTAGTTGATGCTATGGCAGGATCTCGCACTTTGCTTGTGCCTCTCCTTTTTGGCTTTTGCCTTTTCGTTGGTGACTCGTCTCTCCCACGAAGGTTGCCTAAAACAGATTCGTTTCCTTCGGTTGCCATGTCTCGTGCCTAAGCTTTGATACCAGTTGTCACGGGGCTAAGTTTGACAAGACCCGTGCGGACAGCTAAACAGCCTTAACTCGCTTTTAGCCTCAGTCCTAACACAATACTAAGCACAAAAACGTGCTGGAAGCTATGGCAAACAGAAACACACAAGTGCTGGAAATGAAAGCAGTAAGTGGCTAACAAGAGTTGGGAGGCCAAGGCCAATTTTCTGATTTACTTGATAAACAGAAAGGAAAGCTACAATACAAAGTGTTGTATATCTGAGATATGAGATCTGAGGTGCCTTCTATTAAGGCTTGTACATGTATATATATACACAATTACAGCAGCTACAAAGTGGGAAAATACTGTTGTCTATCATGCTGTAAAGCTGGCCAGCATGATAGGCTGCTACAGTGAAATTACTGCTGATCATGCAGTAAGGCTGGCAACCATGAATGGAAAAGCTCCCACTTTCAAGTCAAGTGGGAAGGTGATCATTGCCTTCTTGAAATCTGTCTCCTATGGCAGATTTCGAATTTGGCCATGTCGGGTGGCCAAAGTAGTGTGTCGGGCGGCCAAATTAATGTAGAATTTGGCGGGTCGGTACATTCTAGCTCCGTTGTTGATATTGATTGGTCAGGGTGGCTTAGCAATGTGTTGGGCGCCATCACGACCGGATTTTGGGTCGTTGGGGAGAATGTAACGACCCGGCCCGTCGTTACAGGAATTTCCACCCCGTTACCTTGCATTTACATATATTATGCTTTTAAAACGGTATTAGAGTATATCGGGTGAGTTAGGAGTGATTTGGATTGAAAATGAAACAAATAGCATGTTTGAAGAAAGCTTGAATATGAAAAGTCAACCAAGAGTTGACTATTGAGTTAGAGTGCTCGGAACCGGATTCTGATGATTCGACTAGTTCCGGGGGATCATTTATGACTTAGGAGAACAATCGGAATTGAATTCGGAGGTCGGTGTAGTTTTAAGCTTGAATTGGCGAATGTTGAATTTTGGCGAAAACCGGATGGTAGGTGATATTTTGATCCGGGGGTCGGAATGGAATTCCGACAATTTCTGTAGCTTCGTTATGTGATTTTGGATATGACTGCAAATTTTCAGGTCATTCGGACATCGTTTGATCGGGTTTTGGGTTGAATGTTAGTTTTGAAAGTTTTGAAGAAATTTAGGCTTGAATCCGTGGATAATTGGTGATTTTGATGTTTAGGATGGTGTTTTTATGATTGGAACAAGTTCGAATAAGGAATTAGGATGTGTTGGTGTGTTTGAATGAGGTCCCGGGGGCCTCGGGGTGTTTTCGGATGGTTAATCGGGAGAAAAATATGGAAAATTGCAGAAACTGGTGCATTGCTTCTGTTGTTTCCGCTCCTGCGGAATTTTGGGCGCAGGAGCGGGTCCGCTGAAGCGGACGAGGAGCGCAGAAGCGCTGGGCATCGCAGAAGTGGAACATTTTTCGCTGAAGCGGCATCGCAGAAGCGGAAGGGAAGCCGCTTAGGCGAGTCCGCAGAGGCGGACGCCTAGTCGCAGAAGCGGAAATGGCCGGCCAGGCCTGGAACCGCTGAAGCGACCCTTTGGTCGCGGATACGGACGCGTAGGAGCGGAAATTCTTCCGCAGAAGCGAAAATCGCTGTAAGTTAAGTGTATCAGAAGTTAGAAAAATTTCAGAACATTTCACACGTTTGGGTCTCGGCTTTAGAGGCGATTTGGGCGATTTTGAAGAGAAACTCAAGGGAAATCATCAGGTAAGCAACTATGGACTTAAACTATGATTAGTATTGGTATTATTATGCGATTATATCATGAAAATGGAAGAAATTGGGGTGATTCATGGAAGATTTAACCCTAGGCTTGAACTTTAGAAAATCAAGGTTTTGAATGAGCAAATGGAGTCCGAATTTGGTAAAATTGATATGCTTAGACTCGTATTGAGATGAGGGTTCCGAATGTGAGACTTTCGTAACTTTTCGAGAATCGTACTGAAAGTCGGGTTTTACCAACTTAGTGTAATTTTGCGAATTTCATATAAAATGGAGTGGGTTATGATTCTTTGACCCGTATTTAATATAATCATTGTTATTTGACTAGATTCTACACACGAGGCAACGAAATTCAAAGGAAAAGGCATCGCGGACGATTCGACGACCGGCTAGAGGTGAGTAGTTTGTGTATATTGTAGCTTGAGGGTTCGAAACCCCGGCTTAGCACATTGTGACGCTAATAGGGCGTGGCTCGCACACCGTGGCAGGTGCGGGATTGATTGTGATTGGGGATTGAGACTTGGTCCATCCCGGGAATGAATAATATGATGTTAGTGTTGGAAATACATTGTATTTGCTATATCTGTGGGCTGTAAGCCTTGTTTGGGGCCTAGTGCCGATCTGTAGCGTCCTTAGAGGACAATATTTATGTGATAGCTAAAAATTGCTTAAATCACTGATCTCAGTCCTGGGAATTGTAATCAAACTTTTGAAATGCTAAGTCACCGGATTTTACAAACTTAATAAAGTTAAAGCATTTTTCATAAATTATGAATTGAGAACTGGAACTAAGGAAAATGAATTGTTTTGTGACTTAATTGCTTATTGTGGACTGAGTATGGGATCGGGCTGCACGCCGCAGTGGTTGATGTGAGGATCGGGCTGCACGCCGCAGCAGTATTGCGCTTGGGCTGTAGGAGCCCCTCCGGAGTCTGTACACACCCCAGTGAGCGCCGTCGACGTTAAATGGGATCGGGCTACACGCCGTAGCAGTTATGTGCATTGCATTGCATCTGTATTTGTTGGATTACTCTGTGGTAGTTGTATTGTATTATTGTTGCTAGTTCGTAGGAGATTCGGACTGTAGTGTAGCTTCGTATTGTGGTATTTTGTGGATTTCTTACTGTCAGCTACATATATATATTTGTTACTCACTGAGTACTTAGTACTCACCCCTACTCCCTGCACCTTTTGTGTGCAGACTCAGGTACACAGGAGCAGTAGACGGACATCTCCGGCGTTTACATTGTCACATCGAGTTGCTGAGGTAGCTGCCTACGTTCGCAGAGCCTAGCTCCTCCTCTCATTCCAGTTGTTATTTTATATTTTGTATTCAGACTTGAGTACTTCTATATCGTACTCTCTATTTTCCTGTTGGGTTTTGTTAGAGGCTCTAGACTTGTGACTCCGGATCTTTGGGAGTGTCAGTACTTTTGTTCGGTATTATTATTATTGGAGTTCTTAAACTCATATATTCTTCTTGGGTTGTCCATTTGGGGACTGGTATTGTGTTATAATTAAATTGTTGGTTTGGCTGGCCTAGCTTGATTGTTGGGCGCCATCACGACTGGATTTGGGTCGTGACAAGTTGGTATCAAAGCTCTAGGTTATTAGGACTCGCGAGTCATGAGCCGGTTTAGTAGGCTTTCGCAGATCGGTACGTAGACGTCCGTATCTATCTTCGAAGGGCTACAGAAACTTTAGGAAAAACCTCATTTTCTTGAATTCATATCGTGCGATTTGTGTTATCATGAAATTAAATCTTTCCATATTCTATTCTCTCGCGGGCTAACGGACGTGGCGGACGACCACCATTGGAACCCAGAGGCCGTGGTAGAGGTAGGGCAGCAGTACCAGCACCTGCTGATCCACCAGCTGACCAGACTCAGGGTCAGATTCCTGCACCAGTGGCCGAGGCTCAGGACCAGATTCCAGCGGCAGACGCTCCGACAACTCAGGTTCAGGCACCGGCAGTGCCCATTGTGATACCGGGTCTTCAGGAGACCTTGGCTCAGATCTTATCAGTATGCACATACTTTGCTCAAGTAGTTGCAGCTACTGCTGCAGCATCTTCTTCACAGGCAGGGGAAGGGAATCAGACCCCCGTGGCTCGCACACCCGAGCCGGTGATACAGGGTATTCAGGCGCCTGGGGCAGCTCCAGTTCAGCCAGTTGGGCCTGTTGCACCAGCTCCTGCTTATATGGTTCCAGTTATGCCCGACGATGAGCAACGTCGTTTGGAGAGATTTGAAAAGTTACAGCCTCCGACATTCAGTGGTGCTGAGGGCGAGGACGCCCAGGGTTTTCTTGACAGATGTCAGCGCATGCTTCGCACCGCGGGTATTCTAGAGTCCGGCGGTGTTTCATTCACCACTTTTCAGTTCACAGGTGCAGCATTTCAGTGGTGGGAGGATTTCGAGAGGCGTAGGCCCGCTGGGGCAGTGCCCCTCACTTGGCAGCAGTTCTCCATGGTATTTTTGGAGAAGTACGTGCCTCGGTCTCGGAGAGAGGAGCTGCGACGTCAGTTCGAGTGGTTGAAGCAGGGAGAGATGACGGTTAATTAGTACGAGATGAGATTCACACAGTTAGCCGTCATGCCATGTGGATGGTTCCTACAGACAGAGAGAGGATTCGGAGATTTATCGATGGCCTTATTTATCCCATCCGTATATTGATAACCAGGGAGAGAGTTTCGGCAGTTACCTTTGAGGAGGTGGTTGATGCTGCCCGTCATATTGAGATAGATCTCCGCAGAGAGCGGGAGGAGAGAGAGGCTAAGAAGCCTCGTGGTTCTGGCAGTTTCAGTGGTGCTCCGTCTAGGGGCCAACCCCAGTATAGTAGGGGTCGTTCTTTCAGGTCTCATCAGTCCGGACGTGCAGAGTCCAGTGGGGTTTCATCAGATCGTGGTCGTCAGGGCCATCAGGGTTATCAGGGTCAGCAGAACCGTCAGCAGAGTCAGCCTGCACTGAGTGCTCTTCCAGCTCAGAGCTGCTGCTCCTGTTTCCTCGGCACAGGATTCGTCGGTGGCGAGGGGTCCTCGGCGGCCCCTTCTTCCGTCTTCGGGCCGTTGTTTTGAGTGCGGTGATTTGGGCCATATCGGGAGAGAGTGTCCTCGGTGGCTTCGTAAGAGGTCACGGCGGAGGGATCAGCAGCCGTCTTCTACTCCTGTTTCTTCGGCGCCGGCACGGTCGGCTAGGGCGGTGGCCGGGTATCCGAGAGGTCGCTCCGAGGCGAGGATCGTGCTTGGTGGAGGTCGAGGCTCGTTTCTATGCTCTTCGGGACAGGAGGAAGGATGCTAGTGCTTCGAGATGCGGTTATTTCGGGTATTATCTCGGTGCGCCACGGGGATGCTACTGTCTTGTTTGATCCGGATCCACTTATTCTTATGTTTCTACTTATTTTGCACATCATTTGGGTATGACCCGTGGTATTCTTGCTTTGCCCGTACATGTGTCTACCCAGGTGGGGGATACTGTTGTTGTGGATCAGGTATATCGATCATGTCTTATTACTATTGGGGGTCTGGAGACCCGAGTTGATTTATTACTACTGGGCATGGTAGATTTCGATGTGATTCTAGGCATGGATTGGCCATCTCCTTACCATGCGATTCTGGACTGTCATGCCAAGACAGTCACACTAGCTATTCCAGGTAATAAGAGGATCGAGTGGCGTGGCTTGGCTGATTATGTGTCTGACAGGGTGATTTCTTATATAAAGGCCCAACGAATGATTGGGAAGTGTTGTTTATCTTATTTGGCCTTCATAAGAGATATCGAGGCTGAGACACCCAGCCTTGATTCAGTCCCCGTTGTGAGGGAGTTTTCGAATGTATTTCCAGTAGACCTACCGGGCATGGCGCCTGACAGGGATATTGACTTTGGTATTGACTTGGTGCCGGGCACTCAGCCCCTTTCTATTCCTCCCTATCGCATGGCATCAGCGGAGTTAAAAGAATTGAAAGAGTAGCTTCGGGAACTCTTAGATAAGGGTTTCATTCGCCCGAGTGTGTCACCTTGGGGTGCACCGGTATTGTTCGTGAAGAAGAAAGATGGCACAATGAGAATGTGCATTGATTATAGGCAGCTGAACAAGGTAACAGTGAAGAATAAGTACCCATTACCTCGTATTGAGGACTTGTTTGATCAGCTATAGGGAGCTAGTGTATTTTCTAAAATTGAGCTTCGATCGGGCTATCATCAGTTAAAGATCAGGGACTCAGATATTATGAAGACAGCGTTCAGAACGCGATATGGGCACTACGAGTTCCTGGTGATGTCTTTCTGGTTGACTAATGCCCCAGTTGTATTCATGCACTTGATGAATAGTGTATTTCAGCCGTACCTTGATTCTTTTGTGATTGTGTTTATTGATGATATCTTGGTATACTCACGCGGCCAGGAGGAGCATGCACAGCATTTGAGAGTGGCATTGGAGAGGTTGAGAGAAGAGAAGCTTTATGCAAAATTCTCTAAGTGTGAGTTATGGCCTGTGGGTTTTCTGGGACATATAGTGTCCGGTGATGGTATTAGGGTTGATCCTCAGAAGGTCGAGGCGGTGCGGAATTGGCCGGACCTTCCTCAGCTACAGAGATTCGTAGTTTTCTCGGCTTGGCAGGTTATTATCGTCGGTTTGTTCAGGATTTCTCATCTATTGCTTCACCGTTGACTAAGCTGACACAGAAGAATGCTCCATTTGTGTGGTCTGATGAATGTGAGGAGAGCTTTCAGAAGCTCAAGGAGGCTTTGACCACCGCTCCAGTACTTGTGTTACCATCAGCTTCAGGGTCATATAGGGTGTATTGTGATGCTTCCAGAGTTGGACTCGGTTGTGTGTTGATGCAGGAGGGTAGAGTTATTGCGTATGCTTCTCGTCAGCTAAAGCCCCACGAGAAGAACTACCCTGTTCATGATTTGGAGTTAGCTGCTATTGTTCATGCCTTGAAGATTTGGAGGCATTACCTATATGGTGTATCTTGTGATGTATATACGGACCACCGCAGCCTTCAGCATTTGTTTAAGCAGAAAGATCTAAATTTGAGGCAGCGGAGATGGCTTGAATTGCTTAAAGATTATGATATTACTATCTTGTATCATCCCGGGAAAGCCAATGTAGTGGCTGATGCATTGAGCCGGAAGGCTATTAGTATGGGCAGTTTGGCGTATATTCCAGTTGGGGAGAGACCACTAGCAGTTGATGTTCAGGCGTTAGCTAATCAGATGGTAAGGCTGGATATTTCTGAGCCCAATCGGGTGATGGCTTATGTAGTAGCTCGTTCTTCTCTATATGATCGTATTCGAGAGCGTCAGTATGATGATCCACACTTACTTGTCCTTAAGGACAGAGTTCAGCATGATGATGCGAGAGATGTCACTATTGATAGTGAGGGCGTATTGCGGATGCAGGGCCGGATATGTGTGCCCAAGGTTGATGGCCTTCGTGAGTTGATATTGGAAGAGGCCCATAGCTCGCGGTATTCTATTCATCCGGGAGCCGCGAAGATGTATCAGGATTTGAAGCAGCATTACTGGTGGAGAAAGATGAAGAAAGATATTGTGAGCCATGTGGCTCGGTGTCTAAACTGTCAGCAGGTCAAGTATGAGCATCAGAGACCTGGTGGTGTGTTCCAGCGTATTGATATTCCCGAGTGGAAGTGGGAAAGGATTACTATGGACTTTGTTAGTGGACTCCCTCGGACAGCGAGGAAGTTTGATTCAGTCTGGGTGGTGGTGGATAGGTTGACTAAGTCGGCTCACTTCATCCCAGTGTGTACTACCTATACCTCAGAGCGGTTGGCAGAGATATTCATCCGTGAGATAGTGAGATTGCATGGAGTTCCTATTTCCATTATATCGGACAGAGGTACCCAGTTCACATCTCAGTTCTGGAGGACATTTCAGGCGAGAGTTGGGTTCACAGGTAGAGTTGAGCACAGCATTTCATCCACAGACGGATGGGCAGTCTGAGCGTACTATTCGGATATTGGAGGACATGTTGCGTGCTTGTGTCATTGATTTTGGTGGTTCATGGGCTGATTATTTGCCTTTGGCGGAGTTTGCTTACAATAATAGCTATCGGTCCAGCATTCAGATGGCACCGTATGAAGCTTTATATGGGAGGCGGTGTAGGTCTCCGGTTGGTTGGTTCGAGCCCGGCGAGGCTAGGTTGTTAGGGACAGAGTTAGTCCAAGATGCCTTAGATAAGGTGAAGGTGATTCAGGAGAGACTTCGCACAGCTCAGTCGCGTCAGAAGAGTTATGCGGACCGGAAGGTCCGAGATGTGTCTTATTCAGTAGGTGAGAAGGTGTTGCTGAAAGTTTCGCCTATGAAAGGTGTTATGAGGTTTGGAAAGAAAGGGAAGTTGAGCCCGAGGTTTATTGGACCTTTTGAGGTGCTTAGGAAAGTTGGGGAGGTGGCTTATATGCTTGCTTTGCCACCCAGTTTGTCGGGAGTTCACCCGGTGTTCCATGTATCTATGCTCCGGAAGTATGTCGGAGACCAGTCTCATGTGTTGGACTTCGGTACGATACAGCTAGATGAGGATTTGACTTATGATGTGGAACCAGTAGCCATTTTGGGTCGACAGGTTCGTAAGCTTAGATCCAAGGATATACCTTCAGTGAAAGTGCAGTGGAGAGATCGTCCCGTGGAGGAAGCAACTTGGGAGACCGAAGAGGAGATGCGGAGCAGATATCCACACTTGTTTGATACTCCAGGTATGTTTCTTAACCCGCTCGCGGAAGAGCGTTTGTTTAAGTTGGGGAGAATGTAATGACCCGGCCCGTCGTTACGGGAATTTCCACCTCGTTACCTTGCATTTACATATATTATGCTTTTAAAACGGTATTAGAGTATATCGGGTGAGTTAGGAGTGATTTGGATTGAAAATGAAACAAATAGCATGTTTGAAGAAAGCTTGAATATGAAAAGTCAACCAAGAGTTGACTATTGAGTTAGAGTGCTCGGAACCGGATTCTGATGATTCGACTAGTTCCGGGGGATCATTTATGACTTAGGAGAACAATCGGAATTGAATTCGGAGGTCGGTGTAGTTTTAAGCTTGAATTGGCGAATGTTGAATTTTGGCGAAAACCGGATGGTAGGTGATATTTTGATCCGGGGGTCGGAATGGAATTCCGACAATTTCTGTAGCTTCGTTATGTGATTTTGGATATGTCTGCAAATTTTCAGGTCATTCGGACATCGTTTGATCGGGTTTTGGGTTGAATGTTAGTTTTGAAAGTTTTGAAGAAATTTAGGCTTGAATCCGTGGATAATTGGTGATTTTGATGTTTAGGATGGTGTTTTTATGATTGGAACAAGTTCGAATAAGGAATTAGGATGTGTTGGTGTGTTTGAATGAGGTCCGGGGGCCTCGGGGTGTTTTCGGATGGTTAATCGGGAGAAATATGGAAAATTGCAGAAAATTTGTGCACTGCCTCTGTTGTTTCCGCTCCTGCGGAATTATGGGCGCAGGAGCGGGTGCGCTGAAGCGGAAAGGAGCCGCAGAAGCGGCGACCGCAGAAGCGGAAAGGGAGCCGCTGAAGCGGAAGCGCGGAAGCGGACGGGGAGCCGCGGAAGCGGCCTTCGCAGAAGCGGAAGGGGAGCCGCTTGGGCGAGTCCGCAGAAGCGGACGTCTAGCCGCAGAAGCGGAACTATCCGCAGAAGCGGTCCTTTGGTCGCGGATACGGACGCGTAGGAGCGGAAATTCTTCCGCAGAAGCGAAAATCGCTGTAAGTTAAGTGTATCAGAAGTTAGAAAAATTTCAGAACATTTCACACGTTTGGGTCTCGGCTTTAGAGGCGATTTGGGCGATTTTGAAGAGAAACTCAAGGGAAATCATCAGGTAAGCAACTATGGACTTAAACTATGATTAGTATTGGTATTATTATGCGATTATATCATGAAAATGGAAGAAATTGGGGTGATTCATGGAAGATTTAACCCTAGGCTTGAACTTTAGAAAATCAAGGTTTTGAATGAGCAAATGGAGTCCGAATTTGGTAAAATTGATATGCTTAGACTCGTATTGAGATGAGGGTTCCGAATATGAGACTTTCGTAACTTTTCGAGAATCGTACTGAAAGTCGGGTTTTACCAACTTAGTGTAATTTTGCGAATTTCATATAAAATGGAGTGGGTTATGATTCTTTGACCCGTATTTAATATAATCATTGTTATTTGACTAGATTCTACACACGAGGCAACGAAATTCAAAGGAAAAGGCATCGCGGACGATTCGACGACCGGCTAGAGGTGAGTAGTTTGTGTATATTGTAGCCTGAGGGTTCGAAATCCCGGCTTAGCACATTGTGACGCTAATAGGGCGTGGCTCGCACACCGTGGCAGGTGCGGGATTGATTGTGATTGGGGATTGAGACTTGGTCCGTCCCGGAAATGAATAATATGATGTTAGTGTTGGAAATACACTGTATTTGCTATATTTGTGGGCTGTAAGCCTTGTTTGGGGCCTAGTGCCGATCTGTAGCGTCCTTAGAGGACAATATTTATGTGATAGCTAAAAATTGCTTAAATCACTGATCTCAGTCCTGGGAATTGTAATCACACTTTTGAAATGCTAAGTCACCGGATTTTACAAACTTAATAAAGTTAAAGCATTTTTCATAAATTATGAATTGAGAACTGGAACTAAGGAAAATGAATTGTTTTGTGACTTAATTGCTTATTGTGGACTGAGTATGGGATCGGGCTGCACGCCGCAGTGGTTGATGTGAGGATCGGGCTGCACGCCGCAGCAGTATTGCGCTTGGGCTGTAGGAGCCCCTCCGGAGTCTGTACACGCCCCCAGTGAGCGCCGTCGACGTTAAATGGGATCGGGCTACACGCCGTAGCAGTTATGTGCATTGCATTGCATCTGTATTTGTTGGATTACTCTGTGGTAGCTGTATTGTATTATTGTTGCTAGTTCGTAGGAGATTCGGACTATAGTGTAGCTTCATATTGTGGTATTTCGTGGATTTCTTACTGTCAGCTACATATATATATTTGTTACTCACTGAGTACTTAGTACTCACCCCTACTCCCTGCACCTTTTGTGTGCAGACTCAGGTACACAGGAGCAGTAGACGGACATCTCCAGCGTTTACATTGTCACATCGAGTTGCTGAGGTAGCTGCCTACGTTCGCAGAGCCTAGCTTCTCCTCTCATTCCAGTTGTTATTGTATATTTTGTATTCAGACTTGAGTACTTCTATATCGTACTCTCTAATTCCTGTTGGGTTTTGTTAGAGGCTCTAGACTTGTGACTCCGGATCTTTGGGAGTGTCAGTACTTTTGTTCAGTATTATTATTATTGGAGTTCTTAAACTCATATATTCTTCTTGGGTTGTCCATTTGGGGACTGGTATTGTGTTATAATTAAATTGTTGGTTTGGCTGGCCTAGCTTGATTGTTGGGCGCCATCACGACTGGATTTGGGTCGTGACAATTTACATATCTTATGCTTTTATATCGGTATTAGAGTATATTGGGTGAGTTAGGAGTGATTCGGGTTGAAAATGAAACAAATAGCATGTTTGAAGGAAGCTTGAATATGGGAAGTCAACCAAGAGTTGACTATTGAGTTAGAGTGCTCGGAACCGGATTCCGATGATTCGACTAGTTTCGGGGGATCATTTATGACTTAGGAGAGCAATCGGAATTGAATTCGGAGGTCCGGTGTAGTTTTAGGCTTGAATTGGCGAAGGTTGATTTTTGGCAAAAACCGGATGGTAGGTGATATCTTGATCCGGGGCTCGGAATGGAAATTCGACAATTTCTGTAGCTTCGTTATGTGATTTTGGATATGTCTACAAATTTTCAGGTCATTCGGACATCGTTTGGTCGGGCTTTTGGTCGAATGTTAGTTTTGAAAGTTTTGAAGAAACTTAGGCTTGAATTCGTGTGTAAATGGTGATTTTGGTGTTTAGGATGGTGTTTTTGTGATTGGAACAAGTACGTATCATGTTTTGGAGTACGTTGGCGGTTTTCGTTGGGGTCCCGGGGGCCCCGGGATGATTTCGGACCATCAACCGGGCATTTGGGACTTGGCAAAATCTGCAGAAAACTGCAGGTTTCTGCCCAGTCATTTAGACCTTCGCGTTCGCGTGACATGGGTCGCGTTCGCGAAGGCCAGGTGGGCTAAAGCATCGCGTTCGCGACAAGGGCGTCGCGTTTGCGTAGGTAAGAGGGAGTTAAGCTTCGCGTTCGCGTGACTGGGAGTCGCGAACGCGTAGAAGGATTTTGGGCGACTGGGAATCTTGTTCATCGCGAACGCGTGGAGGAGTTCGCGTTCGCGTAGGGTAAGTCCGGGTCGAGCATCGCGAACGCGTGGGAGTCATCGCGTTCACGTAGAGTAAAAGGGAACTGTTCATCGCGAACGCGTGGGAGCTCACGCGAACGCGTAGAGCAAATTGCTCTGGCAGTGAATAAACTCACAGAACAGAGGGGTCGCGGGTTTATACCCCAAAAACACAATTTTGAGCCCTAGAGAGAAGAAAACTCAAGGAAATCACCGAGAAATCATCGGGTATTCGTCGGAGGTAAGATTCTTGACTCAAAAACATCATTTTATGGTAGAATTAACATCAATCTTCATGAAATTGGGTAGAAATCTTGAAGAATTGTGGCCTAGGTATTAAAAATGGGATTTTGAGTTTTGGAAGGCCATTTGAACTCCGATTTTGATAAATTTTATATGCACGGACTCGTGGCGAGATGAGGGTCGCGTTGGTACTAATTTCGGAATTTTCCGAGCAGTGGGCCCGGGGTCGGGTTTTACCAACTTAGTGTATTTATGCGAATTTCATGTAAATTGAAATGGGTTATGATTCTTTGACCAGTATTTGATATAATTATTGTGGTTTGACTAGATTCTACGCACGAGGGAGCGAATTTCAAAGGAAAAGGCATCGCGGACGAGTCTACGACCGGCTAGAGGTGAGTAGTTTGTGTATACGGTAGCCTGAGGGTTCGAAACCCCGGCTTAGCACATTGTGACGCTAGTAGGGCGTGGCTCGCACACCGTGGCAGGTGCGGGATTGATTGTGACTAGGGATTGAGACTTGGTCCATCCCAGATGTGAATAAAATGTTGTTAGTGTTGGAAATGCACTGTATTTGATATATTTGTGGGATGTCAGCCTTGTTTTGGGCCTTGTGCCGACCTGTGGTGTCCTTAGAGGACAATATTTATGTGATAGCTATATTTGCTTAAATCACTGATCTCAGTCCTGGAAATTGAAATCACACTATTGAAATGCTAAGTCACCGGCTTTTGCAAATTTAATAAAGTTAAAGTATTATTCATAAATTATGAATTGAAAACTGGAATTAAGAAAAATGAACTGTTTTGTGACTTATTTGCTTATTGTGGACTGAGCATGGATCGGGCTGCACGCCGCAGTGGTTGATATTAGGATCGGGCTGCACGCCGCAGCAATATTGCGCTTGGGCTGTAGGAGCCCCTCCGGAGTCTGTACACACCCCCAGTGAGCGTCGTCGACATTAAATTGGACCGGGCTACACGTCGTAGCGGTTATGTGCATTGCATTGCATCTTTATTTGTTAAATTACTCTGTGGTAGCTGAATTGTACCTGTTGATGCTAGTTCGTAGGAGATTCGGACTGTAGTGTAGCTTCATATTGTGGTATTCTGTGGATTTCTTATTTTCAGCTACTTGTATATATTTATTACTCACTGAGTACTTAGTACTCACCCCTACTCCCTGCACCTTTTGTGTGCAGACTCAGGTACTCAGGAGCAGTAGACAGGCATTTCCAGCGTTTGCAGTGTCATATCGAGTTGTTGAGGTAGCTGCCTACGTTCGCAGAACCTGGCTTCTCCTCTCCTTTCCAGTTGTTATTTTGTATTTTGTATTCAGACTTGAGTATTTCTATACAGTACTCTCTATTCCTGTTGGGTTTTGTTAGAGGCTCTAGACTTGTGACTCCGGATCTTTGGGAGTGTCAGTAGTTTGTTCATTTCTATTATTATTGGAGTTCTTAAACTCATATATTCTTCTTGGAATGTCCATTTGGGACTGATAGTCGTTGTGATAAGTAATAGTTGGTATGGCTGGCCTAGCTTAATTGTTAGGCGCCATCACGACCGGATTTGGGTCGTGACAGTAAGCACCTTCAACAATGAACCCAAGGCTTCCAATGTTTATTCTTTATTATCTTACCAATGTATATCAATCCACGTAGGGCCACTTCCAAAATTTACAATTATTAAGTAACAAATAAATATGCCCAAATCACGCTAAGGTTGACGACCCGCTCCACCAGAATGGAAATTGTGCACTGTCGAGGGTCTAGCGGCACGAACCACAGATGCATCTGTCACACCTCCTTTTTTACTTATACCGCTTATTACTACTACACCACAGGAAGGGATATAATAATAACAGAGAAAGAGTTTTTCCACTTAAAGGACAGTTGGAACAAGATTTATTTATGGGATCGAGCTGCACGCCGCAGCAGTATAGAGATATATACATATATATACATTGGATCGGACTGCACGCCGCAGTAATATTTGTGTGGATCGTGCTGCACGCCGCAGTATTATAGTGCTTGGGCCTAGGGAGCCCCTCCGAAGTTTGTATACACCCCAGTGAGCGTCGTCGACGTTAAATGGAGCGGGCTACGTACCGCAGCGGTATATGTATTGGAGCGGGCTATGCGCCGCAGCGGTATATGTATTGGAGCGGGCTGCGCGCCGCAGCGGTATATGTATTGGAGCGGGCTACGCGCCGCAGCATTATACTTATTCATATTCATATATATACTGAAATATGTTATAGACCGATGTATATGTTTCCATATATTGAGATGGCTGTATACCGTAGTGGTACGAGCGAGGATGTGGTCAGTGTGGGACCTAGATGAGATAGATGTGGAATGGAGATTAGGGTATTCACCATAGAGATGACTTACCTGTGAGGTTACCCTTAGAACTGTTTAGTGATAGTACAGGTGTTCTTACTTTCGGTTATTGTTTATTATTGTTACTCGCTGAGTTGAAATATACTCACCCCACTCCCCTACACTTTTTGTGCAGATTCACAGGTGCCAGAGAGCAGTTGAGCTGTCACAACTGCTTTATTATCCCCATTCTGTGGAGACTTCGAGGTACTTGCCGACGTCCACAGTACCTGACCTCTTTCTTTTTATCATTTTGTTGTCTCTATTCTGGTTAGACTTGATTGTGTAGTAGATCTCATTTGTAGAGGCTCAGACTTGTGACACCACGATTTGGTTGGGACTGTGTTCTTGTATTTCATTTCTACACTTCTTGATTTGTTATGAAAACAGGCTAATCACGCCGATTAATCAGTATTAATTATACTTGGCTGGTAATGGGATAAGATGGTCGGGCTTGCCTAGCAATGTGTTGGGCGCCATCACGACCGGGGTTTGGGGTCGTGACAAGTTGGTATCAGAGCCTAGGTTAACAGGTCTCGCGAGTCATGAGCCGGTTGGTAGAGTCTCGTGGATCGGTATGGGGACGCCTGTACTTATCCTCGGGAGGCTGCAAACCTTTAGGAAAGTTTCAAATTCTTGGAATTCTCATCGTGCGTGTTTGATTCAGCTTGGAATGTAATTCTTGAAATTCCTCCTGCACATTGATGCGCGCACTCGAGTGCTTCGTGATAACTTTGCCTTGATGGCTTATGATTTCTCGATTAAGGGGTGAGATGTAATCTCCGAAAGTTTTATGTTGGGCCGGTCTGAAGGACTTGAGGCCGAATCTTTGCCTATGGCTTGAGCACCGAGGTGCTAATTTTACGAGCTGGTATTATGAACTTATATGTTTAGTATTGTCCCTGATTGTGGGAATGGCGGCTAGATAGCTATGTAATGAATATGTTGGTACTGTGTAATGTCTATGGAAATGGAAGGTATACAGAAATATTAAGGAAAGAAAATGTTCTTACTTGGTGGAATAGCCCAAATAATGGAGGGCTGAAATGTATTTTCTATGTGTTATGATTCAAATAGGTGAAACGCATGTCCACGTATCAATTTTGATAATATAATACAGGTGTTATTGAGATTAATGCTATTGATATACATTGTAATGCTTTGTCAATTTGTGGACGTGTCATTAGCATGATTTTGGTGGTTCTCTGGCAGGTGGATAGGCCCAATTACAAAGGAAACTCTGCCGAAATTTTTGAAAATTTTGGGACTTAAAAAAAAAAGATGTTGTCGCCTAAGGAATGGGCTTAGCTGTTGCGTGTGAATGAATACGAGAATTGCAAAAGAGTTAATATTTCCGATGATTCGAGTCTTCGCCAAAGTTTGTAAATAGCTCGAGTTTAATCTCACTGTAACATTGGAGCATCAATTGAGTAAGAATGCTATGAGTGGCTAAAAGTGCTTTGATGTATGGCTCCGAGCCAAGTTGAGGAGGTTGTTATTGACTAACTGATTGCACTATTGTGTGCTATGATGGTTCTGTCCCCAAGCATGTTGGGAAAAATTCCGACGAAGGTTATGGTGCTTCGTAGATGTGAGAAAATACTAGGAGGTTTTGAGTGGCTATTGCTAAAGAATGTTTGATGTATAGAAAAGAAAGATAGATAATTGTATCCGTATGTGATCATATTTTGCGGTGCCAGAGTTCTATTAAGGCCCGAGTGGTTCTATTTAATAAGGCTATTGAATTATAACTGGTTAAGGGTGAATGACGCCCGATAATAGCCTTGTGGTGTTCAAGATTTACGCTTGCAACAGTCAGGTGCCTTAAGACTGTGTACGTGGCTAAAGACCGTGGTTTTAATAGAAGAAATCAAGATTTTTGTTATGTTATGGGGATGATGAGATTCTTAGTATCCGTATTGAAAGGTAATGATAACAAATTCAAATCGCAGGAAGTACTTCAAAACAAAGTATTGTAGAATGTGGTATTTCTGGGAAACAATTGAGAGAGTATTCAGTGGCCTATCGGTCTTAGACCGTATGGTCTTATGTACGAGTCTTGTGTGGTAACATGGGTTGAGGCATTGTGGTGCTATAGTAAAGACTAGTATTAAATTAAAGATGAATCGAAAAGGAAATTGGGTAAATGGATCAACTTGTTAATAAACCGAAACGGTATTTTAAGGAATACGATTAATTCCTAGTATATGTTTGAAGTAATGAGTCTCGCCGAAATTGTGCAATAAAGCTTTTGAGTATTGGCAGTTGTGTAACTCGGTATGGGTATAAGGACTCAGTCCTAGTAATTTAAGTTATGCAATGTAATTGGGAGAAAGGGTTTGTGATGTGTTTACCGTGGTTTGAAAATGAGTGTATTTCCTGTTGGTATGTAAAGCTTGGAATGTGTCATGAGTTTTCTCTATATGGGATCATGAAAGTTCTTGACTAGTTGAGTGCGCCGATGTTTGCTGCGTAGGGAAAGGGATATGAATTTTCCATGTTGTTTTAGTGTGGTATGGTATATGCGATGTGTTATGGAAAGTTGATAACGGCATGTTCAACGTTTTGAGATCAATTCATTATATGGGAAGTCATTAAAACCCTCAAGCAGTGTGGGCAGCTGCAGATAATCTGAGAATCAATCTTCCTGGTGATTTAGGAGAATGGTACTGCTATGCTAGTATTTCGGCAGAGTCTATGGTAAAAAGGGGCAGGTAAAATAAATTGATAATATCTAGCGGTATGGTGGTATTCTCCCATTGGATCGACTGTAATAATTGAGTCGTTGATGACATAGTAAAATTTATGAATGGCTTTCGTGGTATGAATGGATGCTTGAGGTGCCTTATGTAATCGTACGGTGAAGTACGGAATCAGGCATAGTGATTCCTGTGTTATGTATGTGTTGGAGACTAGAAGTTCTCGTAACCCGCCTACACAGCGGTGGTATATCGTGTGTATCGGCACAGTGTAGCGGTTATCGGAAATTGGAAGCTCTAGTGGCTATTGGGGATTGGGGCGTAATTTGTCTTAAACGACCGGCCGGGTCGTTACACCAGGTTGTCTAGACTAATGTGATATGGATTATGTCAGAAAAATGACACAAACTGCGTGGTAGAGTGCATCAGATCATGCTCCAGCCGGGTAGAAGTACCCTAGCGCCAGCGGACGGCTGGTAGGTATTGCTTTGTAAGTTGGGCCTTCGTGGCGGATGTCAATGTAGAGGTATCTACCATTGATTCGGTTTGGGTATTGAAGAACTTTGTCGGATGCGTTTCATATGGCCGAGCTTGAGGCTATATATATGTTGTTGCAATGAGCAACTTAACTCGATGTGCATTCCCATTGCTAAATGTATTCGTGGATCGGGTGGCACGCCGCCATATGTATAATATCAGGATCGGGTGGCACGCCGCCACAGGTATGGTATCTGGATCGGGTGGCACGCCGCCACAGGTATGCTATTGGAACGAGTTGCGCGCCGCAACAGTGTGATGTGGAAAATATAGCTTCCTATATGTTACCTTATATACAATAGTTCCTAGCTTCCGAGGAATAGTCCGTATTGGTATCGCTCGGGGAATAGCACATCGGTGTGTCTTCTCAGGATTTGATAGTGTATATCAATTCTATCACCGCAGGTGTGACTGATTGCTTGAGTTCAGACCTAGATATGTGTGTGGCTGACCATTTTGAGCATTGCGACTTGAGGTGCTCCATGAGTAATAGTGTTTGGATAGAATCATGAGTTGTGGCAAGGCCACGTGATGTTATGACCTTTCGAGGAGGATTTGGGTACTCTAATTCTATGATGTGAGACGAGATCTCAGTTATGTGTTTGTGACGACCCAAAGGGTCATCACTTGTGTTATTAATCATTCCGAGCTTTGGAGGTCTTGAAAACCTCATTTATAGTTGCCTCGATTTGCGTGCACAGTCCGGGCACAAAGCTGGAAAATATTTATGTTGAAATATGTGAAAAAGTTGAAGAATTTTGATATTAATATAGATATGGTTGACTTTGGTCAAAATTTTTGGTAAACGGACCCGGATCCGTGATTTGACTGTCTCAGAAAATCCGTAGAAAAATATGGAACTTGGGCATATGTCCGGAATTGAAATCCGAGGTCTAGAACCCCGGTAAAAGAATTTTTCTGTTAAATTGTTTATGTGAAATTGTTTTTGATGTAATTATTAAAGGAAATAAATTAATTGACCTTGGTATCGGGCTCGTATTTTGGTTCCGACGCCCGGTACAGGTCATATATATTGGTTAAGCGCTTCCTGTAAAGTTTGGTTGAAAACGGACGTCGTTTGACGTGTTTCGGCCTTAAATTGGAAAGTTTGGAAATTATGAAAATTTGAAAGGATTCTTGAGTTTTAAGGCTCAATTCATGGATTTTGATGTTATTTTAGCGATTTGATCGCGCGAGCAAGTTCGTATGATGTTTTTAAGTTAGTGTGCATATTTGGTTTGGAGCCCCGGAGGGCTCGGGAGTGTTTCGGAGGTGGTTCGGGATGTTTTTGGACTTGGAAAAATTGCAGAAAATCTGCAGCAGCCATTCCTTCTTCGTGTTCGCGTCCATCAGGTCGCGTTCGCGAAGGCTTCTCCTTTCCCTTCATCGCGTTCGCGACCATAGGATCGCGTTCGCGTACAACAAAAATTTGGACCCTGCCATTTTCCTCTACGCGTTCGCGTGCAGGCTCCCGCGTTCGCGGAGCCTGGCCTGCCTCCTCTACGCGTTCGCGTAAGGTGCCACGCGTTCGCGTAGGCCAATTTGTAAGCCCAGATTTTTATTCTTCGCGTTCGCGACTGTGCACACGCGAACGCGATGCCCATTTTTGCCCAACCCTTCGCGAACGCGACACTGTCCACGCGAACGCGAAGGGCAAACTTTTGCCCAGTCATTTTAATCCCAAAATAGAACAGAAACGGGATAACAAATCCCATTTCTGTTCAACCCCCTTCTTCACAACCCCTTGGACGATTTTTGAGCTATTCTTCACCAAACTTCTTGGGTAAGTGATTCTTAACTCGTTTTCTTCATTTTCCATCAATATTATTTGAATTCCTAAGCCTAAATAGGTGTAAATGGGTAGAAAAATTGAGAATTTAGTATAGTAAGGGTTTTCAATGAATTTACGATCTAGACTTCGTTTTGGAGTCGAGCTTAAGAACAAATTATATATTTGAACTCATGGAGGATTGGGTGAACTTATTTTGGTTCGAAACTTGAGTTTCGATTATGTGGGCCCGGGGTCGATTTTTACTATTTCGGGCAGAATGTTGTAAAAATCATATTTAGCAATATGAACTAGTTTGTTAAGTAGAATTGATGATATGAAATCAATTGTGTATAGATACGGTTGGATTGGAGTCAAATTCGAAAGGAAAAGGCATTGCTACGGATTGAATCGTTCGTGAACTTTCGAGGTAAGTGTTTGTTCTATCCTAGTTTGTAGGAATATGAATTTAGTTATGAATAAATTGTTGAATAAGAGTTATTGGTGTTATACCGGTAATGAAAGTAAATTGTTGAAATTATTATAAATTATTGGTTTAAAACCGGTAATTATAAATATTGTTGATATAGAGATTATTGGTTAAATGCCGTTAATATATATAATTTATGAATTGGGATCGTGTGGTACGCCGACCACAAAGTGACTTAAATCTTGGCATTGGCCATAGTTGCCGGTAGCCGATTGATATATTTGGGAGCGGGTGGTACGCCTACCACAAGATATAATTATTGATATATTTGGGAGCGGGTGGTATGCCTACCACAAGATATAATTACTGATATATTGGGAGCGGGTGGTACGCCTACCACAAGACATAATTACTGTGATAGTTGGGAGCGGGTGGTACGCCTACCACGAGATATGAAATGAGAGAGGAATTGAGACATGAAAGTAAGATTTATTATGTTGATTAGATTATTCTGGATATCGCGAGTTATTGACTGTTATTTCAGAGCAGAGTATTTTCCTTATAAATGTATTGTATATATATGCCTATATTGCAACTGTACAGGTTTAGGTGGGTGACTGGCCTTAGCCTTGTCACTAGTTCGCTGGGATAGGCCAGGCACTTACCAGCACATGGGGTCGGTTGTGCTGATACTACACTCTGCGCTCTTTTTGCGCAGATACAGGTTACGGACAGCAGCAACGGCAGTAGCGACTTGTGGATTTTTCGACTACTGAGACTACGAGGTAGCCTTGCAGGCGTCCGCGGGACCCGTTGTCTCTTCTATCTATGCTTTTCATTCTGTTATCTCATGTAATCGAGATAAACAGCTTGTGTTTTCTTTCAGACAATTATGTGTACTATTCTTAGAAGTTCGTGAGTATCGTGACACCAATCTTGGGTAGTGTATCAGATTTGGATTTTCTTTATCATATTTGACTAAGTCTTCCGCTAATTTTGATTATTCCGCTATAATTTATATGTTTTTAATAATAAGAAAATTGGTAATTAATAGAGATGTAATTAATATTTGGCTTGCCTAGCTTCCATTTAGTAGGCGCCATCATGACCCCGATGGTGGGAAATCCGGGTCGTGACAAGTTGGTATCAGAGCACTAGGTTGCACAGGTCTCACAACTCACGAACAA
The DNA here is from genome assembly GCA_032618575.1 of Nicotiana noctiflora. Taxonomy (NCBI): domain Eukaryota; kingdom Viridiplantae; phylum Streptophyta; class Magnoliopsida; order Solanales; family Solanaceae; genus Nicotiana; species Nicotiana noctiflora. Next base: position 18,545 of record JASVEL010006004.1, on the reverse strand, counting down.
CCTTAGTAGAGTCTGAAGGATCGGTACGGAGACGTCTGTATTTATCCTCCAGAGGCTACAGAGTTAGGAAAATATTCTCTTTATTCTTTCCAGTCGTGCGACTTGATCTTTTGAATGTTAATTGAACTTCTACTCTGTTCTTCCGCAGATGGTAAGGACACGTGCATCCTCATCTACTGACCAGCAGCCCGAGATCCCAGCAGCGGCAGCTCCTGCTAGGGGTAGAGGCCGAGGTCGAGGCCGTCCTAGAGGACAAGGTAGGGGCAGGGCTCAGCCCCGAGCAGCAGCACGAGTGGCAGAACCTCAGGTTCATATCGAGGAGGAAGTTCCAACCCCAGCAGCTCCAGTAGGCCCAGCTCAGGTCCCAGGAGGAGCTGTGTTTTCACCAAATCTACAGGATGCTTTGGTCCGTATAGCAGGTTTTATGGATCATATCACCAGAGCAGGTTTATTACCGGTAGCACCAGCCACTTCTCAGGCCGGAGGAGGTAATCAGACTCCTGCTACGCGCACTCCGGAGCCAGTAATTCCCCAGGCTCAGAATCCTGTGATTCAGCCAGTTGAGGCGGTTCGGCCTATTATTGCGACTCCGTCTAATGATGGTGCAGCCATGTCTGCTGATGCGTTGTGGAGATTGGACAGGTTTACCAAACTGTTCACTACCACATTCAGTGGCACTCCTTCAGAGGATCCACAGGATTTCCTATACAGCTGCCACGAAGTTCTCCGTACTATGGGTATTGTGGAGACTAATGGTGTGGATTTTGCTACTTTTCGGTTATCTGGTTCCGCCAAGACTTGGTGGAGAGATTTTTGTCTAACCAGGCCAGCGGGATCGTCATCTTTGACTTGGGAGCAGTTTGTAGAATTATTCTTGGAGAAGTTCCTTCCAGCAACTCAGCGGGAGGTTATGCGCAGACAATTTGAGCGTCTTCATCAGGGTTCTATGTCTGTCACACAGTACGAGACTAGGTTCGTGGACCTGGCTCGTCATGCTATTATCATACTTCCCACAGAGCGGGAGAGAGTGAGGAGGTTTATTGATGGCTTGAATCAGCCAATTCGGCTACAGATGGCTATGGGAGCAGGAACTGAAATCACTTTTCAGGGAGGCGGCTAATGCAGCCCGCCGGATCGAGATGGCTCTGTCACAGGGAGCGAGACATGGATCAGATAAGAGATCTCGTAATTCGGGTAGATTCAGTGGTACCTCGTCTGGAGATAGAGATTTTTATGATAGAGGCCATCCTCCTAGGCCTTATCGGTCAGCTCTTCAGGTTTCTCATGATGCTTCAGGTGATCGTAATTCTCGGCCACGCTACTCTGATCAGCAGCCTATCAGTGCACCACCACTTCGCCATTTTCAGCAGTCGAGGGCTTGTTTTACGTGCGGTGATCTTAGGCACATTGCAAGGTATTGCCCTCGAGCTTCCGACAGATCTCACCAGCAGGGTTCTCGTGCCATGATTCAGGCCCCAGTTCCCTCACAGCCTGCCCAGCCGGCTAGAGGCGGAGGTAGAGGACACATAGGTGGAGGTAGAGGTCATAGAGGTGGAGCTCAGACCGATAGAGGTAGAGACCAGCCAGCAGCTGATCGTTCTAGAGAAACTGCTCAGGGTGGTGGGGCACATCCCCGATGTTATGCACTTCCCGCCAGACCAGAGGCTGAGTCTTCTGATGCCGTCATTACAGGTATTATTTTGGTTTGTGATAGAAAGGCATCAGCATTATTTGACCCTGGGTCTACATATTCGTATGTGTCTTCCTATTTTGCACCATACTTGGTTCAGCCCAGTGATCCACTGAGTGTTTCTGTTCATGTGTCTACACCAGTAGGCGATTCCATTGTGGTTGATCGAGTTCATCGGTCATGTATTATAGTAATTGAGGGTCTCTAGACCCGTGCTGATTTATTACTCCTAAATATGGTGGACTTTGATATTATACTAGGCATGGACTGGCTATCTCCGTATCATGCTATTTTAGATTGCCATGCCAAGACTGTGACTTTAGCTCTGCCGAATTCGCCTCGTATAGAGTGGGAAGGAATTTCATGTCATACTAGCCGTAATGTTATTTCTTATGTTAAAGCTCGGCGTTTGGTTGGAAAGGGATGCTTGGCTTATTTGGCCTATGTCCGTGATTCTAATGCTGAGGTTCCTTCTATTGACTCTGTGCTTGTGGTTCACGAATTTCCTGAAGTATTTCCTTCAGACTTGCCAGGTATGTCGCCCGATAGGGACATTGATTTTTGCATTGATTTGGCTCCAGGCACTCAGCCCATTTCCATTCCCCCATACCGTATGGCTCCGCCAGAGTTAAAAGAATTGAAGGAACAGTTGCAGGATTTACTTGAAAAGGGTTTCATTAGGCCCAGTGTTTCGCCGTGGGGTGCACCCGTATTATTTGTAAAGAAGAAAGATGGTTCGATGAGAATGTGCATTGACTATCGACAGTTAAACAAGGTGACTATCAAAAATAAATATCCACTTCCGCGAATTGATGATTTATTTGACCAGCTTCAGGGTGCCAAGGTATTTTCAAAGATAGATTTGAGATCCGGCTATCATCAGCTGAAGATTAGGGCATCTGATGTCCCTAAGACCGCGTTCCGCACTCGGTATGCACATTATGAATTTCTGGTCATGTCTTTTGGGTTGACAAATGCTCCAGCAGCTTTTATGGAATTAATGAATCGGGTGTTCCGGCCTTATTTAGACTTGTTTGTAATAGTCTTCATTGATGACATATTAATATATTCCCGCGGTCAGGAGGAGCATGCGCAACATCTCAGAGTGGCCTTACAGACTCTGAAAGATAGCCAGCTATATGCAAAATTTTCAAAGTGTGAATTTTGGCTAAGTTCAGGTTGCATTCCTGGGTCATATTGTGACGGCAGCAGGTATTCAAGTTGATCCAAAGAAAATTAAGGCAGTCAAGAGCTGGCCTAGACCGACATCAGCCACATATATTCGAAGTTTCTTGGGGTTAGCGGGCTATTATCGCCGATTCGTAGAAGGATTTTCGTCTATTGCAACCCCACTGACCAGATTGACCCAGAAGGGTGTTCAATTTGAATGGTCCGATGAATGTGAGGCGAGCTTTCAAAAGCTCAAGACAACCTTGACCACAACACCGGTATTGGTTTTACCCACAGGTACGGGACCTTATACTGTTTATTGTGATGCTTCCCGTATTGGGCTTGGTGTAGTGTTAATGCAGGATGGCAAGGTTATTGCCTATGCTTCGAGGCGGTTGAAGATTCATGAGAAGAACTATCCAGTGCATGATCTAGAATTGGCGGCGATTATTCACGCATTGAAGATCTGGAGGCATTATTTGTATGGTGTAGCATGTGAAGTATACACCGATCATAAGAGTCTTCAGTATTTGTTTAAGTAGAAAGAGTTGAATATGAGGCAGAGAAGGTGGCTAGAGTTGCTAAAAGACTATGATGTTACTATTTTATATCACCCAGGTAAGGCCAATGTGGTGGCCGATGCATTGAGTAGAAAGTCCGCCAGCATGGGTAGTCTTGCATATATTCCGGTCAGTTCAGAGACCATTAGCTATAGATGTCCAGGCATTGGCTAATCAGTTCGTGAGATTAGACATTTCTGAGCCTAGCAGGGTGTTAGCCTGCACGGTCGCTCGTTCTTCCTTATTTGAGCGTATCCGTGAGAGGCAATTTGATGATCCTCATTTGCGTGAGTTGAGAGATACAGTAAAGTGGGGAGGTGCCACACAGGTAAATCTAGATGATGATGGGGTATTGAAATTGCAGGGTCGAGTTTGTGTGCCCAATGTCGAAGGGATTCGAGATTTAATCTTAGCGGAGGCCTACAGTTCGCGGTATTCTATTCACCCAGGCGCCGCGAAGATGTACCAGGACTTACGGAAGCACTATTGGTGGCGCAGAATGAAGAAAGATATCGTTGCGTATGTCGCTCGGTGTCTAAATTGTCAACAGGTGAAATATGAGCACCAGAGACCTGGTGGTGTATTCCAGAGGATTGAAATTCCCGAGTGGAAATGGGAGCGGATCACTATGGATTTCATTATTGGACTTCCTTTGACTCGGAGGAAATTTGATGCTATTTGGTTCATTGTTGATAGGCTGACCAAGTCAGCACACTTTATTCCAGTATCTGTCTCCTACTCGTCGAGAGGTTAGCGGAGGTTTACATTAGGGAGATTGTTCGTCTCCATGGAGTGCCAGTATCCATTATCTCTGATCGGGGTACGCAGTTTACCTCGCGGTTCTGGAGAGCGGTCCAGCAGGAGTTAGGCACCCAGGTTCAGTTGAGTACAGCATTTCATCCTCAGACGGATGGCCAGTCAGAGAGGACTATTCAGATTCTTGAGGACATGATTCGAGCCTGTGTTATTGATTTCGGAGGCTCGTGGGACCAGTTTCTACCATTAGCAGAGTTCGCCTACAATAACAGTTACCAATCTAGCATCCGGATGGCTCCGTATGAGGCGTTGTATGGTAGGCGATGTCGATCACCAGTTGGATGGTTTGAACCGGGAGAGGCTCGGTTGTTAGGTACAGACTTAGTCCAGGAGGCCTTGGATAAGGTCAAGACTATTCAGGAGAGATTGCGTTCAGCTCAGTCCAGGCAGAAGACGTATGCGGATCGTAAGGTTCGAGATGTAGATTTCATGGTTGGCGAACGAGTATTGCTCCGAGTGTCGCCCATGAAGGGTGTGATGAGGTTTGGGAAGAAGGGCAAGCTCAGCCCTAGGTATATTGGCCCATTTGAGATTCTAGACAGAGTGGGAGGGGTGGCTTACAGATTAGCTTTGCCGCCTAGCTTATCAGCCGTGCATCCAGTGTTTCATGTATCTATGCTTCGGAGATACCACGGCGATCCCACACATGTGTTAGACTTCAGTACTGTCCAATTGGACAATGATCTATCTTACGAGGAGGAGCCGGTAGCCATTCTAGACCGGCAGGTTCGACAGTTGAGGTCGAAGAGTTATCCTTCTGTGCGTGTTCAGTGGAGAGGTCAGCCTCCTGAGGCATCGACCTGGGAGTCCGAGTCTGATATGCGGAGCCGTTACCCACACTTGTTTCCTGACTCGGTACTTCTTTCTTTTGTCCGTTCGAGGACGAACGGTTGTTTTAGAGGTGGAGATTGTGACGACCCAAAGGGTCATCACTTGTGTTATTAATCATTTTAAGCTTTGGAGGTCTTGAAAACCTCATTTATAGTTGCCTCGATTTGCGTGCACAGTCCGGGCACAAAGCTTGAAAATATTTATGTTGAAATATGTGAAAAAGTTGAAGAATTTTGATATTAATATAGATATGGTTGACTTTGGTCAAAATTTTTGGTAAACGGACCCGGATCCGTGATTTGACTGTCTCAGAAAATCCGTAGAAAAATATGGAACTTGGGCATATGTCCGGAATTGAAATCCGAGGTCTAGAACCCCGGTAAAAGAATTTTTCTGTTAAATTGTTTTCCGAAAATGTTTAAGGAAAATGAAACTGAATTTTTATTAAAAAGTACTGGTATCGGGCTCGTATTTGGGTTCCGACGCCCGGTACAAGTCATATATATTGGTTAAGCGCTTCCTGTAAAGTTTGGTTGAAAACGGACGTCGTTTGACGTGTTTTGGCTTTAAATTGGAAAGTTTGGAAATTATGAAAATTTGAAAGGATTCTTGAGTTTTAAGGCTCAATTCATGGATTTTGATGTTATTTTAGCGATTTGATCGCCCGAGCAAGTTCGTATGATGTTTTTAAGTTAGTGTGCATATTTGGTTTGGAGCCCCGAGGGCTCGGGAGTGTTTCGGAGGTGGTTCGGGATGTTTTTGGACTTGGAAAAATTGCAGAAAATCTGCCGCAGCCATTCCTTCTTCGCGTTCGCGTCCATCAGGTCGCGTTCGTGAAGGCTTCTCCTTTCCCTTCATCGTGTTCGCGACCATAGGATCGCGTTCGCGTACAACAAAAATTTGGACCCAGCCATTTTCCTCTACGCGTTCGCGTGCAGGCTCCCGCGTTCGCGGAGCCTGGCCTGCCTCCTCTACGCGTTCGCGTAAGGTGCCACGTGTTCGCGTAGGCCAATTTGTAAGCCCAAATTTTTATTCTTCGCGTTCGCGACTGTGCACACGCGAACGCGATACCCATTTTTGCCCAACCCTTCGCGAATGCGACACTGTCCACGCGAACGCGAAGGGCAAACTTTTGCCCAGTCATTTTAATCCCAAAACAGAACAGAAACGGGATAACAAATCCCATTTCTGTTCAACCCCTTCTTCACAGCCCCTTGGACGATTTTTGAGCTATTCTTCACCAAACTTCTTGGGTAAGTGATTCTTAACTCGTTTTCTTCATTTTCCATCAATATTATTTGAATTCCTAAGCCTAAATAGGTGTAAATGGGTAGAAAAATTGAGAATTTAGTATAGTAAGGGTTTTCAATGAATTTACGATCTAGACTTCGTTTTGGAGTCGAGCTTAAGAACAAATTGTATATTTGAACTCATGGAGGATTGGGTGAACTTATTTTGGTTCGAAACTTGAGTTTCGATTATGTGGGCCCGGGGTTGATTTTCACTATTCCGGGCAGAATGTTGTAAAAATCATATTTAGCAATATGAACTAGTTTGTTAAGTAGAATTGATGATATGAAATCAATTGTGTATAGATACGGTTGGATTGGAGTCAAATTCGAAAGGAAAAGGCATTGCTACGGATTGAATCGTTCGGGAACTTTCGAGGTAAGTGTTTGTTCTATCCTAGTTTGTAGGAATATGAATTTAGTTATGAATAAATTGTTGAATAAGAGTTATTGGTGTTATACCGGTAATGAAAGTAAATTGTTGAAATTATTATAAATTATTGGTTTAAAACCGGTAATTATAAATATTGTTAATATAGAGATTATTGGTTAAATGCCGGTAATATATATAATTTATGAATTGGGATCGTGTGGTACGCCGACCACAAAGTGACTTAAATCTTGGCATTGGCCATAGTTGCCGGTAGCCGATTGATATATTTGGGAGCGGGTGGTACGCCTACCACAAGATATAATTATTGATATATTTGGGAGCGGGTGGTACGCCTACCACAAGATATAATTATTGATATATTTGGGAGCGGGTGGTACGCCTACCACAAGATATAATTACTGTGATAGTTGGGAGCGGGTGGTACGCCTACCACGAGATATGAAATGAGAGAGGAATTGAGACATGAAAGTAAGATTTATTATGTTGATTAGATTATTCTGGATATCGCGAGTTATTGACTGTTATTTCAGAGTAGAGTATTTTCCTTGTAAATGTATTGTATATATATGCCTATATTGCAACTGTACAGGTTTAGGTGGGTGACTGGCCTTAGCCTTGTCACTAGTTCGCTGGGATAGGCCAGGCACTTACCAGCACATGGGGTCGGTTGTGCTGATACTACACTCTGCGCTCTTTTTGCGCAGATACAGGTTACGGCCAGCAGCAGCGACAGTAGAGACTTGTGGATTTTTCGACTACTGAGACTACGAGGTAGCCTTGCAGGCGTCCGCAGGACCCGTTGTCTCTTATATCTATGCTTTTCATTCTGTTATCTCATGTAATCGAGATAAACAGCTTGTATTTTCTTTCAGACAATTATGTGTATTATTCTTAGAAGTTCGTGAGTATCGTGACAACAATCTTGGGTAGTGTATCAGATTTGGATTTTCTTTATCATATTTGACTAAGTCTTCCGCTAATTTTGATTATTCCGCTATAATTTATATGTTTTTAATAATAAGAAAATTGGTAATTAATGGAGATGTAATTAATATTTGGCTTGCGTAGCTTCCATTTAGTAGGCGCCATCATGACCCCGATGGTGGGAAATCCGGGTCGTGACAGTGTTGTGATGGTATTGAAGAATTTGAATTATGGCTCTTTGTGCGAGTCAGTTGTCATGATTCGAGTGTGTTCAGATCGTTCTTATTGGAGCCTGTGTTGTGCTCGTTGTGGCATAGGCCGATGCTGAGGTGTCATGTCACCAGTGTGGTGTGTTACAACCGAAATGATCATTCGAGTCATTAATTAGAGCGAGCATATATGATTTCAGCTCGTTGGAAAAGTAATATCGAGATTTGGCTCTGAATTTTGTTGTAGTATCAATTAAAAGGGAAATGGATTCATGAATGGTTGACCTGAGAGATGGGTTCGATATATCGCGTGTGCGGTTGCCGTGGGCAGGATATGAAGGTGTTGGAATAAGACTCTATCTAATGAGAAAGGTTTTTCTGTTAGTACTTGGTTACCTTGGGCAATTATTGTGACCCGAGGCCATCGTCTCGAGCGATTGGGTTGTTTGATACATCATGTGATCTCACCCGGAGTGGCGAGTATGGGCTATTACAGAGGGTTCGGGTGTATCCTGAGTATAGGCATGAGATTAGCATTTGGTATATGATTTCAGGAAGTGCACTGTGGTTTATGGTTCAGATGGATTGTGAAATTCCAGCTATATGGTATTATCGGACTTATGTGAGATAGGGCGATGGGGGATCGCCCCGAATATATGCTTGGTAAGGTCATTCAGCTATTGGGTTACTTCTAGTAAACCCCTTGGTCTGCTCGAGGACGAGCGTTTGCTTAAGTTGGGGAGAATGTGATGACCCAGCCCATCATCATGCGAGTTATCACCCCGTTTTCCCCGTTATATGCTTGTTCATGTTTCAATATGTATGTTTGGTGAGTTTGAGTCAATTCGGATTAAGTTTGGTTGGAATTGAGACAAATAGTCTCTTAGAATAAGGAATAGATGGGAAAAGTCAACCGGATGTTGACTTGTGAGTTAGAGAGCTCGGAATCAAATTCTGATGATTTGGTCAGCTCCGGGAGGCTTAGGAGAGTGATCAGAATGGAATTTCGAGGTCCGTTGTAGAAATAGGCTTGAATTGGCTAAGGTTGAATTTTGGCGAAATCCGAACGGTAGGTGAGATTTTGATCCGGGAGTCGGAATGGAATTCGAATAGTTGCAGTAGCTCCGTTAGGTGAATTTGGATATAACTGCAAAATTTCATGTCATTCGGACGTCGTTTGGTCGGGTTTTGATCTAATAAGAATTCTGAAAGTTATAGTTAAACTTAAGCTTGAATTTGCTGAAAAGGGACGATTTTGATGTTAACGATAGTGATTTTATGATTCTAACAAGTTGGAATGAGGTAATAGATCATGTCTGTATATTTGGTTGAGGTCTCGGGGGTCTCGGGTGTGTTTCGGATGTCCAACGGGTCATTTTTGGAAGATTTTTGCAGTTTTGAGCGTAAATGTAATAATCCAAAGGTCTATTTTTAGTTCTAGAGATCCAAATTTAACTTCGACACTTCGAGAATTTAAATCATGAATTATAGGACTGATCTGGAAATTTTGGTTTAATTTCATCAAGTCGCGATTGGGTTTTTGACGCGATATGTGAGTTAATTGTTTAACAAGCGAAATTGGTATTGAACTAAGCAAATGAGCTCCAAATTCAGTTTTGTTTGAACTACTAGATCCGTATCAAAATTACGGAGCCATATGAAAAAGAATCGTCTAATTTTGAGTTCGTATGATGGATTTAGAGCCATTTTAGTAAAAAAATGACTGTGCTGCAATTTAGATAAAAAAAGCTGCTGCAATGAACAGTAACTGTGAATAGTCCCCGTGAATAGTCCCCGTGAATAGTACATTGTGAACAGTACCCCGTGAACGGTACCTTGTGAACAGTAACACGGGTGAACAATATTTTGTTAAAAAAAAATCTGGACAGAAGGTTTTTAATTGGCTTTTCATTCGCGACTCATTAATTGAAAACCTCCATTGTTGAGTCTTGGAGAGCAAAAGTGAAGGAAAATTGCTGTGATTTCACCGGGTTATCATTGGAAGTAAGTTTTATGGTTAAAATATGTGTTTTTATCTTAGAATCCTTCTTTATTTCATTGAAATTGGATCAAATTGTGGGGAAATTTAGCCTAGGCCAGGGCTTTGGTAAAATACCGATTTGAGCGGGCAAATGGAGTCCGAATTTTGTAAATTTTATATGCCTAGACTCGTATTGAGATGAGGGTTCCAAATATGTAACTTTTATAATTTTTCGAGAAGCGCACCAAAAGTCGGGTTTTGACAACTTTGTGGGTTTTGATGCAATTTGGGTTATTTCGAATGGGTTACGTGAATTTAGCATATATTGATGTATTATCATTGATTTTGAGCAGATTTGGCAACCGAGGAGATTGATTTGCGAGGCAAGCGCAAGGCGGACCGAGGCTTCTACCGGTTCGAGGTGAGTGGTAGTAGTAAACAATGTACCGAGGGTTTGAAACCCCGTACTAGCACTTCACAGTGCTATATTGAGATGAGACACGCGTTCTCTGACGGGCGTAGTGACATTGTGATTGAGGGTTCGGACTTGGTCCTTCCCGGCTAATAGAATACCGTGTTGTATGACTGTTAATGAGATTATAACTGTACAATTGGGCTAATAGCCATGTTTGGGGCCTTGTGCCGATCTGTAGAGCATTAGGGAACCTATAGAGCTAGGTGACCCTTATATCGTGTTGGAAACATACACTCAGCCGTAGCTCTAGCTGTATAGCATAATATGAGCCCGTACTAGATGTGTACATTGAGAGAGATTATCTAGGGTGGAATTCCCTGTTCTAGCTGAGCGGGCCTGAAAGGCCAAGTCTATACCAATTGAGATGAGATAGGGTCAAGGACCCACTATGAGATGTTATATTGGGCCTGAAAGGCCAAGTCTATATTGACTGAGACAGGGTCAAGGACCCACTGTGATATATTATATTGGGCCTGAGAGGCCAAGTATTACTGACTGGAATAGGGTCGAGGACCCATTTTGAGGTATTATATATATATACCTATATTGGATCGGGCTGCACGCTGCAGCAATATATATATTGGATCGGACTACACGTCGCAGTAATATACATATAATATACATGTAATATACATGTGGGACGGACTGCACGCTGCAGTATTATTGCGCTTGGGCTGTAGGAGCCCCTTCGGAGTCTGAGTCTACACACATTCTCAGTGAGCGCTGGAGTATATTATGGGATCGGGCCGCACGCCGCAGCAATATAGTTATATATGTATATATATATTGGATCGGACTGCACGCCGCAGTAATATATGTGTGGATCGGGCTGCACGCCGCAGTATTATAGTGCTTGGGCCTAGGGAGCCCCTCCGAAGTCTGTATACACCCCCAGTGAGCGCCGTCGACGTTAAATGGAGCGAGGTACACGTCGCAACATTATATGTATTGGAGCAGGCTGCACGCCGTAGCTTTATACTTATACATATCTATATATGTACTCATATACTTGTACATTATAGACATATGTATACATTTATTTATTCATATTCATATATATACTGAAATATGTTATAGACCGATGTATATGTCTCCATATATTGAGATGGATGTATACCGTAGTGGTACGAGTGAGGATGTGGTCAATGTGGGACCTAGATGAGATAGATGTGGACTGGAGATCAGAGTACTCATTATAGTGATGACTAACCTGTGGGGGTCGCCTTAGAACTGTTTAGTGATAGTACAGGAGTTCTTATTTTCAGTTATTGTTTATTATTGTTACTCACCGAGTTGAAATATACTCACCCCACTCCCCTGCACTTTTTGAGCAGATATACAGGTTCAGGAGGGTAGTTGAGCTATCGCAACTGCTTTATTATCCCCATTCTGTGGAGACTTCGAGGTAGTTGCCGACGTCCACAGTACCTGACCTCTTTCCTTTTATCATTTTGTTGTCTCCATTCTGGTTAGACTTGATTGTGTAGTAGATCTCATTTGTAGAGGCTCAGATTTGTGACACCACGATTTGGTTGGGACTGTGTTCTTGTATTTCATTTCTACACTTCTTGATTTGTTATGAAAATAGGCTAATCACGCCGATTAATCAGTATTAATTATACTTGGTTGGTAATTGGATAAGATGGTCGGGCTTGCCTAGCAATGTGTTGGGCGCCATCACGACCGGGGTTTGGGGTCGTGACAAGTGTACAGTGGGCACAAAAGGGTCCGTTTGGACCCCCAGATTCATCCCGAGGCCCCCGGGACCCAACGAAAACCACCAACCTACTCCAAAACACGATACAAACTTGTTCTAATCCTAAAAACATGCCCTTAAACACAGAAATCATCGACTCCAAGCGAATTCAAGCCTAAGTTTCATCTAAACTTCCGAAACTTACATTCGATCAAAAACCCGACCAAACGATGTCCGAATGACCTGAAATTTTGCAGGCATATCCGAAATCACCTAACAGAGCTACTGCAGCTGTCGGAATTCCATTCCAACTCCCGGATAAAAATCTCGCCTACCGTTCGAATTTCACCAAAATTCAACCTTAGCCAATTCAAGCCTAAAACTACACCAGACCTCTAAATGCAATTCTGATCGCTCACCTAAGCCACAAATGAACTCCCGGAGCTGATCGAATCATCATAATTCAATTCTGAGCTCTCTAACTCACAAGTCAACATTCGGTTAACTTTTCCCAACTATTCCTTCTTCTAAGAGACTATTTGTCTCATTTCCAACCAAACTCAATCCGAATTGACTCAAACTCACCAAACATACATATTGAAACATTAACAAGCATATAACGGGGGAAAACAGGGTAATAACTCACATGATGACGGGCCGGGTCATCAAATTCTCCCCAACTTAAGAAAATGCTCGTCCTCGAGTGGGTCAAGAAACTTACCTGGAGACTCAAATAGGCGAGGATATCCGCTCCGCATCTCCTGCTCGATCTCCCAAGTAGCCTCCTCCACGGGCCGGCCTCGCCACTGCACCTTGACAGAAATAATGTCCTTGGACCTCAACCTTCAAACCTATCTACCCAGAATAGCCACTGGCTCCACATCATAAGATAGATCACCATCAAGCTGAATCGTACTCAAGTCTAGCACATGAGATGGATCCCCGATATACTTCCGGAACATACACACATGGAATACTGGATGAACACTAGACAAACTGGGTGGCAAGCCCAGCTCATATGCCACCTCCCCAATCCTCCTGAGTATCTCTATAGGACCAATGTACCTGGAACTCAGTTTCCCCTTCTTCCCGAACCGCATGACACCCTTCACGGGTGAAACCTTCAGTGATACTCTATTACCAATCACGAAAGACGACTCCGAACCCTAGGTCCGCATAACTCTTCTGGCGTGACTATGCTGTACGAAGGCTCTCCTGAATCAACTTCACTCTATCTAGAGCATCTTGAACTAACTCAGTCCTTATCAATCTATCCTCACCGGGGTCAAACCATCCCACGAGAGATTTGCACTGTCTGCCATACAACGCCTCATACGGGGCCATCTGAATACTCGACTGATAGTTGTTGTTGTAGGCAAACTCAGCAAGTGACAAGAACTCATCCCATGAACCTCTAAAATTAATCACACAAGCATGCAACATATCCTCTAGGATCTAAATAGTGTGCTCAGACTGTCCGTCTGTCTGTGGATGAAATGTGGTGCTCAACTCAAACCGCTACCCATCTCCCGCTGAAATGATCTCCCGAATTGAGAGGTGAACTGAGTGCCTCTATTAGATATGATAGACACCGGGACACCATGAAACCTGACAATCTCTCATATAAGATCCCCGCTAACTTCTCCAGTGAGTAAGTAGTACATACTAGAATGAAATATGTGGATTTGGTCAGCCGATCAATAATCACCCACACGGAATCGAACTTCCTCGAAGTCCGAGGGAGCCCAGTCACAAAATCCATGGTAATCCTCTCCCACATCCACTTGGGAATAAACATACGCTAAAGAACACTGCCCGTCTCTGATGCTCATACTTGACCTGCTGGCAGTTGAGGCACCTGGCTATATGCCTAACAATATCCATCTTCATCCTTCTCCACCAGTAATGTTGTCTGAAGTCCTGGTACATCTTTGCGGCACCCGGATGAATGGAATACCGCGAGCTGTGAGCCTCCTCTAATATCAACTCTCGAAGGCGATCCATATTGGGCATACAGATACGGCCCTGCATCCTTAGAACGCCATCACTATCAATAGTCACATCTCTAGCATCATTGTGCAGAACTTTGTCCTTAAGGACTAGCAAATGTGATCATCATACTGACGCTCTCTGATGCGATAATATGAAGAAGACTGTGAAACAACACAAGCCAATACTCCGCTTGGCTTAGAAACATCCAACCTCACTATCCGATTGGCTAGAGCCTGAACAACACATGCAAATGGCCTCTCCCCAACTGGAATATAAGCTTAGCTGCCCATACTGACCGCCTTTCGGCTTAAAGCATCAGCCACAACATTGGCCTTCCCCGGATGATATAATATAGTGATGTCATAGTCCGTAAGCAACTCGAGCCACCTACGTTGTCTCAAATTAAGGTCCTTCTGTTTGAATAGATGCTAAAGACTGGGATGATCGGTATATACCTCACAAAAAACACCGTATAGGTAATATCTCCAAATCATCAGAGCTTGAACTATGGCTGATAGCTCCAAATCATGTACAGGGTAGTTTTTCCCATGGGGCTTCAACTGGCGAGAAGCATAAGCAATGACTCTACCCTCCTGCATCAATACACAACCAATGCCCACTCCCGAGGCATCACAATACACAGTATAAGGATCTGAAGTTGACGGCAGTATCAAGACTGGTGTTGTGGTCAGTGCTGTCTTTGAGCTTCTAAAAGCTCTCCTCGCACTCCTCGGACCATACGAAGGGAGCACCCTTCTGAGTCATTCTAGTCAAGGGTGAGGCAATGGAAGAGAATCCCTGAACAAATCGGCGATAACACATTGTCAATCTCAGGAATCTACGAATCTGAGTAGTTGAGGTCGGTCTGGGCCAACTCTGCACCGCCTCTATCTTCTTCGGATACACCTGAATACCATCACTGGACACCACATGTCCTAAGAATGCCACAGACTCAAGCCAGAACTCACACTTGGAGAACTTGGCGTACAACTTCTCCTCCCGCAACCTCTGTAATACAACTCTAAGATGCTGGGCATGCTCCTCCTAGCTACGAGAGTACACCAGGATATCATCTATGAAAACGATCACGAAAGAGTCCAAATATGGCTGAAATACACTGTTCATTAGATGCATGAATGTGGCAGGGGCATTGGTTAGCCCAATAGGCATCACAAGAAACTCATAGTGCCCATACCTCGTCCTAAAGGCTGTCTTCATAATAACAGACTCTCTAATCTTCAGCTGGTGGTAGCCTGAACAAAGATCAATGTTCGAGAATACCCTAGCTCCTTAGAGCTGATCAAATAAATCATCAATGCGAGGTAGAGGATACTTGTTCATCACTGTTACCTTGTTCAGCTGCCTATAGTCAATACACATCCTCATTGAGCCATCTTTCTTCTTAACAAACAAAAGTGGTGCACCGTACGGTGACACACTCGACCGAATGAACCCCTTATCTAGGAGTTCCTGGAGCTGCTCCTTCAATTCTTTCAGCTCAGCTGGTGCAATATGATATGGAGGAATAGAAATAGGTTGAGTGCCTGTCACTAAATCGATCCCGAAATCAATGTCCCTGTCCGGCGGCATGCCCGGCAGGTCTGAGGGAAATACATGAGGAAAGTCCCACACAATGGAAACAAAATCAATACTGGGAATCTCAGCTCCGACCTCCTGCAGAAATGCCAAATAAGAAAGACATCCTTTCCCAACCATTTGTTGGGCCTTGAGGAAATATAATACCCTGCTGGGTACATAATCTGTCATGCCTCGCCACTCAATCATCTGAATGCCCGGCATAGCCAAAGTGACTGTCTTGATATGACTAGCATGACATGGAGATAGCCAATCCATGCCCAATATAACATCAAAATCAATCATGCTCAGAAGCAATAGATCTACTCGGGCATCCAGACCCCCAATACTGACTAAACAGGACCGATATACATGGTCCACAACAATGATATCACCCACCGGAGTAGATACATGCACGGGCAACACAAGACACCCTCGGGTCGTGCCTAAATGAGAAGCAAAATATGTAGATACATAAGAATAAGTAGAACTAGGATCGAACAATACTGAGGCATGCCTGTGGGAGAATGAAATAATATCTGTAATGATAGCATCAAAAGCAAATGCCTCAGATCGGCCATGCAGAGCATAACATCTAGTATGTCCGCCTGATCGGTCTCCCCCTCGAGGGCGTCTCCTAGCTGCCTGACCCTCACCCCTAGCTGGTGGGGCGGGTGCTGAAATAGAAGGACCAGATGATGTGGGATGCCCCCTCTACTGATATGGCCTAGGAACAAAGCGGGGACACTCTCTATGGATGTGGCCAAACTCTCCGCACTCGAAGCAACTCCCAGGTGCTGTGGGCTGAGACTGATGAGGACCCCTAGCACGGGAGTATCCAGTTGATGAAATAGGTCGAGAAGAGCCCTGGACAGATAGGGCATATGAAGAACTTTGTGCTGGCATAGCGCTAAGAGATAGCTGGCTCTGGTGCGAACCCTGATAACCACGGCCAAAAGACGACCCATGATAATCTGAGCGGGCCGAATGTGAAGATCTGAAAGAGAGACCTCGGCTCTACTGACCCTGGCCTCTGGTCTGAGTGCCACTAGAACTAGCTGATCCTCGAGGCCTCTTGGCCTCCCTCTCATCTCTCTCCTTGCGATGATCTATCTCTATGTCGCGAGCAATATCCACAGCATCCTCAAAAGTGCGGCTAAAAACCCTCTCTCGAGTCATCAGAATATGGATAGGATAAATAAGGACATTAACAAAACGTCCGATCCTCTCCCGATCGGCAGGAACCAACCACGGTGCATATCTAGATAACTCTGTGAATCTGATCTCGTACTCTGATACTGACATGTCTCCCTGGCGGAGCCACTGAAACTATCTACGCATCTCCTCTCTCTAGGATTGAGGCACCCACTTCTCCAAGAACATAGTGGAGAACTCTGGCCATGATAATGATGCTGCCCCTGCCGGTCAACGGCGCTCATAAGCCTCCCACCAAGCAAAGGCTGGTCCCTGGAACTAGAAGTTAGTAAAGGATACACAACTAGACTCCAAGATCCCTGCCGTACAGAGCATCCCACGGCACTTGTCTAGAAAACCTTAGGCGTCCTCGACGGAGCACCACAAAAAATAGGAGGAGATAATCTACTGAACCTCTCAAGACGACGTTGCTCGTCGTCGGTCATAGTTGGGACCCTGTCCCCCTGAACCTGAACAACTGATTGTACTGGGACCACTGGCTGAACTGGAGGAGCCTCAGGTGTCTGAAGGCCCTGCACTGCTGGCTCTAGAGTGCGAGCTATGGGGGTCTGATGACCACTCCCGGCCCCTGATGTAGCTACTACGATGGTAGCTGAAACTGCCTGTGCTAGGCCAGTGCAAACCACTAATATCTTAGCTAGGGTCTCCCGTAAACCCGTAATAACAATGGGCACAACTGGTACTGCTGGGACCTCAGCAACCGGAGGCTGTGGGTCAGCTGGCACTGCCTCAGCTGCCCTACCCCTGCCACGACCACGGCCGCATTCACGACCTCTAGTAGGTGGTAATGGTGGTCGTCCACCTCGTCCGGAAGCTCGAGTTCTCGCCATCAGTGGGAGAATAGAATATCAAAGCTCAATTTGGAATCAACAAAATCGCACGACAATAATTTCAAGATTTGAAACTTTCCATAAGGTTTGCGGCCTTTCAAGGATAAGTACAGGCGTCCCTATACCGATCCACGAGACTGTACTAAACCGGCTCATGACTCGCGAGACCTGTTAACCTTGGCTCTGATACCAACTTGTCACGACCCAATCCCCGGTCGTGATGGCGCCCAATACATTGCTAGGCAAGCCCGACCATGTTATCCAATTTACCAGCCAGTTATTAGTTAATGATGAACAATTAACCTTAATAGCATGTTTTCATATCAAAACAATAAGTGCGGAAGTAGAAGCATACAAAATACAGTCCCAACAAAATCGTGGTGTCACAATTATGAGCCTCTACAAATGAGATATCCTACACAATCAAGTCTAGGCAGAATTTAAACAACAAGATGATAAAGAGGAAGAGATCAGGTCTTGCGGACGTTGGCAGTTACCTCGAAGTCTCCTTTGAATAATAATAACAAAGCACCTGCGATAGCTCAACTGCCCTTATGAACCCGTGTATCTGCACAAAAAGTGCATGGGAGTAGGGTGAGTATATTTTAACTCAGTGAGTAATAATAATAAACAACAACTGAAAGTAAGAACACCTGAACTATCACTAAACAGTTCTAAGGGTAACCTCACAGGTAAGTCATCTATATAGTGAATACCCCCAATTCCAGTCCACATCAATTTCACCATGGTCCAACACAAACCCAGTCCTCACTCATACTGCTGCGGCGTGCAGCCCGATCCAAATATATATATGTATATATATGTATAATGCTGTGGCGTGTAGCCCGCTCCAATATATATAATGCTGCGGTGTGCAGCCCGCTCCATTTAACGTCGA
>JASVEL010006003.1:0-75603 GCA_032618575.1 Nicotiana noctiflora | reverse complement strand
ACCCGTCGCACGTGTTGGATTTCACATCCGTTCAGCCAGACAAGGATCTTTCTTATGTCGAGGAGCCGGTAGCCATTCTAGACAGGCAAGTCGAAAGCTAAGGTCAAAGAACATCGCTTCGGTAAAGGTTCGGTGGCGGGGTCGGCCGGTCGAGGAGGCGACTGGGAGACCGAGCAGGATATGCGCAGCCGGTACCCTCATCTTTTCACTACTCCGTGTATGTTTTCTATGCTCGTTCGAGGACGAACGAATCTTTAAGTGTGGGAAGATGTAACGACCCGACCGGTTGTTTTAGAAAATTACGCCCCTATCCCTAATTTAACTGTTCCCCTAAGTTCATTTCTGCTATTGTGGGTTGCCGGGAGAGTCGGTTCCGAAAATTTGAGCATTTTGGGACACTTAGTCCCCAAATAAGAGCTTTGAAACTAGAAAACGGTCCATAGCCGGAACAGTGTTAAGACGATCTCGGAACGGAAATCCGATGGTTCCATTAGCTCCGTTAGGTGATTTCGGGGTTAGGAGCGCGTTCGGAATGTATTTTGGAGGTCCGTAGCTCAATTAGGCTTGAAATGCCGAAGGTTAAAATTTTGGCGAATCCGATCGATAGGTGAGATTTTGATCCGGGGTCGGAATGGAATTCCGACAATTTCTGTAGCTTCGTTATGTGATTTTGGATATGTCCGCAAATTTTCAGGTCATTCGGACGTCGTTTGGTCGGGTTTTTGATCGAATATGCAATTCGGAAAGTTTTAAGAAATTTAGGCTTGAATTCGATGTGAATTATGGATTTTGATGTTGTTAGACGTGTTTTGATGATTAGAATAAGTTCGTATCATGTTTTGGAATAGGTTGGTGGTTTTCGTTGGGATCCCGGGGTCTCGGGATGAATCCGGGGGTCCAATCGGGCTATTTCATGCATTTTGGAAATGCTGTTAACTGCTGGTGTGTGCTGCAGACGAATGCTCTATGCGATCGCAATGGGCTAATGCGATCGCATAGAAGGTTTTGGAGAGGCCAAGAATTTGTTCTATGCGATCGCGGGAATGGATATGCGATCGCATAGTTCTGGAAAATTTGTTCTATGCGATCGCGGGAGGTATCATGCGATCGCATAGTTCTGGAAAGTTGTTCTATGCGATCGCGTACAGTCCTATGCGATCGCATAGTGTATAGAGAAGAGGGGTCCCAGGTCCAGCTTTTGTTCTATGCGATCGCGGAGCAGGGCATGCGATCGCATAGTTATTTTTCGGTATGCATTGCGATCGCATTGAGGTCTATGCGATCGCATAGAGTAGTTTGGCGAGGGTCAAAATTTGTTCTATGCGATCGCAACAGGGGTCATGCGATCGCATAGAGTAAAAATGCCTGGCAGTGACTTAAGTCCAGAAACATTTCAGCCGCGAACCATAAACCAAAAACGCCATTTTTGAGCTCCAAGAGAGGGAATTGAAGGGGAAACGCTGGGATATCACCGGGAAATCATCGGGGGTAAGTTTCCTAACCTTAATTCGTTGGTTTATCATGAAATCCATGATTATTTCACTGAAATTGGAAGATTAAAGGTGGGTTTGAGCCCTAGGCCTAAATGTTAGAAAATCTTTGATTTGAACGGGCAAACGGAGTCCGATTTCGATAAATTTTATATGCACGGACTTGTATTGAGATAAGGAACCCGAATATATAATTTTCGTGATTTTTCGATAATCGTACCGGAAGTCGGGTTTTGGCAACTTATGGGTTTTGGTGAATTTTGCGTTAATTGATTGGGTAATGCCCAATTGGCCTATTTTGATGTGATTCTATTGATTTTTATCAGATTCTACGCTTGTGGAGGCCGACATTCGTGGCAAGAGAGTTGTTTCTTAGCGGTTTTGTACCGGAATTGAGGTAAGTGGCTTGTCTAACCTCGTGTGGGGGAACTTTCACCCCTAGGATATTATGTGATAGTTTAAATGCCTTGTACGCGAGGTGACGGGCGTGTACATGCGCTGGTTGTTGTAACACACACTTTACTTGAATTGTCTGATTTGTGATATTCCTGCCCTTAGCTGATAAAGGCGTTACCATTACCCGGTAGTACTTAGAAAAGCATGATTAACTAGGATTCAACATGTTTAATTGCCTAGTTGATTTACTTGAATTCTTGACAAATTGTTGGCACTAATTTCGGTGAAGTTGTAATTTAACATTATATTCTCTCTGGGTGTTTTCTTATTTGATGTGTTGGTGGACTGCGGGTTCAATTCCCGGAGATCCCAGGGCTGTGGGTTCGATTCCCAGAGACCCGGAGTGATATTGTTTGTGGACTGCGGGTTCGATTCCCGGAGACCTAGGGCTGTGGGTTCGATTCCCGAGATCCTGAGATTATTGAAATATGGACTACGGGTTCGATTCCCGAGATCCTGAGATTATTAAAATGTGGACTACGGGTTCGATTCCCGAGATCCTGACTTATTGGTAGGGACTGCGGGTTCGATTACCGGAGATCCCGAGTTATTGAGATATTATTGAGACATGGGCTGCGGTTCGATTCCCGGAGACCCAGAGGTACTGAGAATGGGACTGTGGGTTCAATTCCCACAGGTCCTGGATTTGTTTTATTGAGTTGGTTATTTGTTGTTAGCTTAATCGTAGACAGTTGCAGTAATTATCATAATGTTGTTATTTCGGAAATTATTATCATTTAAACTGTTTATTTTGTTTTCATCATTATATTATTGTTTCTCAGTAGGGCCCTGACCTACCTCGTCACTACTCCATCGAGGTTAGGCTTGGCACTTACCGAGTACCGCCGTGGTGTACTCATGCTACTCTTCTGCACACTTTTGTTGTGCAGATCCAGGTACATCAGAGCAGGCTCGTACTAGGTGATTCCGCAGCTTTCCGGGAGACTTCGAGGTATGATCTGCTACGTCCGCGGATCCGGAGGCTTCCCTTCTATTCTAGTATTACTAGTGGACATTTTCTTCATTTCGTTGTTAGATACTCTTTACACATAGAGCCACAGTTGTATTTCTCTTTTAGTCTGTGTTACCGTGGGGTTCCGGATCTTGGTAGTGTTCTATTTATTGTGTGACGGATGTATGTGCCAAGCGGCACGGATTACATACCTTTTTGTGTTATTTTCCGCTGTTCCTTATTTAAGTATTTTATAACTTGTATATTCCGCAACGTGTTAGGCTTACCTAGTCGTGGGGATTGGGTGCCATCACGACATGTTCACAATTGGTGAACTAGGGTCGTGACAACCAATTTTCAAGTGTTTCGTTTCTTTTCCACAAGGTGTCATATAGGCCATCATAACCATTATTCACAATTCTTCACCAATTCCAATTCCCTTGTTATCTTTCAATTCATATTTCATACCACACCACATGTAGTTTAACATCAATTAGATACCCAACAACAAAATCAACAAATTACACACAATCTCTCAAATTAACACATGCCAAACGAATTGCACACATAAGGGCGATTTCACAAGAATCAAAGTTAGCCATACATACCTCGATTGAGCTTTCCTTAAGTTACTACAACACTCCAAAAACTCTAGCAATTCCAATCTACTATGAAACATAACAAAATTAAACACATATTAGAAAGATATTCATGAAACTAGCTCATTTGAACAATTTATCAAACACTAGTTGAGCATCTTGATTTCGAATCCCCTTTTTAAGACTTCCTTCATTCCCTAACCCAATCTTTAGTTATTTAAGTTAAACAATCTTCCCATAAACCTAAGTTGTACATGCATGTGTACACAATACTAATAAACCCAAGAATCATACCTCAATAACTCATCTTATACACCAAACTCGAAATTAAACCCTAGGGTATAGAATCTTACCTCTTAGATGAAGAACTTGCTATTGGGTTCTTGATTCTTGAAGATTGATGCAAGATTTGGATGATTTAGATGTTGGGTTCCTCCTTCTCTCTCTAAAATACTCTCACCTCTCTCTAAAATTAGTAAGAAATGACCCCAAAATGAACTCCAAAGCCTATATATTGAAATGGGGTCAGGTTATAAAAATAGAAGAATTAACTGGGCTTCTCGGGTTCAATTTGCGGTAGAAATGCGACAGCAAAGTTAACAATGCGACAGGAATGCGGTCGCACATTTGACACAAGACAGCATTTTCCAGCCTTTGGTAATTTGATCATAACTTTGTGTAGGAATGTCCAAATGACGAACGGTTTGAAGCGTTGGAAACTAGACTCAAAGGGCCTTAATTTGATAGGTTGATCCTCACACAACTACTTATATAACCGGAGATATGATCATTCAAAGTGAGGTCTTGTGCGCACTCTTTTACAGATTTCGTCTAATATGCAATTTTCCATCTTGGATTAGGCTTAGTCCTCTCCTTAGACCCCAAATCACTTATAATAAGACTTATAACCTTATTAAACTATCTAATTAATATCCATAATATTATGAATCCTTATTTTCACAAGAGATAAAACAATGTAGCCTACATTAGCACGACGAAATCTTAAATAACTCGAAAAAAAATTTTCGGGGCCTTACATTCTCCCCCCCTTAGGATCATTCGTCCTCGAATGAGGAGTATAGTCTTCCACAAACACTTTAACAATACACATCTCTTTTATAACCTACCTCCAGTCTCAAAATTTTCACTAACTCCTAAATTTTTCAGAAATTTCGGCAGAGTTTCCTTTGTAACTAGGCCTATCCACCTGCCAGAGAATCACCAAAATCTTCTTAACCACACATCCACAACTGTACATAGCACCACAATGTATATATCCACAATCCTAGTCCGAGTATTATAAGAACTACATTAACATATGGATACCAGAACATGGACTACACAGTTCTACATCAAAATACCTATATGGTACATTCCAAGTCAAAACTAACTGGTATTCAATCAAACGAAAGTACTTTCCTTCCACGACACATTTATCCTTCTACACGACATTATCGACTTACAAGCATTATCATAACACCTTCTCAAAAATAATATCAACTCCCAAACATACATAATAAGGATGACAGATAACATCTTGCATGAGATAACTATCCATTGACTTTACCTTTTTATAACTTCCACCGTACAATTTTCACTCCACTGGATATTGCAATTCATGATAACAAAAATAACCCACAATTCCATAACTTGGCATCATACCATCAAGGATGTCAGTTCATAGTAAACAAACAATCATGTATTCATAATAGTCCGTACCAGCCATTAATGTAATCGCAAAGGTGTTCATCAACAAGAATATAATTTCATTTCAATCAACGGTCCATATGAAGTCAAGCCATCATGAGTCTTGCTAGTAGTTCATCATATAGGATATTAACATGATCATATAGTTCAATAAAGTCAATTCATACCCACATTTTTTTTTCACTATCTTCTTAGACATAAGCATATGGAAACACAAAGTACATGAGGAACAATTTATGGGGAATATCATACACCTATTGCAACCTAATGTGTAATACAGTCATGTTACCTTTATTATCAACTCACATAATATTTTTAGGGGTACACTCACACTAAACCCTTGATGACCCTTAATAGTTACCCTAAGATGTGATACCATAAACTGACCATATTATCTATCAATATATATGTGACCACACTATGAAGCTTTATCTTTGACTTGTCTAAACTTACAATACCCAATGATCTAATACAACGAGGAACAACAAAGTTCAAGATCAGGTTGGAGTTCTTCAGGAATCCATTAATGCACTGGGTAGAGCACTTTATGAGGTCGTATACTAAAAGACATGAAATGTTACTACTAACAAAACTGACATGGTTAATCACTGTGACTACCTTAATTAATACACAAATGAGGCATAGGAGTAAGTACTACATGGGAAATAGGAATCATTAAGGAGGAATACTCAAGTACGTGAACCACTCATTTTCTAAAGGGTAGGGAAAATCCGTCGACCCCGAATAGGAATACTCTAGCACTTTGAATGTGATATGGGATTCAAAATACACGAAGTTGAATTACACTCTTAACATTACTTGACGCACAGAATCTATGCCACAACCCTATAAGGATGAAAATAATTGAACGCTTATGAGATTACCATATTCTAGACAACTTAACACTTTTTGGTAATTGATCATATATGAGGGAACTAAAAATTACGACCATTTTTTTTTTTCATTCAAATCAACATGTTCATGATATGTACAAAAATCCTAAGTTATCTAATCTCGACCTTTCACGAGTGAAACTCAATAGCTAGGAAATCTTGATATTGGGGCAAAATTATGAATTGGTTAGATGGTTCTAATAGTTAACACGACGCTCCAGGGGGAAGGCAAATAACACTCATATCTAGCCAAGAAGGTGAGATACCAAGGGTAGTAAAACTCTCCACACATGACAATGACATAGTCCATGATTCTAGAAGTTGAGGGTGTGAAGAAAACCAAACACAATGAGACAGTGCACAATAATCGCTGAAGGTTTTCAATGTTCATGATGAGATCTCCATAGGTTTTGACTTGAAAAAAGGAAGTGTCATAGTGATACATAGAAGGGAATGTTCTCTTATCGTTGTCATACAAGTGTAGGGAACTAGCACAATGAATTCACTAAATAAGGAATACGATTAAAACATTGTGGAGACATAAAGAGAGAATAATCATTCGTTATGAGTTGGACATGCCTATGTTATACTATCTTCCAAACTGCAATACAATTCTACATCACGGGCAACCACAACACTAGAAACCAAGTGAGCTACTTACCACGGGATATCTCAAGTGAAAACCAAAATTATGGCGACACAAGATCTTCCTATGATGGGATGCGAAGATCTCAATTTTCAGAAAAAAATTTATGCACACAGTGACCATTTCAATTGACATGTACTTGTAGGATAAGTGTAGATGCATGCTTTTACGTTTCTTGATAGTAAGAAGGTTTTCATGATGTTACTTGCAAGAGAGTAGATTGGCAGCTCAAGCCATATAAGCCATATACACAACTGAGAAAAAGAGTGACTCGGGAAGGATCACAAATCTTGAATACTTTGCATGGAACTTGGCACCACATGTACAAACTTTACAATGGTGCATGTATAGGCACAAGTGAGCAGATGTTGTCAATTTAAATGAGACGTTTCTGTAAGAAATTCATCGGGAATAGTCCTTTGTTGAGAATTTAGGAAAAACAAGTAGGAAATATCAATAGTGTTATAACTCAATTCAGGAACATAATTATAGAGGTCAATTCCATAGGAGGTTGTACATACAAGAACCGTGATCGGGAGAATTTGTAAATAATACGTCTCATTAAAAGAGCATGTGCATGAACTATTTTGTAATTTGGATTCTTTTTAAGAATATATCTATGCAAGGGCAAGGAAATCATAAGGGTTTAACAAAAAGTTTAAACAATCACCACATTACCAAATAAAATGGATCACATAGTTTTCACATAAGTTCCATACCTATAGGATGCATATCATAGCCCTTCTGTAGGGTTCACATATCAGATTATACACCTATGTGCTTCATACAATAATAAGGAAATCACAATTACGAATTAAACACTTTAAATGATCACCACATTATCAAATAAAAGAATCATACCATTTTCACGTATATTTGTCCATCGACTCTTAGGACCATAATTATCACTTCAGACTTGGCACTAGGCCACATTTCATAACACAATCTCTTGTTCCTCGCATTTCACATCAACATCATAATCTGTTTCATATTCCCTCATGTCACAAGTATCACCAGGTACAATTTCATTTCGAGTTCTTGACACATTGTCTATACTCTATTTCTCAAAAGCATTTGACTTATTTCAACATCTCTATGCAAATAAGACTTCACACAGTTTTATTTAATATATGCTGCTTCAATTTCAATTTAAGGCCTTCACATTTCAATACGTGATTCATACCCCTTGCACCCATTTTAAGTTGTCAATAATTGCACATTGATCATATTGGAATGCATCTTTCACAAAATCGGGTCACAACACCAATTCATGTAAAGTATCAAACACAGCTAGAGTCCAACATCTAGTCTTACCACATTTCCACAGTCACTTACTTCATTTCCAAACATCTTTATACATTACCAACGACTAGATGCAATCAAACAAATACCTTTGGTACACATAACAACATTTTGGAAGAATCAACCATAACAAGTTTTCTCACAAAATTTTGCATCAAAATATCAATTCAAACTTGACTTGAAGTCAAGACATTTTAGCACATAGTTCACATTCTTTACATATCCTCATCTACCAAGAATAATATATTAAACAAATGAAGAAGTACCTCCCACATATATTTTCACAGCAATAATTCGCTTAACATAACAAAACGGGTACTACATAAATTATATTTTAAACCTACAACATTTACGCGGACACCATGGAAGCTTAATTTCTAAGAGACGGGGTTTTAGCCGTACATACTGATGATATACTACATGATCTGGTGGTACAGTGACATTAGTAAGAACGAGGGTACTCTCCTTAACAACAACTTCTACCAATCACTCCACGACTCAACACATTCTCCTAACAAGTCCTTGGGTAATCCACTTGGACTCAATGGTGGGATAAATCCCACCTTACATGCTTCGAATTCACAGATTATGGTATCAAAATTACCAATCTTGAGAGTAATACTTAGAGAGGAAATTAGCTCCCTATCTTGAGCCATATCGCACGATCTGGAATATCAAAGAAATTGGTAAATTCCTAAATGTCCGTGCAGCCCCCAACTTATATGATGTGGTCGACAACACACCGATAAGAAGGGCACTACTAGACACGGCTCCGAGACATCCTAGGACACTTAAAAACCTTAGGCTCTGATACCAAGTTTGTCACGCCCCAAATCGAGGGACATGACCGGCGCCTGACTAGGTAGCCCCAGTCAAGCGGACCTGGGTGCCTTTCATTCCCACGTGTTACCCCTGTGTTGATTATTTCTCATTAACCAAATACCTTACCAATTATAACCGATTTCACAATATACAAACATAACCATGCGAGTGATTCATTAACAAGTTTACAGTTTTTACAACGCCCAACATAATATATACATGAGCCTCGAATCCCAAAGTTTACATGTCTACGGAACCTCTAGGATACAAAGGACGATACAATACTTGCCGGTAACAAGGCTCCGGCTATACCTTACACAAAATCAAAATAAAGTCTAAACAAGAGTGGCATGAGCCACTTAGGGCCCCGAAAGGAAAGGGGCTCACCAAAACGGGCAGTGGAAGATGAATGCTACTGCCGATGAGCTGAAGTACCTGCTACCGATTCACCTACAATCATAATACGAATGTAGCGTCCCCGGCAAAAGGGACGTCAGTACACTTGAATTGTACTGGTATGTATGGACAAACTTTGTCCCAAGTAAACTCAAGCCATTAAATTACATCAAAACTAATCAAGCCAGCCAACCATGTTTTCCACCTTTTTACTCATTTCAGATAAGCCTCAACATAAGCACGTTCAAGGTCAACAATTAGAACAACAACCAATCAACCACATAAATTGCAAGTAGTCAAACATAGGGGCAATCGGTGCCCCCAGGTTGCAAACTCTCCTGCTGTCTCCTTTCACAATTTCACATCATTGATTTTTGTATCAATTTTCAATAGCGATTTCGATCGCTTTCCATCCTTATTGCCCCCGACCACCCTTATTACCTCGGCCACCCTTATCACCCCAACCCACACCTTATTTCCTCACGTTGCGGCGCGCAACACGACCCCGCCTTACAGTTTAAAACACAATAATTTCAAACAACAGATAAGGCACTACACACAATTTCAACAAGTTCAAATAAGCAACTTGCACATTGTTTCATGTTCTCAATTACTTATCAAGCCAATATCACAACCAAGTTACAATATTTCCATAATCAAAAATATTCACACAAGTATGTTCAACAATTTTCCACAATTCAAGTGTTTCGTCTCTTTCCACAATAAACAAATTTTCAAGTGTTTCGTTTCTTTTCCACAAGGTGTCATATAGGCCATCATAACCATTATTCACAATTCTTCACCAATTCCAATTCCCTTGTTATCTTTCAATTCATATTTCATACCACACCACATGTAGTTTAACATCAATTAGATACCCAACAACAAAATCAACAAATTACACACAATCTCTCAAATTAACACATGCCAAACGAATTGCACACATAAGGGCGATTTCACAAGAATCAAAGTTAGCCATACATACCTCGATTGAGCTTTCCTTAAGTTACTACAACACTCCAAAAACTCTAGCAATTCCAATCTACTATGAAACATAACAAAATTAAACACATATTAGAAAGATATTCATGAAACTAGCTCATTTGAACAATTTATCAAACACTAGTTGAGCATCTTGATTTCGAATCCCCTTTTTAAGACTTCCTTCATTCCCTAACCCAATCTTTAGTTATTTAAGTTAAACAATCTTCCCATAAACCTAAGTTGTACATGCATGTGTACACAATACTAATAAACCCAAGAATCATACCTCAATAACTCATCTTATACACCAAACTCGAAATTAAACCCTAGGGTATAGAATCTTACCTCTTAGATGAAGAACTTGCTATTGGGTTCTTGATTCTTGAAGATTGATGCAAGATTTGGATGATTTAGATGTTGGGTTCCTCCTTCTCTCTCTAAAATACTCTCACCTCTCTCTAAAATTAGTAAGAAATGACCCCAAAATGAACTCCAAAGCCTATATATTGAAATGGGGTCAGGTTATAAAAATAGAAGAATTAACTGGGCTTCTCGGGTTCAATTTGCGGTAGAAATGCGACAGCAAAGTTAACAATGCGACAGGAATGCGGTCGCACATTTGACACAAGACAGCATTTTCCAGCCTTTGGTAATTTGATCATAACTTTGTGTAGGAATGTCCAAATGACGAACGGTTTGAAGCGTTGGAAACTAGACTCAAAGGGCCTTAATTTGATAGGTTGATCCTCACACAACTCCTTATATAACCGGAGATATGATCATTCAAAGTGAGGTCTTGTGCGCACTCTTTTACAGATTTCGTCTAATATGCAATTTTCCATCTTGGATTAGGCTTAGTCCTCTCCTTAGACCCCAAATCACTTATAATAAGACTTATAACCTTATTAAACTATCTAATTAATATCCATAATATTATGAATCCTTATTTGCACAAGAGATAAAACAATGTAGCCTACATTAGCACGACGAAATCTTAAATAACTCGAAAAAAAATTTTCGGGGCCTTACAACAACGCCGTGTTCGAGAGGGCTAGATCCACAACATGAGGGAAATACCCTCGACCCTTCACCAAGTGCAAAATTCTCAATGCTAGCAGGGACTAAAACTATCTACGGAGAACAATCAGCCGCATAGGAAATATTTGTAGTCGAATAGTTGATTCCGATGTTAATACACGCAACGTCAAAGGAATCAAATTTGAGTACAAAGAAAAAGGCTAAATAGCAATTAGCGACATCAGCCACAACCCAGCCAGATAAGCAGTGGACTGATGAAGATGATGATTACAGGGTTCCCAGATCTTTTATAGTCCCTGATGATTACGATGCCGCTAAGGCAAAGGTCGAGGAGTTGGAACATGTCATATTGATCAAGCATCTGCCCGATCGAAAGGTATACCTGGGTACGAGATTACCTCTCGATCTTAGGAAAAAACTCATTCAGTTTCTTATAGTTAACATAGACTATTTTCGCTTGGTCACATCTTGATATGACAGGGATCTCACCAAAGATAACCACTAACAAACTAAGCCTCGACCCGAAATTCCACCTGGTCAAGCAGAAGAGGAGACCCCAATACGAAGTCAAACATGCGTTCATCAAGGACGAGGTATCTAAAATCCTTAAAATAGAGTCCATTTGGGAGGCAAATATCTGAATTGATTAGCAAACGTAGTGGTATTCCCTAAAAAGGGAACAAATTAAGAATGTGTGTAGATTATAAGAATTTAAATAAGGTGTGTCCCAAGGACTCTTTCTCTTTGCCCAACATCGATTGCATGATCAATTCCATGACCGACCATGAGATCCTCAGTTTTATTG
The DNA here is from genome assembly GCA_032618575.1 of Nicotiana noctiflora. Classification (NCBI taxonomy): domain Eukaryota; kingdom Viridiplantae; phylum Streptophyta; class Magnoliopsida; order Solanales; family Solanaceae; genus Nicotiana; species Nicotiana noctiflora. The sequence continues at coordinate 63,513 of JASVEL010006003.1, read as the reverse complement.
ACGTATATTCTAGGTATAATCAAATACGGATGAACCCGGATGATTAGGAGAAAACCTCCTTCATCACTAAATATGGCACGTATTATTATAACATGATCTTATTCGGACTAAATAATATTGGCGCCACTTATCAATGCCTTATGAACCGGAAGTTCGAGGAACTAATAGGTAAATCAATGGAAGTTTACATTGATAATATATTGGTTAAGCCCCTACGAGCAGAGGACTATTTAAACATTTGCAGGAAACCTTCAGCATATATTGAAGAAGTACAATATAAAGTTGAACCCGGAGAAGTGTGCAATTGGAGTTGGATCGGGTAAATTTCTCGGGTTCATGGTATCCAACCGGGAAATTAAGAACAACCCCGACAAGATTAAAGCCATAAAAGATATCACAGTAGTATACAACGTAAAGACATTGCAAAGGTTAACCAGACGTATAGGGATAAGTTGAGATTTTGACTACTTATTAGCGCCTTTTTACTTTTGTTTTATTCCAACAGTGCTTAGTTGTATTACTGAAAACTGATAAAATATGCTTAACATCATGAGCATTGGAAAATGAGCCAAAAAGATGAAATCCAACTAAAAAGTGAGTAAAATGAAATCCAGGACAAAAACAGGCAAAAGCCTAAATGTGCGAGCTGCAAAATTCCTTTTGCGGCCACAAAACACAAAGGAAATCCAACAAAAGTCTTATGTAAAGTGCAGAGTGATAAATTATTAATTGGCCGCACATGGAATTGTGCAGCTACAAAACCTCCGGAAGGGCATTTTTGTTCGAAATTTCCATCTGTGCATAAATACGCCCTTTTGACGAAATTAGGTCATGTTTTGAATGTCTGAAAGTTTGTAGCCGTTTTTATTTACTCTTTACGGAAGATTTATCATATCTTGTGGAATTTACTTTAGATTTTCATCTATTTATCATTCAATATGAGTTTAATTTTCTTTTCTTATTTAACTTCTTCATTTTCATTTATGAGTAGCTAAATTTCTAGCTAGGGTTGTGACCCAACCCTAGTATGGGTACCTAATGAGTGTTTGATTTAGGGCTTGTTTATGGTTGGGTATGTAATGTTTAGCCTAATTCTTGCTAGCTGTAATTGTGATTAATGATTGCAAATATTGATTCAAGCCTATTTGACTTAGTCTCTACTTGAGAAAGAAAGATCGAGTGTAGAAAAACTTGGCTAACAAGAAATTGGGGTGAATTCAAGAAATTGATATCCCCAATCAAAGGGTTAAATCTAGAGATAGTAAAAGCTGACTTGAGCATCTATCAATTGTTTTATGAATTACCCATTAGACTTGAGAAAGCCATATTTGGGAAAACCACTCTATTACCGAGAGGTATTGAGTAAGTAACTGTGTGTTGATTGCTACATTACGTCCCCACTGGTGAAACCCGCTCTAAAGCCCACAACCCATTAGGAAACCACCACGATGGAAGTCACACCCCTAGATCTTTTACAAAATTGAAAAACAACACCAAAAATATCATTTTCTAGTTTTACATTTACAAATAATAGCTTAATATTGAAGTAAACAAAAATAAGAAAGTATGTGGAAGTGCATTTTGGACACATTATACACTTAGTCCGAGTATATACCTAATCCCATCTATGCTCCCCGAGGAATCGATCTCGCCTCCTAGTTGGGTAATTATTATTTCATCAACTGTTTCACAACCCTTATTTGAGGTGTGAACTTGGGGGACATCACATAGCTGCCCTCGGGTGATTCATCTCGAGATCTTCCGATAAGAGCTACCGATTCTTCTCGCTACTGAAGAAGAAGAAAAAGAATAACTTTTTATGGACCTTGGAGTGCCAAAAGGTCTTGGAAGATCTCAAATGGTATTTATCGAGTCCATCAATGTTTCACATGCCGAAGATAGACGGACACCTATACCTATACTTGAAAGTATCGAAGATAGCGGTAAATGGAGTTCTGGTTCGAGAAGATCAAGGTAATCAATTTCCAATTTACTATGTTAGCATGACTCTAGGTTAGGTCGAAACTAGATACCCTCACCTAGAAAAGTTGGCAATCGCCTAGCTAAGTGCCTCTAGGAAGCTGAAACCATATTTTCAGTGTCATCCTATATGTGTTTTAACTATTTATCCATTGAGAAATATATTGCATAAACCTGAGCTCGCGGGGTGTTTGGCCAAATAATTCATGGAAATTAGCATGTATAATATTGAATATCAGCCAAGAATAGCCATTAAATCTCAAATTTTGGCAGATTTTATGACCGACTTTATACCGGCCCTAATCCCCAAGGTCAAAAAAGAGTTGTTGATAAAATCGGGGACCTCTTTGGGGATTTGGGCCTTATATACGGATGACGCTTCAAACACGAAAGGGTTTAGACATGGCATCGTATTGAAGCCACGAACATGCAATATAGTTAGACAATCCACTAGAACTGTGAAATTGACTAACAACAAGGTCATATATGAGACCATGATTGTAGGTTTCGAACTAGCCAAAAGCTTAGGGGATGAGGTGATTGAAGCTAAGTGAGACTCCCTCCTCGTGGTGAACCAAGTTAATGGAACATTCAAGGTTAGAGAAGAACGAATGCAAATAAACCCGGACAAATTGCAAGCGACATTACATCGATTTAAGGAGTAGACTTTGCAACATATAACTTGGGACTAAAATAGCGAAGAGAAGATGCCTTTGCTAACTTAGGATCGTCGGTCGAGGATGACGAACTCAACTTGGGGGCAATTGTACAACTCATGAGGTCAGCAGTGGAAGAAAGCTATGCCGTTATAAACTCAACAAGCCTAACTTAGGACTGGAGAAACAAATATAGAAGGCCATAAAACTGCCCTTAGATCCAAAAGAATCGAGGGACCTGCATACGAAGACAACCAAATTTAGCTTGTTCGAAGATGAAACCCAGTTCAGACGAAATTTTGATGGCCCACTAGCAATATGTTTGGGACCGAGAGATGCTGATTACATTCTGAGGGAAGTTTATGAGGGCACTAGCGGAAATCATTTAGGCACCGATCATTGATTTGAAAGGTAATCCGAGCCGGTTACTACTGGATTGACCAAGAAAAAGATATGAAGGATGAAAATGTGATGAATGCAAAAGACATGCTCTGATGATTCACCAACCCTGGGAGATACTGCATTCGGTTTTTTTACCATAGCTATTCATGAAGTGGGAATGGACATCGACAGTCCTCTTCTATGGGCACTCAGTAAGGCTAAATTTTATATTGTCTATGACTGACTATTTTTCTAAGTGGGTGGAAGCCTAAGCATACGGGATGGTCAGGGAGAATAAAGTCATTAATTTTGTTTGGGACCACATCATATGTTGGTTAGGAATGCCATCCGAGATCATGTGCGATAATGGGAAATAATTTATCTGCAACAAAGTGAGCAAGTTTATAGAAGATCATAAGATCAAAAGGATCGTATCAACACCCTATCACCTTAGTGGGATAGAACAAGCAAAATTGACCAAAAAAACCATACTCCAAAACCTTAAAAAGAGGTTAATCGATGCCAAAGGAAAATGGAAGGAAATCGTGCTCGAAGTCCTATGGGCATACCATACGACCTCAAAGTCCAGTATCGGGGCCACTTCATTCTTGTTGGTTTATGAAACCAAAGCTCTAATATCGGTCGAAGTCAGAAAACCAAGTCTCAGGTTCTGTTATGCAACCAAAGAATCAAATGACGAGGCCATGAGTACAAGTCTAAAACTATTAGATGAAAGGCGAGAAGTCGCCCTTGTCCTGTTGGCCGCCCAAAAATAGAGGATCGAGAAATACTACAATTAAAGGGCTAACCTTTGACACTTTAATATCAGGGATTTAGTACTAAAAAGGTCACACTGAACACTCAAAACTCAAATAAAGATAAGTTGGGGCCGAACTAGGAAGGGTACGTACCAAATTCTCAAGATCACCGAAAAGGGATCGTAAAAACTCGGGGCAATGAACGGTGAAGGACTACCGAATAACTGGAATATAACTCACTTGAAGCGATATTCTTGCTAAGGTATGACCCTATTCATTCTTTTATTTATTTATTTTGAACCACTTGGTAACCATTAAGGAGCGGTACATATTTTAGGCCTATAAACTGGAATGAATGGTGGACGACTACCAAATAACCGGAATATAACACTCTTGAAGCGATATTATTGCTAAGGTATGATCCCATTCATTTTTTTTTACTTATTTTTGAACTAACACTTGTAGGTAACCACCAAGAAGCGGTAATGATTTTACACCTGAAAGCACACGTGTCCTCTTTTTTCCTTAAACCGATTTTTCCCAAATGGGTTTTCCGACAAGGTTATTGCCGAGGCAACAATGGATCGTGCTAACTTAGAAAAGAAGATCGATCATGAATCGATGTCAAAGATCGCGCCATCAGTATCTGAGGCTTCTCTTTATGATCAACCTCGAATACTAAGCGCATTACCCTCGGACATCGACTTTATCAGGGAAAGAAACTTTGCCATTGAAGGGTCTCGATCAATAGGATTTACTGTTAGGACCAAACAGTCAAATGAACTGGGCTTACATAGACTTCTCGAGCCCCCGCACAAAGTATGTACACATGTATAACTATTATGCACAATAACAAAACCAAGTTTCTTCCTTGCGGATAATATCTTGTCCTTTAAAAAATTTCTTGCATTTCTCAAGAAATTTCCTACATCCAATTCCCTAAAGCTATCAAGCCCAAGGGCCACCCTAATACGAGTTCAAACAATCACTCTCACTCGGGGAATGTCGTCCGAAAACAAACTCGGACGGTCCGAGCCATCGGAGCTTAGAGGCACAAGACCTATAGGTAATGCCTAAATTTTAAAAGCTACAGTCATCTCCACTCGGGGACTGTTATCCTAGATTAATGCAGATAATTCAGGGTGAAACACCTAAACTAAAAAGGCTACAACAAAATTAAAATGGCTCGAAGACGTGTGAGACTCGTAACAAAAATAACAAGGCCTTAAAATTTCTTAACCGGTTCTAAAAGTTACCCTTGACAAACTATAATTTAGAAAAGAATAAGTACTTTAGGGTAAAATTTTCGGTTACACTGAACCCCAATGATGACTTAAAACAAAATAATGTTGAAGGCAAGGCTTGCTCGAATCTCCGAGCATAACCTAACTATTTCCTGCTAAGGCATTTTAATCTTTGTAAATATAAATGACAAAGCAAAGGAAAAAAAAATCAGAAATTGTTGAACGGAAAGAAGCTTTATATACATATCAAAACATTTTAAGAAAGGCCAAAACAGCCGCATGAGGGCCACAAGTTTAGAGGCTTCTTCTTCTTCTTCTTCTTCTTCGGGTTCCTCCCTTAATTAGTGGACAGAGTCCGATGATGGTACTCTAGAACTAGTGGTTTCTTGAGATTTGTGCACCAACCTCCTCCTCAGTTTTTTTTCTTCGAGTTTGAAAAACTCGAAACCCTTTTCCTCTTCTTCTCCTCTCCTGCCTTAAAGACGGGAATCGGCGGGGCAATCCTCATCACCGGATGGAGGCCTTATTACGACATCCTTGGAAAGACCTACAAAGGGAAATGAAATGAGTAAGAACTCATTGACACAAAAGATAAAGCAAGTGTTATTCACTCAAGAAAGGAACCGCACAGTGAGAACGGGCCTCCCACCGACATTTTGAAAAGTTCGTGCCATGCGCGCTCAGAATATGACTTTTGAGAGACAATGACCTCGACCCACTCCTTGAGTCAAGAGACTGCATTTGGGACTCGAGCAACAGCTGCATCGCCACTAAACACCGATAAAAAAGTAGGAAAAGAGAGTAAAAAATAAAATATTAGGACAAACAAAACTTTATTTACATTTTATGTTCCACTTCTCGAGGAACAAAATGTACTCGGCTATGATCAGGTACGAGGTCCTCACTCGGACCAAACGGCCTAGTCAACCTCGATCCCAATTTTCATCGATGCTCGAGAATGGGGCTTTATTAGCCCGACGTGCAAGTTTAATCGGTCTCCCCCACCCCCCACGAAAGATTCGGGGACTATATAGGCATATAAGGTGGTTGACGATTAACGAGCATCCATTGATTTTGCTCACGAAGAACCGGAAGAGGATCACGATCCTCTATAATGAATGGTGAATTTAGCTGAGGTATACCTTGTATCTTTTGTAGAAATAGATGATAACCATGTCTAATGGGCCTAGCTTAAAGGGATAAGAGTAAACAATTCAATATCTCTCAATGTGGGTGGTAATATCTTCCTTGGGTCCATGAACCACCACGTGCTTATCAACCTAGTTGCAGCCCATTCGTGGGAAGAATCTCTTCAGTGATCAAGAAGATGTACCTCCATACCTTCTCACACCCACCCGGTACAGATGGAGGTTTTTTAATCTTAAAATCGGCAGCAACTGAGTACACACCTGATTTGAACGTGCTCAAGGGGTTCTTCGACAGTACGCAGAACAGTCTCCCCGGCAACCGACCGTGATGTAGAAGTAACTTCTTCTTGGGAACTATTTTTGAAGTTTTTGCCATTTTATTTTAAAATAGAGGGAAATAAACGAAAAAGTGGAAGTTAAAAGGATATATTTGATTTGGAATTAAGACAAGCGAAGATACTATCAAGATCTCCAGAAATCATAATGCAAGTGATATCAAATGCAGAGATTTCTAAGGAACACGAGTAGAGAAGGTTTGGACGTAAAGTTTGAATGAATAAAGAAGGGGGTATTTATAGTTTCCAAATGACGGTTCAAATCCAGGAGGGCCGACTAGCAACTGACAAGCATTTAATGCCATTAAGATGTGACCGACGAGACATTTCGTCCACTTTGTCGTTTCTAACACTGAGTATCGAGGTAAGAATCAGAAGCTCATACGGTCGAAACCGGGCTCATCCACTACATGACATATCGAGCTCGAAACGTAAGGAATTGAATATCGACCCCAGGTCCCATTGAACCAGAATACGAGGTCAAAATGTCCATCCTCAAGAACACCGAGTCCATGATCCGACCCTGACCTCGCACGAGCTCGAGGAAACATAGCAAGTATAACCAACTGAAGATCGAAATAACAAAAGGCCGAAGTATCTGAACCGGTCGGGTATTACGGCGAGCATCTTGGCACATATCAATAAAGAATCGACAAATCAGCAAATCAGGATATCTTTTACCTTCTATAGAGTTGTACCTAATATAGGACTTCTCTACTATATAAGGGGTCTGATTACTTGTAAAGGATATTGTAACAATCAATCATAAGCAATATGCTAGTAGTTTCTCTTTAAAGTTCTTATTCAACTGTGTTTTTTATACTAATTGAAGTGCATTATGTTTAAGGGTGGTTCACCTCCCAAGGCTACTATTGTTCAATTCATGTTGTTTGAATATCGTTTATCATACTTCATTTCAATTGCAACTGAATTTATCGCTTTGCACCAATTTAATCCAGGTATCCTTAAAATTACTTTCACATTCAATTGTACCTGATTTTGAGGGTAAAGAAGCTTCATACCATAATTAAAGTTAACTCGATCGACAAAAGTTTAAAGCATGCTGGGCAAAAATTTAAAGCTCATAGCAATTATGGTGATTATTATAATTTTGTTATAAATGACTGATCACCCAGTTTCTTCGGCATTATGCTTAAAAATTCTGTTGATAGTTAGAACTTCTAGTGCTTCAAAATTCTGGTAAGCGTGTTTTATAATACTAACAAGAGGCTATTTTCACAAAACTTTTCTTAACGGCATGCAAATATAAACAGCGATTTATGCTAAAAAAAAAAAAAACAGCGATTTAAAAAAAGGTGTTATTACAAAAATAGCCAGCCAGATCTAATATTCTACATGCATAAGTTATATATTAATTATAAATCTATACATAATTATATTTGTCGATTATTTTTAGTTTAATACCGGCGGATGTTTTAGTTAAGTCTTCTTAAAAAATGTCCATCCAGCGTAAACCACAACGGCCCACTTTGATGCTCGATTAACAATGGGCCAGCCGATCGTTGATTGACCCAATAGTACGTGGAGCTTCTAAACAACTTAAAACCCTAAGACAAAAGCCTCCATTTCTGCAAAGTAGAGAACGGTCTGTGAGGCAGCAGTCAGAACAGGGGCGCCGGAGTATATTGCAGAGGCATACACGTGTAATTTCTGTCCAATTTTTATCTCTTCATTTTATTTAGTTGAATCATGAATGCGTATATGTAGATGCAAATGCAAATGCAAGTAAAATTTAGCTGAATTTTAAAGGTAAATCGTTTTTAACAGAAAAATGGCGGACAAAGCAGTGACAATTAGAACAAGGAAGTTCATGACCAATCGTCTTCTTGCAAGGAAACAATTCGTATGTCTTTTAAGACTTATATTACCTATGTTGTTAGTATTAAGAACAAGCTGCACTGCATATCTTAAACCTCATAGTTGTTACTAGTATGTTTTAATCTGTTCTAATTGGCATGTTTAATTTTTCCAGATTATCGATGTCTTACATCCTGGAAGAGCCAATGTTTCTAAGGTTAGACAATCTATTTCGTCTGCCTTATTTCCTTTTGTTTAATTATTTTTGTTGAGTGCCTGCAATTTAGGTTTTAATTCGACTTATACTACAAGATCCATTCTTTTCTCTTTGATTCTACTGAGAGGTCCCTAATGAAGTAGATGGTATTCGAAATGTTAAAAAGAGTGAACGATAGTCATAATATTTGAAATAGAAAAAGAAGAAAAAATATGTGCTTTTTCAAGCTTTTCTATTTCTAAAACATTCATAATTTGGTACTGGAATTGGTTGTAAGGATTCATATAGCCGAGGCCGACTCAACAAGTCTGGAAATGATGCTAGTTGCTATTATTTTAGTTGTCGTTGAGGGAAAGAACTCCACTTATGTGTGGATTGGAGATCCTAGCTTGTAACAAGCTAGGGTAAATGAAGAAGGTTGAGGTAGGTTAAGGACCAGCTTGAAAATAGTCCAATAATCTCTTAGTGGATACAGAGGATCCAGATATTTGAATCCAACTAGTTCGCAATTGAGATGTAGTTGAATGATATAGGAGAGAGAGAAAGCAAGGCATGTATAGCTTATTTGAGTTTCATATGCTTTTGATTTTAATTTCTTGTGTTCCACCTTTATAAACTTTAAAATGTCATTGCAGGCCGAGTTGAAAGAGAAATTATCAAGGATGTATGAGGTGAAGGATCCAAATGCAATCTTTGTGTTTAAGTTCAGGACACACTTTGGAGGAGGCAAATCTACTGGTTTTGGCTTGATCTATGATTCTGTCGAGAATGCAAAGAAATACGAGCCAAAGTACAGGCTTATCAGGGTAAGAAATCATATTAGTTATTTATGTTAGCATAAAAGTCATTATGTCAAGAAGGTAATGTGGTATTACAACTCCTTTAATAGTTGGAAAGGATCTAATATCACCTAATAGCTTATAATCTTTTGAATTGTTTTACAAGTTCATTCTTGAGACATACCTATGGAGCCTTAGTGTGAAAAATCCGTTGATATTGTTTTTCAATTGCACTTTGTGCCGAATTTGTTCTTCAAACGAGTATAAGCATGAAAATTATAAATACAATTTATCTTGTTGCTGAAGTTCTTTTTGTGATAAGAAAGATTCGAGATAAGTACAAGATTTCTTGCATTTAGTTATCTCATTGCTCATTGTTTGTTTTAATGCATAAAATATGTATTAGAGAATTTTGCAGTGAAGGATCTTTGTGTATTATCTTCAGCACAATAATAGTAAATCCTAGATAAAGTACATGTTATATTTTAACATACATAAGTAATTGATTTATGAAAAACGTTTACAGCCTATGCCATCTTCCCTATGCCAGCCTGTGCAGTTTCTTCATTTTTCAGAAGTTGACAGTCTTATGCATCCTCGATAATGCTCTGCTCTTTTGCTATCAATAAGTAATTGCTAGCTGTAATGCTGCATTAGTTTGAGCTATGTTGTATAAAAGGCTGCATTTGTTTGTGCTATGTGTCCATAAAGTCATGCGTTTTTTTAAACCTACACTCTTCCTCCAGTCCTATCCTTGCTCATTTAATAGATTCTAGTTTATGATGCATTTGTCATATAACAGTCTTATCATTAAGTAATTTAAATGATTTAGTTTTCATGCTCCATTATATTGAGTGCACCTTCAACATCAAATCGGCAGGCTTAATGATTAATATGTTTTTGGCTAATTTGTTTGACTGTTGAGCAACACTTGCAGAATGGATTAGACACAAAGGTTGAGAAGTCCAGGAAGCAGATGAAGGAGCGGAAAAATAGAGCCAAGAAAGTACGCGGTGTCAAGAAGGTAATGGTTTTTATTTTTACCTCTTCAACTACGATGAAGAGAGGGTTTATTGATTTCGATCATTTATTTTATTCTTGTGCTGATGTTCTTGGTTGCATGAATTTTGCAGACGAAGGCTGGAGATGCTAAGAAGAAATGATCTGCCTGGAACAGTCCCTTTAAACCAAATGCAGAAAATGTTTGCCGTATTTTTTATGTTTCTCTGGACATTTATGCCGGATCCTTTCAATTTTGGTTGAGTCACGCAAATTCATTTTGAATATTTATGTGCTAGTTTTTCTGAACTTAGAGAATTTGGGAGTTGTAGCTTTTTTCTTAACTTTTCTCTGTTTTATAATTACCATATCAAATGTTCCGACGAGAAATATGATTAGAGAACCAACTTGCCTGAATAGAAACAGTTGTTCTGGATGATCAACTTTCATTGATTTCTTACTTTGCTCAAGTATATAACTTTAGAAAGTGGAAAGTAACGTATAGTATTTGCGAACAATTCTACATATATTTCTTTAGTTTTTGACCTATATTGTCCCTTATATTTGAGGGTAGGTTTATTTTGGCCCTTCAAATATAACCCTGAGCATTTTTAGTCCCTTAAGTATGCTAAGGTGGAACACCTTTTGTCCCTTAACTTTGAGGGTAGATCTATGTTGATTCCTCAAATATGATCCTGAGCATATTTAGTCCCTTTAGTATGCTAAAGTGAAGCATCTTTAGTCTCACTGACAATATTTGTCCAAGATCAATTACGGGGTTGGTTTCGGCACACACCGTCTTTTTAATTTAATTATCAAAAATATTTTATGAACTCACATACACTAATAGAATATAGCTAATAAATTTAAGATGTTAACGCTGAAACTTTTACTTTTAAAAATTTCAGTTGATTTTTCCCAAAAGAAAAGTTATATTTTTTTTTAAAAAAAATAGAGTTGTCAAGATCACTTCTAGGCATATTATTGAAACGAATAACCAGATTGTATTCTCACTTTTAGCACACACCAGAAATTATTTACATCCGGTAGTCGAAATATATATAAATTTTGTACTATAATTTCGTATATTGCTCCATCCGTTCTAGTTTATGTGAACATATTTACTTTTTGGTCCATTCCAAAAAGAATGAACCATTTCTAAATTTGGAAACAATTTAGCTTGAACTTACAATTCTACCATTAATAATAAAGTTTTATAACCACACAAATACTCGGGACCCCCTTTTTAGTTGTTTGGGACCACAAATTCCTTAAAAGTTTTTATTTTTTCTTAAACTCCATGCCCAATTAAACTTATTCACATAAATTGGAACGGGAGGAGTAACGTACAAAATGTATATATATATATATATATATATATATATATAAAATAATACACAAATTTATACATTTTCAAGACCAAAATTTTAGAAGACATTATCTAAAAATGAGGAATTAAAGTGATCATTTGTGTTATCCAATAAAAGGATAGGAATCGTTTTGTTTCAGAGCTGAAAATTTGCTTCATGAATCAGAGTTGGTTAACACCATTAGTTTTTGAATAAATTTTGTAGTAAGACTAACGCTGCTCCACTTTAGCATACTAAAGGGACTAAATATGCTGAGGGTCATATTTGAGGGATCAAAATAGACCTACCCTCAAAGATAAGGGACTAAATGTGCTCCACCTTAGCATACTTAAGGGACTAAATATGCTCAAGGTTATATTTGAGGGACCAGAATAGACCTACCCTCAAAGATAAGGGACAATATAGGTCAAAAACTCTATATTTCTTCTTTTCCAATCTAACAGCAGCCACCTTTTAAAAAGGTATTTTGAGTAAAACAGAATTTCATTCACAATCTTTATTTTAGTAAGATGTTATAATGTGATTAAGTACCAGTGTACCATTAGGTGAATATACTTGAATGGACTTTCAATAATGTGGCCAAGTGATTGACTAACCATCTAATGTATCGATACTTGCACACTTCTACATTGGAATATTATATATTCAATTTCTTTGTGGCAGTCACTCTTATGAATTGACAAATTCAAAGCTTCATGTTCTACCTGCTCAAACGAGCATTGCTTATTTCACGAGCTACTGATTTTAGCTAGGTTTTCTCTTTTCTTTGTTTAGGCTATCTCCAATTTACCCCATTTTCTCATAATGGGGACAATTTTTGGGTGATAAGCTTCAACCCTCTCCCATTTTTCTCCCATTTTTTGCCTTTAAAATGAGGATGAATAGTGTCCCCACAAATATAGGTGTACACTATTCATCTCTCCCATTACTATTCATATATTCATGTATATCTTATTATTCATATATGATGGTGGATCTAGAGGGTAGCTTGACTGAATATCTGTAAATATTCAAAAAATGGTTAAATATATCCCTATATTATTGAAAAAGGTCTAATATATCCTTCCGTTATACAATCAGTCTAAAAATACCCCGTCATACTATCGGTCCAAATATATCCATGACATCATAAAAGTGGTACAAACCTAGCCTTTCTCCATTAACTGTCTCCCTATTGCAACATTTCATTGACACCTCACCATTATACTCTCATTTTCATCCCTTCCCCACAACCTTCCTTTACCATTCATTTGAAGAAAACTCACAGATCATAGTTATACAAACAAACTATATCAAACGAAATGCCAACAAATAAAGATAATATGAAACAATGTGAACTGAGAAAATTCAGATTTTGCTATTCAAAATTAATGTTTACACAGACGAAAATACATTTTGTTTAATATTACAAACTAACCAAAGATACAGGCAAACTAGTTTAAGGTTTCAAAATTGACCATGGTAAGAAAGAAAAACAACCTAGATATGAAAGTTATTTTTGTCACGACCCGGATTTTTCCCCCAACATCGGGATCGTGATGGCGCCTACTCGTGGTAGCTAGGCAAGCCATTGTATTCATACTATCCTGTTTTTAACACAATTTTAATTAAATAAATACGGAATACTTTATCGAAATAAAAATAATTAATTACAAGATGAAAATTATACTGAAATCCTCTACCCAAGACGTGGAGTCACCAACTCACGAACTACTATGGAATACTACACATAAAAGTCTGAAGGAAATATAATATAATTCTGTTTGTCTCGGAACAATGAGACTACAGCTATTAACATAAATAAAGAGAGAGACGTCGGGCCTGCGGACGTCTGCAAGCTACCTCGGTCTCAAATATGATTAACTCCCACGCAATCTATTTACTGCTGCTCCTGCTCCTGATCGTAACCTGGACCTGTGCAAAAACGCACAGAAGTGTAGCATCAGCACAACCGACCCCATGTGCTGGTAAGTGCCTGGCCTATCCCGGCGAAGTAGTGACAAGCCTAGGACCAGACACTCACATAAACCTGTGCAATTCAATATATATGTGTGTACCACAAAATAACAAGAAATAACCAAGTAATAACACAATAAGGAATATCTTAAAGAATTCAACAATTAACCACAGTTAATAATTTCACAAAGAAAACAAAGTATAATGTAAACACGAATAATATCACTTCAAGAAATAGCAAGCAATTGCACGGCATCACCCTTCGTGCTTTTACTCTCATCCTCACCAAATAAATAAATAAAGTACACGGCATCACCCTTCGTGCTTTTACTCTCATCCTCACATCCATAGTACGGCATGATCCTTCGTACATGGTTCAATAACAGGGCACGACATGATCCTTCGTGCATAATCAATAAATAAACATGGCACGGCATTAACCTTCGTGCATAAATAAATAAACATGGCACGGCATCACCCTTCGTGCATTATCACTCTTCCTCACCCAAATAACAATCACAGTTAAGGGCAAAGAAAGGAACAACAATTCATAAATCGTCCCATCAAGGGCAATCAATAATTATCTTCACAACAAGTCCCAACAAGGGAAAACAATAACAATTCATCTGTAATATATCTCAAAATAATTACTTTCCAACGACTCACGGTCATACTAGACGCCAGTGTATGGATGCTCGTCACCACAGAGCCCATACACCGCACTCGATCACATAACACATAACACATAATCATATTCCCTCAAGCTAGGATAGAACAAACACTTACCTCGAATGCTTACGAACAATTCACTCCGTGGAAATGTCTTTTCTTTCAATTTGGCTCCAATCCAACCGTATCTATACACAATTGATTTAATATCATCAATTCTACTCAACAAACCAATTCTTAATACCAAATACAACTTTTACAACATTCTGCCATGAATAGTGAATTTCAACCCCGGGCCCACATGGTCGGAATTCGGGGTTATGACCAAAATCCGGTTACCCATTCCCCCACGAGTTCATATATATAATTTGTTTCAAAATCGGACCTCAATTCGAGGTCCAATTCCCCAATTTATGAAAAACCCTATTTTCTAACAAAAACAAGAATTTTACCATGAAAACATTTGATTTCTAATGAAAAACATGTTTAATGATGTTAGGAATTGAAAGAATTAAGTAAAAAGTGACTTACAATCGTTTTGATGAAGAAGAAATCCTTGAAGAATCGCAAATGGGTGTTTTGGTTTTGTAAAATGTGAAGAAATGATTGAAATTCGTGTTTTTCAGGTCTCTGTGTTCGCATTTGCGAACATGGGTTCGCAATTGCGAACCCCGACCAATTTCTGGAGTTTGAAAAATAAGCTAAGGGTGGGAAGTTCGCATTTGCGAACTTTTCTTCGCATTTGCGAAGCCAAGGCAAAACTGGGAAGTTCGCATTTGCGAACTATTGTTCGCAATTGCGAACACAGGCTAAATATGGGGAGGTTCGCATTTGCGAACTATTGTTCGCATTTGCGAACCCGGGCGGAATAGTGGCCAGTTCGCATTTGCGAACCATAGCTCGCATTTGCGAACACAGGCACAGAAGGGTCAAGTTCGCATTTGCGAACTATTGTTCGCATTTGCGAACACAGACACAATAGGGGGGGAGTTCGCATTTGCGAACTATTGTTCGCATTTGCGAACTCTGTAGAATAGTGGGGAGTTCGCATTTGCGAACTATTGTTCGCATTTGCGAACTCTGCAGACCAGTTGCAGACAGCAACTTCTAACATGAAAAATTGATCTCGTGGCCTATCCAAAGTTCACCCGAGCCCTCGGGGCTCCAAACCAAATATGCACATAACCTCAAAAACACATTATGAACTTGTTCGTGCGATCACATCGCCAATATCACCTCGTTCTCATCAAATCAAGCCTCAAATGCATGATTTTCATGCCTTTAGTTTTCAAAACTTTCAAACTTGGGACTCAAGGTCCAAAACATCTCAAACGACATCCAAATGTCACCAAACTTTACAGAAATCACATATATAATATTTAAGACTTGTACCGGGCGTCGGAACCAAAATACGAGCCCGATACCAAGGTCAATTAATTTATTTCCTTTAATAATTGCATCAAAAACAATTTCACATAAAAATTCATAACTTGGGCTCTAGGCCTCAGAATTCGACTCCGGACGCATGTCCAAGTCCCATATTTTCCTACGGACCTCTCGGGACCATCAAATCTCGGGTCCGGATCCGTTTACCAAAAATGTTGACCGAAGTCAACCATATCAATATTAATATCATTTTTATCCAAATTTCTCATAGAATTCATATTTTCTATCACAAAATCTTTCCGGCTACATGCTAGGATCGTGCACATAAATCGAGGCAACATAGAATGAGGTTTTCAAGGCCTCAGAAGCTCGAAATGATTAATTAAATAAGTGATGACCCTTTGGGTCGTCACAATCTCCACCTCTAAAACAACCGTTCGTCCTCGAACGGACAAAATAAAGAAGTACCTGAGTCAGGAAACAAGTGTGGGTAGCGGCTCCGCATATCAGACTCGGACTCCCAGGTCGATGCCTCAGGAGGCTGACCTCTCCACTGAACACGCACAGAAGGATAACTCTTCGACCTCAACTGTCGAACCTGCCTGTCTAGAATGGCTACCGGCTCCTCTTCGTAAGATAGATCATTGTCCAATTGGACGGTACTGAAGTCTAACACATGTGTGAGATCGCCATGGTATCTCCGAAGCATAGATACATGAAAAACTGGATGCACGGCTGATAAGCTAGGCGGCAAAGCTAATCTGCAAGCGACCCCTCCCACTCTGTCTAGAATCTCAAATGGACCAATATACCTAGGGCTGAGCTTGCCCTTCTTTCCGAACCTCATCACGCCCTTCATAGGCGACACCCGAAGCAATACTCGCTCACCAACCATGAAATCTACATCTCGCACCTTGCGATCCGCATAAGTCTTCTGCCTGGACTGAGCTGAACGCAATCTCTCCCGAATAGTCTTGACCTTATCTAAGGCCTCCTGAACTAAGTCTGTACCCAATAACCGAGCCTCTCCCGATTCAAACCATCCGACCGGTGATCGACATCGCCTACCATACAACGCCTCATACGGAGCCATCCGGATGCTAGATTGGTAGCCGTTATTGTAGGCGAACTCTACTAATGGCGAAACCGGTCCCACGAGCCTCCGAAATCAATAACACGAGGCTCGAAGCATGTCCTCGAGAATCCGAATAGTCCTCTCGACCGGCCATCCGTCCGAGGATGAAATGCCGTACTCAACCGAACCTCGGGTGCCTAACTCCCGCCGGGACCGCTCTCCGTAACCGCGAGGTAAACCGCGTTCCCCGATCGGAGATAATAGATACTGGCACCCCACGGAGACGAACAATCTCCCTAATGTAAACCTCCGCTAACCTCTCCGACGAGTAGGAGGCAGATACTGGAATAAAGTGTGCCGATTTGGTCAGCCTATCAACAATGACCCAAATAGCATCAAATTTCCTCCGAGTCAAAGGAAGTCCAGAGTAACGAAGTCCATAGTGATCCGCTCCCATTTCCACTCGGGAATTTCAATCCTCCGGAACACACCACCAGGTCTCTGGTGCTCATATTTCACCTGCTGACAATTTAGACGCCGAGCGACATACGCAACGATATCTTTCTTCATTCTGCGCCACCAATAGTGCTGCCGTAAGTCCCGGTACATCTTCGCGGCGCCCGGGTGAATAGAATACCGCGAACTGTGGGCCTCTGCTAAGATCAACTCTCGAATCCCTTCGACATTGGGTACACAAATTCGACCCTGCAATTTCAATACCCCATCATCATCTAGGTTTACCTGTGTGGCACCTCCCCGCTGTACTGTATCTCTCAACTCACGCAAATGAGGATCATCAAATTGCCTCTCACGGATACGCTCTAATAAGGAAGAACGAGCGACCGTGCAGGCTAACACTCTGCTAGGCTCAGAAATGTCTAATCTCACGAACCGGTTGGCTAAGGCCTGAACATCTAGAGCTAATGGTCTCTGATTGACCGGAATATATGCAAGACTACCCATGCCGGCATACTTTCTACTCAATGCATCGGCCACCACATTGGCCTTACCTGGGTGATATAATATAGTAACATCATAGTCTTTTAGCAACTCTAACCATCTCCGCCGTCGTAGATTCAACTCCTTCTGTTTGAACAAGTACTGTAGGCTTTTGTGATCAGTGTACACCTCACATGTCACACCATATAGATAATGCCTCCAGATCTTTAAGGCATGAACCACCGCTGCCAACTCAAGATCATGAACTGGATAATTCTTCTCATGTATCTTTAACTGCAACGAAGCATAAGCAATAACCTTTCCATCCTGCATCAATACCGCTCCAAGCCCTGTACGAGATGCGTCACAATAAACTGTATAAGGCCCTGCACCCGTAGGTAGTACCAACACCGGTGCGGTGGTCAAGGCTGTCTTGAGCTTCTGAAAGCTCGCCTCACACTCCTCTGACCACTGAAACTGGACACCCTTCTGGGTCAACCAGGTCATCGGGGCTGCAATAGAAGAAAACCCCCCTACAAATCGACGGTAGTAACCTGCTAACCCCAAGAAACTCCAGATCTCAGCCACTAAAGCTGGTCGAGGCCAATTCTGGACCGCTTCAATCTTCTTTGGGTCTACCTGAATACCTTCCACTAATACAATATGACCTAGAAATGCAATCGAACTCAGCCAGAACTCACATCTCAAAAATTTGGCATATAACTGATTATCCTTCAGAGTCTAAAGAACCACTCTGAGGTGCTGCTCGTGCTCTTCCTGGCTGCGGGAGTACACCAGGATGTCATCTATAAAGACTATCACGAACAGATCTAAGTAAAGCCCGAATACCCGATTCATCAACTCCATGAATGCTGCTAGGGCATTGGTCAACCCGAAGGACATGACCAAGAACTCATAATGCCCATATCTAGAGCGAAAGGTTGTCTTAGGAATGTCAGTCGCCCTGATCTTCAGCTGATGGTAGCCTGACCTCAAGTCTATCTTAGAGAATACCCTCGCTCCCTGGAGCTGGTCAAACAAATCATCAATCCTCGGCAGTGGATATTTATTTTTGATAGTCACCTTGTTAACTGCCGGTAATCAATACACATCCGCATCGAGCCATCCTTCTTCTTTACAAATAATACAGGTGCTCCCCAGGGGGAAACACTGGGTCTGATAAAACCCTTCTCAAGAAGGTCCTGCAACCGATCTTTCAACTCTTTTAACTCCGGCGGGGCCATACGATAGGGTGGAATAGAGATGGGCTGAGTGCCCGGTGCCAGATCAATACAGAAATCAATATCCCTGTCGGGTGGCATGCCCGGCAGGTCCGAAGGAAAAACCTCCGGAAACTCCCGTGCAATAGGGACCGACTCAATGGAAGGAACCTCTGCGCTGGAATCACGAACATAAGCCAGATAAGCTAGACACCCCTTCTCGACCATGCGTCGAGCCTTAACATAAGAAATAACAGTGCGAACGGAGTGGCTTGAGGTACCTTTCCACTCTAGTCGGGGTGATTCTGAGGCTAAGGTGACAGTCTTAGCATGACAATCAAGAATAGCATGGTATGGGGACAACCAGTCCATCCCCAATATGACATCAAAATCTACCATATCCAAAAGCAACAGATCAACACGGGTCTCAAGACCCCCAAATATAACTACGCACGAACGGTGCACCCGATCGACTACAATGGAGTCACCCACTGGTGTAGCCACATAAACTGGAATATCCAGAGCATAGCTGGGCACGGCCAAATACGATGCGAAGTAGGAAGACACATAGGAATATGTAGATCCAGGGTCAAATAATACTGAAGCACCTCTGCCACACACAAGAATAGTACCTGTAATCACGGCATCTGATGCCTCTGCCTCTGGCCTGGCCGGTAAAGCATAGAATCGGGGATCTGCACCTCCCCTCTGAGCTGCGTCTCTAGGACGACCATCAACTGGCTGACCTCTACCTCTCGCCGGACGGTCTCCACCTCTACGGTCTCGACCTCCACCTCTATAATCTCTACCCCCGCCTCTGGCTGGCTGGACAGGCTGAGGGTCAGCTGGGGCCTGAATCATAGGACGAGAACCTCGCTGCTGAGAGTTGCCCGCTGCTATAGGGCAATTCCCGATAAAATGACCTGGGTCACCACAACCGTAGCAACTCTTAGACTGATAGGGCTGCTGGCCCTGACGACCCGAATGGCCTCCACGAACACTCTGAAGAGGCCGAGCATTAATAGGAGACTGGTCTGAATAATGCCCCCGAGAACCACGATCACCTGATCCACCCTGTGAAGCCTGAAGGGCGGAATGAAAAGGCCTGGAGGACTGGCCTCTATCAAAGGATTCTCTGCTACCAGAGGAAGAAGCACCAAACCTACCCGAATGACGAGGCCTCTTATCTGAAGAATAACCGCCTCCCCTAGCAAGAGCCATCTCAACTCTGCGTGCTGCATTGGCTGCCTCCTGAAATGATATGTCACTCCCCACACCCATAGCCATCCGGAGTCTAATCGGCTGATTGAGCCCATCTATAAATCTGCGGACCCTCTCCCGCTCCGTGGGAAGTATCACCACCGCATGACGAGCCAAGTCGATAAATCTCGTCTCATACTGTGTAACTGTCATAGTGCCCTGATGGAGGCGCTCAAACTGCCTCCGAAGTACATCCCTCTGGGTAGCAGGGAGAAACTTCTCCATAAATAGTTCCGCAAACCGGTCCCATGATAAATCTGGGGACCCTGCTGGACGAGTCAAGCAATAATCTCTCCACCAAGTCTTGGCGGATCCTGCAAGTCTGAAGGTACAGAAGTCAACCCCGTTTGTCTCCACGATCCCCATAGTCTTGAGAATCTCATGGCAACCGAATAAAAAGTCCTGAGGATCCTCTGATGCGGCTCCACTGAATGTAGTGGTAAATAGCTCGGAGAACCGATCAAGCCTCCATAACGAATCGAAGTCATGGCCGCTCCATCGCCGCATGAGCCGTGGTACCCGACCGAGTGGCCACGGCTGGCCGGATTACCGGTGCTCGAGGCCGAGGAGCTACTTGCTCCGAGTATGAGCAATAGGAGTCCGGGCCCCTCCTCCAACCGAGAAGTGGTCGGGGCAACCGATAATAAACCCGCTCCGGCAATGTTGTCCATGAATCTCGCTATTCCGACCAAAGCATCCCGGAGATCCGGGTAAATAAAGCCTCTCCGGGACCTGAGCTGGGCCCCCTAGAGCTGCCGGAACCGGAACCTCCTCGTCAATCTCAATATGAGGCTCCACCTCCGGAGTAGCTGCCGGGGGCTGAGCTCTACCCCTACCACGGCCTCTAATACGGCCTTGGCCCCCGCCCCTCACGGGAGCTGCCGGGGCTCGGGCTGCTGGTCAGCGCACGAAGAAGCACGTGTCCTTACCATCCGCGAAAGGACAGAGTAGAAGTTCAATCAGTATTTGAGGAGCAAGTCGCACGACAAGAAAGAACAAATGAGAGACTCTTTCCTAACTCAATAGACTCGGAGGACAAGTACGGACGTCTCCGTACCTACCTCTCAAACTCTACTAAGCTTGTTCGTGAGTGGTGAGACCTATGTAACCTAGAGCTCGATACCAACTTGTCACGACCCGGATTTTTCCCCCAACATCGGGATCGTGATGGCGCCTACTCGTGGTAGCTAGGCAAGCCATTGTATTCATACTATCCTATTTTTAACACAATTTTAATTAAATAAATGCGGAATACTTTATCGAAATGGAAATAACAAATCACAAGGTGAAAATCATACTGAAATCCTCTACCCAAGACGTGGAGTCACCAACTCACGAACTAATACGGAATACTACACATAAAAGTCTGAAGGAAATATAACATAATTCTGTTTGTCTCGGAACAAAGAGACTACAGCTAATAACATAAATAAAGAAAGAGACGCCGGGCCTGCGGACGTCTGCAAGCTACCTCGGTCTCAAATATGATCAACTCCCACGCAATCTATCGAACTACTATTGTTGTTGCTGCTCAAAACCTAGACCTGTGCAAAAACGCACAGAAGTGTAGTATCAGCACAACCGACCCCATGTGTTGGTAAGTGCCCGGCCTATCCGGCGAAGTAGTGACAAGGCTAGGACCAGACACTCACATAAACCTGTGCAGTTCTATATACATATGTGCCACAAAACAACAGAAATACTAACTAATAACACAATAAGGAATATCTTAAAGAATTCAACAATTAACCACAATTAATAATTTCACAAAGAAAACAAAGTATAATGTAAACACGAATAATATCACTTCAAGAAATAGCAAGCAATTGCACGGCATCACCCTTCGTGCTTTTACTCTCATCCTCACCAAATAAACAAATAAAGTACACGGCATCACCCTTCGTGCTTTTACTCTCATCCTCACATCCATAGTACGGCATGATCCTTCGTACATGGTTCAATAACGGGGCACGGCATGATCCTTCGTGCATAATCAATAAATAAACATGGCACGTCATTAACCTTCGTGCATAAATAAATAAACATGGCACGGCATCACCCTTCGTGCATTATCACTCTTCCTCACCCAAATAACAATCACAGTTAAGGGCAAAGAAAGGAACAGCAATTCATAAATCATCCCATCAAGGGCAATCAATAATTATCTTCACAATAAGTCCCAACAAGGGAAAACAATAACAATTCATCTGTAATATATCTCAAAATAATTACTTTCCAACGACTCACGGTCATACTAGATGCCAGTGTATGGATGCTCGTCACCACAGCCCATACACGGCACTCGATCACATAACACATAACACATAATCCTATTCCCTCAAGCTAGGATAGAACAAACACTTACCTCGAATGCTTACGAACAATTCACTCCGTGGAAATATCTTTTCTTTCAATTTGGCTCTAATCCAACCGTATCTATACACAATTGATTTAATATCATCAATTCTACTCAACAAACCAATTCTTAATACCAAATACAACTTTTACAACATTCTGCCATGAATAGTGAATTTCAACCCCGGCCCACATGGTCGGAATTCGGGGTTATGACCAAAATCCGGTTACCCATTCCCCCACGAGTTCATATATATAATTTGTTTCAAAATCGGACCTCAATTCGAGGTCCAATTCCCCAATTAATGAAAAACCCTATTTTCTAACAAAAACAAGAATTTTACCAAGAAAATCTTTGATTTCTTATGAAAAACATGTTTAATGATGTTAGGAATTTAAAGAATTAAGTAAAAAGTGACTTACAATCGTTTTGATGAAGAAGAAATCCTTGAAGAATCGCAAATGGGTGTTTTGGTTTTGTAAAATGTGAAGAAATGACTGAAATTCGTGTTTTTCAGGTCTCCGTGTTCGCATTTGCGAACATGGGTTCGCAATTGCGAACCCCGACCAATTTCTGGAGTTTGAAAAATAAGCTAAGGGTGGGAAGTTCGCATTTGCGAACTTTTCTTCGCATTTGCGAAGCCAAGGCAAAACTGGGAAGTTCGCATTTGCGAACTATTGTTCGCAATTGCGAACACAAGCTAAATATGGGGAGGTTCGCATTTGCGAACTATTGTTCGCATTTGCGAACCCAGGCAGAATAGTGGCGAGTTCGCATTTGCGAACTATAGTTCGCATTTGCGAACACAGGCACAGTAGGGTCAAGTTCGCATTTGCGAACTATTGTTCGCATTTGCGAACACAGGCACAATAGGGGGAGTTCGCATTTGCGAACTATTGTTCGCATTTGCGAACTCCGCAGAATAGTGGGGAGTTCGCATTTGCGAACTATTGTTCGCATTTGCGAACTCTGCAGACCAGTTGCAGACAGCAACTTCTAACATGAAAAATTGATCTCGTGGCCTATCCAAAGTTCACCCGAGCCCTCGGGGCTCCAAACCAAATATGCACATAACCTCAAAAACACATTATGAACTTGTTCGTGCGATCACATCGCCAATATCACCTCGTTCTCATCAAATCAAGCCTCAAATGCATGATTTTCATGCCGTTAGTTTTCAAAACTTTCAAACTTGGGACTCAAGGTCCAAAACATCTCAAACGACATCCAAATGTCACCAAACTTTACAGAAATCACATATATAATATTTAAGACTTGTACCGGGCGTCGGAACCAAAATACGAGCCCGATACCAAGGTCAATTAATTTATTTCCTTTAATAATTGCATCAAAAACAATTTCATATAAAAATTCATAACTTGGGCTCTAGGCCTCAGAATTCGACTCCGGACGCATGTCCAAGTCCCATATTTTCCTACGGACCTCTCGGGACCATCAAATCTCGGGTCCGGATCCGTTTACCAAAAATGTTGACCGAAGTCAACCATATCAATATTAATATCATTTTTATCCAAATTTCTCATAGAATTCATATTTTCTATCACAAAATCTTTCCGGCTACATGCTCGGATCATGCACGTAAATCGAGGCAACATAGAATGAGGTTTTCAAGGCCTCGAAGCTCGAAATGATTAATTAAATAAGTGATGACCCTTTGGGTCGTCACAATTTTTTTTTTGTTTCTTTCTCTTCAACCACATTTCTGGAAGGCTACCATTTCTCCCTCTTTACGTTCTATGTTAAAATAAAAGTGCTACTAATTTTTTCCTAAATATATCTTACAAATTCAGCAACAACACAAGGAAAAGCAAAATAAAGCACAAAATTCTAAGGTCAAGTGGAAGGTACGTATAATTCCAGTATCGGCTGGAGAAGCAACATGTATTTTGAAAAGCAAGAGGAAGTAAAGGCAGTGAAGTCTTCAAAATAATGATAGAACTTCAAAGCAATTGAACATGGTAGCTGCAAACATGGTGAAATGGTGAAGTAGCAATAAAATGTTCATAATGAATGCAGTTAACAGAGGAAGGGTGGGTTTGTACCACTTTCATGATGTTAGGGATATATTTGGACCGATATATCAAGTGAAAGGTACGTATAATTTAAGTATCGACCGGAGAAACAATAGGTATTTTGAAAAGCAAGAGGAAGTAAATGCATTGAAGTCTTCAAAATAATGATAGAACATCAAAGTAATCGAACTTGGTAGCTCCAAACAAGGTGAAATGGTGAGGTAGCAATAAAATGTTCATAGGGAATGCAATTAACGGGGGAAGGGTAGGTTTGTACCACTTTCATGATGTCAAAGATATATTTGGATCGATATATCAAGTGAAAGGTACGTATAATTCCAGTATCGGCCGAAGAAGCAACATGTATGTTGAAAAGCAAGAGGGTGTAAATGCAGTGAAGTCTTCAAAATAATGATAGAACTTCAAAGTAATTGAACTTGGTAGCTGCAAACAGGGTGAAATAGTGAGGTAGCAATAAAATGTTCAGGGAATGGAATTAACGGAGGAAGGGTAGGTTTGTACTACTTTCATGATGTTAGGGATATATTTGGACCGATAGTATAACAGAGGATAATATTAAACCTTTTTATAAGGACATATTTGACCCTTTTCCGATAAATATTTGATTGTGAATCCAATTGATAATTGAAAATCGTTATAGGAGCCCATAAACTTTAAAGTCTGGATCCATCTTTCTATCTCTCTCACACACACACACACACACACACACACACACACACATATATATATATATATATATAATTGTGTTTTTGTAATTCTTTATAATATTAATTTTACATCTTAACTTTGGTGTATAATTTTGATAAATTAATGTTCGCATTTATTATTTTTATGTAAAATTGTAAGTTAATTTTATTACAAGTTATAATTGTACAAAAAATATATAATCATCTCAAAAAATAAATGTTGCAAATATAAAATATTAGATGTTGCAGAAATTGAAAAGTAAAAATTAAAAATACATTAAATGAAAATACATTAAAATTGAAAATACATGACAATTAAAATACATAAATATTAAAATAACGGTAAATGTCATAATAACTTAGAAGGGAGGTATGATGTTTTCTGATACATCAAAATTATTATAGTATTGGGTGAATGGGAATGAGGATTGTTGTGGTTGTGATTGTGGATATTCTTGACTTCTTTATACATTACGTAATATGTATTTAATTAATCTTGCATCGCAATGATTTCACTTTTATTTGAATTGTTAGTTAATCTATAATAATTGCTAACCAATTATATAATTTAAAATTTTATGAAATTGTTTTAGTAAATATTACAAATTAATGAAAATAAAATATGTTTAATGAAAAATAAAATGAAAGATAATAATATAATATGAAAGAGAAAATAATACAAAAATGTTTAAGGCAAGAAATGGGGAATGGTTGAAGTTGTGTAACGACCCGGCCAGTCGTTATGGGAATTACCAACCCGTTACCTTACATTTACCTATCTTATGCTTTCATATCAGTATTAGAGTATATCAGGATGAGTTAGGGGTGATTCGGGTTGAAAATGAAGCAAATAGCATGTTTTAAGGAAGCTTGAATATGGAAAGTCAACCCATAGTTGACTATCGAATTTGAGTGCTCGGAAACGGATTCTGATGATTCGACTAGTTTCAGGGGATCATTTATGACTTAGGAGAGCAATCAGAATTTAATTCGGAGGTCCGGTGTAGTTTTAGGCTTGAATTGGCGAAGGTTGAATTTTCGCGAAAACCGGATGGTAGGTGAGATTTTGATCCGAGGATCGGAATGGAATTCCGACAATTTCTGTAGCTTCGTTATGTGATTTTCGATATGTCTGCAAATTTTCGGGCCATTCGGACGTCGTTTGATCGGGTTTTGGATTGAATGTTAGTTTTAAAAGTTTTGAAGAAACTTAGGCTTGAATCCGTGTGTAAATAGTGATTTTGATGTTTAGGATGGTGTTTTTGTGATTGGAACAAGTCCGTATCATGTTTTGGAGTATGTTGGTGGTTTTCGCTGGGGTCCCGGGGGCCTCGGGATGAATTCGGACCATCAACCGGGCATATTGGACTTGGCAAAATCTGCAGAAAACTGCAGGTTACTGCTCAGAAAATTAGATCTTCGCGTTCGCGTGACATGGGTCGCGTTCGCGAAGGCCAGGTGGGCTAAAGCATCACGTTCGTGTAGGACAGGTAGAGTGAAGCTTCGCGTTCGCGTGACTGGGAGTCGCGATCGCGTAGAAGGAAAAGGGAGAGCTTCGCGTTCGCGTGGGGGTACACGCGTTCGCATATAAGTAAAATCAGGCGGCTAGGGAAATGAACATCACGGACGCGTGAAGGGACGTCGTGTTCGCGATGAAGCAACGGAACTAGGCATCGCGTTCGCGCGAAGAGCATCGCGAACGCGTAGGTATAAAATGTTCAGGCAGTGAATTAAATCACAGAACAGAGGGCTCGCGGGTTCATTTACCCAAAACCTAATTTTGAGCCCTAGAGAGAAGGAAACAAGAGGAAATCACTGAGATATCATTGGGTATTCATCGGAGGTAAGATTCTTGACTCAAAAACATAATTTTGTGGTAGAATTAACATCAATCTTCATGAATTTGGGTAGAAATTGTGAAGAATTGTGGCCTAAATATTAAAAACGGGATTTTGAGTTTTGAGAGGCCATTTGAACTCCGATTTCCATAAATTTTATATGCACGGACTCGTGGTGAGATGAGGGCGCGTTGGAACTAATTTCGGAATTTTCCGAGTAGTGGGCCCCGGGTCGGGTTTTACCAACTTAGAGTATTATTGCGAATTTCATGTGAATTGAAATGGGTTATGATTCTTTGACCCATATTTGATATAATTATTGTAATTTGACTAGATTCTACTCATGAGGCAGCGAATTTCAAAGGAAAAGGCATCGCGGACGAGTCTACGGCCGGCTAAAGGTGAGTAGTTTGTGGATATGGTAGCCTAAGGGTTCGAAACCCCGGCTTAGCACATTGTGACGCTAGTAGGGCATGGCTCGCACCCCGTGGCAGGTGCGAGGATTGATTATCACTGGGGATTGAGACTTGGTCCATCCCGGATGTGAATAATATGCTATTAGTGATGGAAAATACTGTGTTTGACATATTTGTGGGCTGTAAGCCTTGTTTGGGGCCTTGTGCCGACCTGTAGTATCCCTATGGGATAGTATATATGTGATAGCTATACTTGCTTAATCACTAATCTCAGTCCTGGAAATTGAAATCACAGAATTGTTACTAAGTCACTGGTTTTGCAAAAATGGAATAAAACTTAAAGTATTTTTCATAATTATGAACTGGAATCTGGAAATAAGAAAAATGAACTATTTTGTGACTTATCTGATTATTGTGGACTGAGGATGGATCGGGCTGCACGCCGCATCGGTTTATATGAGGATCAGGCTGCACGCCGCAGCGGTATTGCGCTTGGGCTGTAGGAGCCCCTCCGGAGTCTGTACACACCCCCAGTGAGCGCCGTCGACGTTAAATGGATCGGGCTACACGCCGTAGCGGTTATGTGCATTGCATTGCATCTTTATTTGTTGAATTATTCTGTGGTAGCTGTATTTGTACTGTTGATGTTAGTTCGTAGGAGATTCGGACTGTAGTTTAGCTTCATATTGTGGTATTCTGTGGATTTCCTACTTTCAGCTGCTTTTATATATTTATTACTCACTCTGTACTTAGTACTCACCCCTACTCCCTGCACCTTTGTGTGCAGATTCAGGTACTCAGAAGAAGTAGGCGATCACTCCAGCTTTCACACAGTCACATCGAGTTGCCGAGGTAGCTGCTGGCGTTCGCAGAACCTAGCTTCTCCTCTCTTTTCAGTGGTTATTGTATATTCAGACTTGATTACTTCCATACAATATTCTCTACTTTTGTTGGGTTTTGTTAGAGGATCTAGACTTGTGACTCCGGATCTTTGGCAGTGTCAGTATTTTATTCGTATTATTATTATTGGAGTTTCTATGACTCATATATTCTTCTTGAGTTGTCCATTTGGGACTGATATTATTTGTGATAAACATATGTTGGTCTGGCTGGCCTAGCTTGATTGTTGGGCGCCATCACGACCGAATTTGGGGTCGTGACAAGTTGGTATCAGAGCCTAGGTTGTTAGGACTCGCGAGTCATGAGCCGGTTTAGTAGGCTTTCGCGAATTGGTACGTAGACGTCCGTATCTATCCTTGGAAGGCTACAGAAACTTTAGGAAAAACCTTATTTTTCTTGGATTCATATCGTGCGGTTTGTGTTATCGTGAAACTAAATTTTTCCCATATTCTATTCTCTCGCGGATGGCGAGAACACGTGCTAGCAGACGTGGCGGACGTGGCGCATGACCACCATTGGCACCGAGAGGTCGTGGTCGTGGTAGAGGTAGGGCAGCAGTACCAGCACCTTCCAGTTGCAGATGCTCCGGCAGCTCAGGTTCAGGTACCAGCCGTTCCTATTGTGATACCGGGTCTTCAGGAGACCTTGGCTCAGATCTTATCAGTATGCACAGGCTTGGCTCAGGTCGTTGCAGCCTCTACTGTAGCGTCTTCTTCACAGGCAGGGGGAGGAAATCAGACCCCCGTGGCTCGCATACCTGAGCCGGTAGTTCAGGGTATCCAGGCACCTGGGGCAGTTCCAGTTCAGCCAGTTGCACCCGTTGCACCAGCTCCTGCTCATGTAGTTCCAGTTATGCCTGACGATGAGCAGCGTCGTCTGGAGAGATTTGAGAGGCTACAGCCTCCGGCATTAAGTGGTACTTAGGGCGAGGACACCCAGGGTTTTCTTGACAAATGTCAGCGTATGCTTCGCACCGCAGGCATTCTGGAGTCCAGCGGTGTAGCTTCACCACTTTTCAGTTCTCAGGCCCAGCCTTTCAGTGGTGGGAGGATTTTGAGAGGCGTAGGCCCGCTGGGGCGGCGCATCTCACTTGGCAGCAGTTCTCCACGGTATTTTTGGAGAAGTATGTGCCTCAATCTCAGAGAGAGGAGCTATGACGCTAGTTTGAATGGCTGCAACAAGAAGATATGATGGTTACTCAGTATGAGATGAGATTCACACAGTTAGCTCGTCATGCTATGTGGATGGTTCCTACGGATAGAGAGAGGATCCGGAGATTTATTGATGGCCTTATTTATCCTATCCGTATATTGATGACCAGAGAGAGAGCTTCGGCAATTACCTTCGAGGAGGTAGTTGATGCTGCCCGTCATATTGAGGCCGATCGCCGTAGAGAGCGGGAGGAGAGAGAGGCTAAGAGTCCTTGTGGTACTGGAAGTTTCATTGGTGCTCCATCGAGGGGCCAACCATAGCATAGCAGGGGTCGTTCTTTCAGGTCTCATCAGTCTGGACGTGTCGAGTCCAGTGGGGTTTTATCAGATCGTGGTCATCAGGGCCATCAGGGTTATTAGGGTCAGCAGGGTCATCAGCAGGGTCAGCCTGCGTTGAGTGCTCTTCCAGCTCAGAGCTCTGCTCCTTCTACTTCAGCTCAGGATTCATCTGCAGCGAGGGGTCCTCAACTGTCCCTCCTTCCATTTTCAGGCCGTTGCTTTGAGTGTGGCGAGTTTGGCCATATCAAGAAAGAGTGTCCACAGTGGTTTCGTAGGCGGTCTCAGCAGAAGGATCATCCCTCGTCTTCTACTCCTGTTTCTTCAGCACCAGCACAGTCATCTAGGACTGGTGGCCAGGTAGCCAGAGGGCGCCCTAGGGGCGAGGATCGTACTGGCGGAGGCCAGGCTCGTTTCTATGCTCTTCCGGATAGGAAGGATGCTAGTGCCTAAAATGCTGTCATTTCAGGTATATTTTAGTCTGCCACAGGGATGCCTCTGTCTTATTTGATCCAGGATCCACCTATTCCTATGTTTCTTCTTATTTTGCACACCATTTGGGTATGACCCGTGGTATTCTTGCTTTGCCCGTACATGTGTCTACCCCGGTGGGGGATACTGTTGTTGTGGATCAGGTATATCGATCCTGTCTTATTACTATTGGGGGTCTGGACACTCGGGTTGATTTATTGCTACTAGGTATGGTAGATTTTTATGTGATTCTAGGCATGGATTGGCTATCTCCTTACTATGCGATTCTGGACTGTCATGCCAAGACAGTCACACTAGCTATTCTAGGTAATCCGAGGATCGAGTGGCATGGTTTGACTGATTATGTATCCGATCGGGTAATTTCTTATATAAAAGCCCAACGAATGATTGTGAAGGGCTGTTTATCTTATTTGTCCTTCATTAGAGATGTCGAGGGTGAGACACCCAGCCTTGGTTCGATCCCTATTGTGAGGGAGTTTCCGGATGTGTTTCCAGCAGACCTGCCGGGCATGCCGCCTGACAGGGATATTGATTTTGGTATTGACTTGGTGCCGGGCACTCAGCCCATTTCTATTCCTCCCTATCGTATGGAACCAGCTGAGTTAAAGGAGTTGAAAGAACAGCTTCAGGAACTCTTAGATAAGGGTTTCATTCGCCCGAGTGTGTCACCTTGGGGTGCACCGGTATTGTTCGTAAAGAAGAAAGATGGCACAATGAGAATGTGCATTGATTACAGGCAGCTGAACAAGGTAACAGTAAAGAATAAGTACCCATTGCCTCGTATTGAGGACCTATTTGATCAGCTCCAGAGAGCTAGTGTATTTTCTAAGATAGATCTTCAATCGGGCTATCATCAGTTGAAGATTAGGGATTCGGATATTATGAAGACGACGTTCAGAACACGATATGGGCACTATGAGTTTCTGGTGATGTCTTTCGGGCTGACTAATGCCCCAGCTGCATTCATGCACCTGATGAACAGTGTATTTCGGCCATACCTTGATTCTTTTGTAATTGTGTTTATTGATGATATTCTGGTGTATTCTCGCAGCTAGAAGGAGCATGCACAGCACTTGAGGGTGATATTGCAGAGGTTGAGAGAAGAAAAGCTTTATGCAAAATTCTCTAAGTGTGAATTATGGCTTGATACTGTGACTTTTCTGGGACATGTAGTGTCCAGTGATGGTATTCGAGTTGACCCACATAAGGTTGAGGCGGTGCAGAATTGGCCTAGGCCTTCCTCAGCTACGGAGATTCGAAGTTTCCTCGGCTTGGCAGGATATTACCGCCGGTTTGTTCAGGGTTTCTCATCTATTGCTTCACCGTTGACTAAGTTGACACAGAAGAATGCTCCATTTGTGTGGTCCGATGAATGTGAGGAGAGCTTTCAGAAGCTCAAGGAGGCTTTGACCACCGCTCCAGTACTTGTGTTACCATCAGCTTCAGGGTCATATACGGTGTATTGTGATGCTTCTAGAGTTGGACTCGGTTGTGTGTTGATGCAGGAGGGTAGAGTTATTGCATATGCTTCTCGTCAGCTAAAGCCTCACGAGAAGAACTACCCTGTTCATGATTTGGAGTTAGCCGCTATTGTTCATGCCTTGAAGATTTGGAGGCATTACCTATATGGTGTATCTTGTGATGTATATACATACCACCGCAGCCTTCAGCATTTGTTTAAGCAGAAAGATCTCAATTTGAGGCAGCGGAGATGGCTTAAATTGCTTAAAGACTATGATATTACTATTTTGTACCATCCCGGGAAAGCCAATGTATGGCCGATGCATTGAGCCGGAAGGCTATTAGTATGGGTAGCTTGGCGTATATTCCAGTTGGGGAGAGACCCCTTGCAGTTGATGTTCAGGCGTTAGCTAATCAGATGGTAAGGCTGGATATTTCTGAGCCTAGTCGGGTTATGGCTTGTGTAGTAGCTCGTTCTTCTTTATATGATCGTATTCGAGAGCGCCAATATGATGATCCACACTTACTTGTCCTAAAGGACAGAGTTCAACATGACGATGCCAGAGATGTCACTATTGATAGTGATGGTGTATTGCGGATGCAGGGCCGGATATGCGTGCCCAATGTTGATGGCCTTCGTGAGTTGATATTGGAGGAGGCCCACAGCTCGCGGTATTCTATTCATCCAGGAGCCGCGAAGATGTATCAGGATTTGAAACAGCACTACTGGTGGAGAAAGATGAAGAAAGATATTGTGAACCATGTGGCTTGGTGTCTAAACTGTCAGCAGGTCAAATATGAGCATCAGAGACCTGGTGCTGTGTTCCAGCGCATTGATATTCCCGAGTGGAAGTGGGAAAGGATTACTATGGACTTTGTTAGTAGACTCCCTCGGACAGCGAGGAAGTTTGATTCAGTTTGGGTGGTGGTGGATAGGATGACCAAGTCAACTCACTTCATCCCAGTGTGTACTACATACTCCTCAGAGCGGTTGGCAGAGATATTTATCCGTGAGATTGTGAGATTGCATGGAGTTCCCATTTCTATTATATCAGACAGAGGTTCCCAGTTCACTTCTCAGTTCTGGAAGACATTTCAGCGAGAGTTGGGTTCGCAGGTAGAGCTGAGCACAAAATTTTATCCACAGGCGGATGGGCAGCACAACATTTCAGCGAGAGTTGGGTCGACAGGTTCGTAAGCTGAGATCCAAGGACATAGCTTCAGTGAAAGTGCAGTGGAGAGTTCGTCCCGTGGAGGAAGCGACTTGGGAGACCGAGCAGGAGATGCGAAGCAAATATCCACACTTATTTGATACTCCAGGTATGTTTCTTAACCCACTCGCGGACGAGTGTTTGTTTAAGTTGAGGAGAATGTAATGACCCGCCCCGTTGTTACGGGAATTACCACCCCGTTACCTTACATTTACCTATCTTATGCTTTTATATCAGTATTAGAGTATATCGGATGAGTTAGGGGTGATTCGGGTTGAAAATGAAGCAAATAGCATGTCTTAAGGAAGCTTGAATATGGAAAGTCAACCTATAGTTGACTATCGAGTTAGACTGCTTGGAAACGGATTCTGATGATTTAACTAGTTTCGGGGGATCATTTATGACTTAGGAGAGCAATCGGAATTTAATTCGGAGGTCCGGTGTAGTTTTAGGCTTGAATTGGCGAAGGTTGAATTTTGGCGAAAACCAGATGGTAGGTGAGATTTTGATCCGGGGGTCGGAATGGAATTCCGACAATTTCTGTAGCTTCGTTATGTGATTGTGGATATGTCTGCAAATATTCAGGCCATTCGGACGTCGTTTGATCGGGTTTTGGATTGAATGTTAGTTTTGAAAGTTTTGAAGAAACTTAGGCTTGAATCCGTGTGTAAATGGTGATTTTGATGTTTAGGATGGTGTTTTTGTGATTGGAACAAGTCCGTATCATGTTTTGGAGTATGTTGGTGGTTTTCGTTGGGGTCCCGGGGGCCTCGAGATGAATTCGGACCATCAACCGGGCATATTGGTCTTGGCAAAATCTGCAGAAAATTGCAGGTTACTGTTCAGGCAATTAGACCTTCGCGTTTGCGTGACATGGGTCGCGTTCGCGAAGGCCAGGTGGGCTAAAGCATCGCGTTCGCGACCAGGGTGTCGCGTTCGCGTAGAAGTGAAATCAGGCGGCTAGGGAAATGAACATTGCGGACGCGTGAAGGGACGTCACGTTCGCGATGAAGCAACAAAACTGGGCATCGCGTTCGCGCGAAGAGCATCGCGAATGCGTAGGTATAAAATGTTCTCGCAGTGAATTAAATCACAGAACAAAGGGCTCGCAGGTTCATTCACCCAAAACCCAATTTTGAGCCCTAGAGAGAAGGAAACAAGAGGAAATCACTGAGATATCATCGGGTATTCATCGGAGGTAAGATTCTTGACTCAAAAACATAATTTTATGGTGGAATTAACCTCAATCTTCATGAATTTGGGTAGAAATTGTGAAGAATTATGGCCTAAGTATTAAAAACGAGATTTTGAGTTTTGAGAGGCCATTTGAACTCCGATTTCCATAAATTTTATATGCACGGACTCATGGAGAGACGAGGATCGCGCTGGTACTAATTTTGGAATTTTCTGAGTAGTGGGCCCGGGGTCGGGTTTTACCAACTTAGAGTATTATTGCGAATTTCATGTGAATTGAAATGGGATATGATTATTTGACCCGTATTTGATATAATTATTGTAATTTGACTAGATTCTACGCACGAGGTAGCGAATTTCAAAGGAAAAGGCATCGCGGACGAGTCTACGGCCGGCAAAATATGAGTAGTTTGTGTATATGGTAGCCTGAGGGTTCGAAATCCCGGCTTAGCACATTGTGACGCTAGTAAGGCGTGGCTCGCACCCCGTGGCAGGTGCGAGGATTGATTATGACTGGGGATTGAGACTTGGTCCATCCCGGATATGAATAATATGCTATTAGTGATGGAAAATACTGTGTTTGACATATTTGTAGGCTGTAAGCCTTGTTTGGGGCCTTGTGTCGACCTGTAGTATCCCTAGGGGATAGTATATATGTGATAGCTATACTTGCTTAATCACAAATCTCAGTCTTGGAAATTGAAATCACAGAATTGTTACTAAGTCACTGGTTTTGCAAAAATGGAATAAAACTTAAAGTATTTTTCATAATTATGAACTGGAATCTGGAAATAAGAAAAATGAACTGTTTTGTGACTTATCTGATTATTATGGACTGAGGATGGATCGGGCTGCACGCCACATCGGTTGAAATAAGGATCGGGCTGCACGCCGCATCGGTATTGCGTTTGAGCTGTAGGAACCCCTCCGGAGTCTGTACACACCCCCAGTGAGCGTCGTCGATGTTAAATGGATCGGGCTACACATCGTAGCGGTTATGTGCATTGCATTGCATCTTTATCTGTTGAATTATTCTGTGGTAGCTGTATTGTACTGTTGATGCTAGTTCGTAGGAGATTCGAACTGTAGTTTAGCTTCATATTGTAGTATTTTGTGGATTTCCTACTTTCAGCTGCTTTTATATATTTATTACTCACTGAGTACTTAGTACTCACCCCTACTCCCTGCACCTTTGTGTGCAGATTCAGGTACTCAGAAGAAGTAGACGATCACTCCAGCTTTCACACAGTCACATCGAGTTGCCGAGGTAGCTGCTGGCATTCACAGAACCTAGCTTCTCCTCTCTTTTCAGTTGTTATTGTATATTCAGACTTGAGTACTTCCATACAGTATTCTCTACTTTTGTTGGGTTTTGTTAGAGGCTCTAGACTTGTGACTCCGGATCTATGGGAGTGTCAGTAATTTATTCGTATTATTATTATTGGAGTTTTTATGACTCATATATTCTTCTTGAGTTGTCCATTTGGGACTGATATTATTTGTGATAAACATATGTTGGTCTGGCTAGCCTAGCTTGATTGTTGGGCGCCATCACGACCGGGTTAGGGGTCGTGACAAGTTGTCCCAAAAATAGGGAAATTTTCATTTTGGAGATAAAAATAGTGTAAAGGTTGGAGATACCCTTAGAATCGGCGGGCTCGCTAAGAGTTTAAGCTGATGCATTGAGTAAAGGAAAAAAAAATCTTCACCGTAACCAATTCACTAAACATTAGTTATAAGGTACATTTTTATTATAAGTTTTATTGACATGATAGTGAATAATCTCCTAACACCGTAAATTATATTAGTATTCTGATTTTTCTTACTTCCATACATATATATATATATATATATATATATATATACACACACACACACACTAGTTAGAGGTGTGGCCCGTGCTGAGCCTGGGCCCAAACCTAGGCCCTATTGTTGGAAGGCTCGACTTCACAATCGTGCGTGAAGCTTCCGCCTCATACGGATCATCTAGGGATAGAGGTAGGCCCAGCCCAGGATTTTCACTCCGCCCTGAAAAAAAGAATGAGTTTAGATAGAGCACAAAATGGAGAAAGGAAAAGGACAATTGCGGTCTCTCTTGGCGCGAAGGTTGGTGGTTCGGGGTTAGTTAGTCACCATTGGATTGGATCTCGCCAATATTGCCTCCTATAGTTTTCGTTACCGAGATATTCTTTTTTCATTGTCCCCAAGGATTTGTTTGGAAAATTTGCTCCCATGCTACAAAGAGTCAAATCTGAATTGAACCTTGTCGCTTTTCTTTCTTTCCTTGCGAGCAAGAAGCACACCAGCAGCGTGCCCCTAAGCCCAATGTGAGTTTGTCTAGTTGGATTTTCTCCCCGTCGTTGTTCAATGAGAATGGATAAGAGGCTCGTGGGTAGATGTTCGAATCCACATCGTGAGACCAGGACAGTGTGGAGAAGTATCGATAATGCTATTCATATTGATGATACGCAAAAAAGAAAGGGGAAGCGCTCTTGTTCTTGTTGTGCAGGCCCCAATAAAGAAAGATGAAAGACAAAAAGCTCCATAGCAAAGTCCTCTCATAGTTACCACGTGTTTATCATTTTAATCTTCCAAAACATGCATAAAAATACGTTGTCGGTTCTAGTTATTTATATGATTTTATAAAAGGGGTGGATACATTTTCATAAAGCATACTTTGATCAATTTATAGGATTGAGATACATAAGTTTTAGGAGCTTTGATGAACTGTTGTTTGATATTTAATCCTAGTAGCAATATTTATTATGGAACATGGATTAGTTTAAAAGATCTGAAAATTTTCAAACTGGACAGATATTTCACTCCCTACTTTTCGTAATGCATTTTGTAAAGAACCTGATCAAAATCACTGCTAAATTTAGAAAAGATGAAGCAAAGTGTGTGGCCTTCTTCAAGAGTGGTACTTCAATAAACTAAAATCAGCTTCAGTGTAGCAATCAAAATTGGTCAAATGAACAAGTTTTAGTTAAATCAAAAGATACTCTGCAATTCATTCTACGCGTAAAAAAATAACAAGGAAAAATATTAATATCTAATAAAACCCACATTTTTACCACCTAATAACAAAACATAACTATACAGAAGCCACAAGGAAAATGTTTACAATCATTCATCTTCTTGATGGCCACCTGCTTTATTTTCCAACCCACTTTGACCTTTCAAATACCAATACTTTCCTCAACTCCCTCTTCATTACACACATTTTTTCTTTCAATATTCATTGCCAAAATAATTAAAGAAAAAATGAAAATGACCATGCAAGATTGCAAACAAACGACCCTCTTCAAGATTGCTAATACATGTTAAACAAAGAATGTAACAAACTCAAAATTTCAACTCAATTGCAGCATTTAAAATTGATTAAAATAAAAAAGTTTTATTAGTTAGATCAAATGATTACAATTGCAGCTATCATGAATGTTAAATTCACTTTTTTCGGTCCTTTCTCTTTCCCTCCCGCCCGCTTCCCCCTTTCTCTGAAGATGGAAACAAAGTTGGATTCATCACCAATAATTGATTGGATATCTGTTCACCCCTTCTCATGACAATAATAAAAAATACAAATATCAATATTCGTGGTATATCTACATAATCTCTTTGCCTCTTTGATGGAGAAATTTTTTCTGCACACATCGCCTTCCAAGGTGAAAAAGTAGGATACTTGCTAGAAATACTAATTATTATTAACTTCAACAACAATATATAAGGTGCTTATGTGAAATATTGAACCAGATGCAATATACTCACAATAGAGCACTAACTTTGTGAAGTAGGAATCCATTTACATGTTGCCTAAGAACACCAAAAATGAAGAGACTTATACAATGATAGTATAAAGGGTAGACTTAGTCTCAAAAGTGTACCGAATATCAAGAGAAATACTCACTTAGAAATTATAGTAGGGCAAGTTCTGATTCACTTTAGTCAGCAAAGGTCCTTTATATCTAGTAGTTCCAGTTTGGGATTTTGCAACATTGCCTGCACAATCTTGTCCACTTATATCTGCATCCTAAACAAGATAAAGTAAAACAAGAACAATACAGGTTAATTAAATTTCTTATATAAACAAGAAATTTCTAATGGTCAGTGGTGTACGGTTCGAACCACGTTAGATAATGTGCATGTCTCTCTACCCTTTTCCCCTTAAAATTCAAGCTTTTATTTTCGGCGAAATTCGAACCTGTGTGTCACGACCCCAAAACCCGATCGTGATAGCGCCCAGCACATTGCTAGGCCAGCCCGACCAACCATTCATAACACAGAGCTATCAGCTCTCACTTTACCCTTTTTAGGCATAAACAACAATAACATAATGAAATGACATCTAGCACATCGAGGATAGATATCCCAAAACCAGTATAAACCTCCCACCGAATCAGGAGTCATAAGTCATGAGCCTCTACAAGAATATAAAGTTGTGATAGTGTATACAACTGTGCGCAAGTGTAGATTAGACTAAGAAAATAAAGAAAAAACTAGAGAGTCAGGTCTTGCGGACGCTGGCAGCTACCTCGATTGTTCGAGTAAAGCTCTCCGAGCAGATGTGGTCTCAGCTCTGCTGTGATGTACCTGAATCTGCACACATGGTGCAGGGAGTCGAGTGTGAGTACTTCCAACTCAGCGGTAATAAAAGTAAATAACGCTGAGGAAAAGAAAACCACACAAAGCACTATCTCATGCTATATAATACAGAACTGTCTTTAAACTACAATACACTATGATTTTATTCCTTTTCAGCATATGTGAGTGGATTACTTAGAATTCTCTTTTTAACGTCTTTTCCTTTCATTATCACAACTCAATACCTGGTACAACCTCAGACAGTGCAAGTCTGCACTCAAATCAGCCCCTTGGGCTCAGCACTCCTTAACAATTTCCACCAGGGGATCTGGTCAATAAGGCAGACAATG
The DNA here is from genome assembly GCA_032618575.1 of Nicotiana noctiflora. Lineage (NCBI taxonomy): Eukaryota > Viridiplantae > Streptophyta > Magnoliopsida > Solanales > Solanaceae > Nicotiana > Nicotiana noctiflora. The sequence goes on along the minus strand of JASVEL010006003.1, from coordinate 24,297 downwards.
TATATATGCCAGTAATGTGTGAGTGCTAAATGTTATGCCACGTAGTATAAGTAAACTAGTGTACGCCATTCAATGAATATGACGCTGTGGCCTACAGTCCGATCTATGCAAAGGCGCCCACGCTCACTGTGGGGGTTCAGACTCCGGAGGGGCTCCTACAGCCCAAGCGCAATATCAATATCACACCTGCTGCGGTACGCAGCCCGATCCATATACTATTGCGGCGTGCAGTCCGATCCATGCATGTATATGTGTATGCTCACATATCACTCGAGGCCTGAAAGCCTCCTCACATAAATCGCCATGCCCTCACATATGGTCCTCGGCCCCAATCAGTCTAACGAATAATCAAGAAAAGCCCCTCGAGCAACAGTATCATATTAGCTCAGAGCTAAAAATGTCATCAAGACCTTGTTCAAGTTTTTCATAACCTTATAAAAATGCTGAGTAGCAAAATACCATTTAAAAGCTTAAATTGAGATAAAAATATGCACAGTGTTATCAAGACATTGATACCAATCTCTGAAGGATTCAGATAATTGGCACGAAGCCCAAAGCAAGATAATCAGTCCAATTCAACAACAACAACAACAACCCAGTATATTCTCACAAGGTGGGGTCTGGGGTGGGTAATATGTAGACAGGACTTACCTCTACCCGAGAGGGAAGAGAGGCTGTTTCCAATCGACCCTCGGCGCAGGGAAAAGAAAGGCAAACAAAAATAAAAATAAAAACAAAAACAAAAACAAAAACCGCATTAGTTACACCAGCATATATCGCATAAAAATTATCTAAACATAAATAACCATAAATACCGCATTAGTTACACCAGCATATACCATAAATACCATAAATAAGACAATAACTACCAGAAATGACTACCACAAGAGAACACAAACTAATCATCTATGAGCGGCCCTACCACGCCTCACCCATAATCAGTCCAATTCATGATAATTAATATCTTTATTAGGGCGTCAATTCAATTTCAAGCAATTAGGTGTTATTATTTATTGAGCGGGACAGACCAAGTCACAATCCCCAATGGTGCTCTACCCCACGCCCGTTATCCGACGTGCAAGTCACCTCAATACAGCACTAGGATGTGCAAGTCCGGGGTTTACTAACCCTCAGGACATCATTTATAGGTATTACCCACCTCGAACCGACAAATTCTCTAGCCTGCGACACCTTTTCCCCTCAAACTGGCCTCCACGCGCATCAAATCTAACCAAAGTCAGGGCAAATATATCACAATATGCTAATGGGACATAACCCAATCGAAAGAACTCGAAAAATACTAAAAATCACAAAATTGGCAAAACCCGAGCCCTAGGCCCACATCTCAAAAAAATTATGAAATTTATATTTTCCGAATCCTCGTCTCTCCACGAGTCCGTATATACCAAGAACTCCCAAATAGGATCATAAATGACCCTTCAAATCCTAAATTTTCGTGTTTGAAAAGTTTACAAATTTTCTCCGATTTCTTCTAGTTGATTCACTAATACTTGATGAAAATAACCATGGAATCATTAAATATAATCAGTTTTGGATATAGAACACTTACCCCCATCCATATGGTGAAAATCGCTTCGAATATCGCTTCAATCCGAGCTCCACAACTCCAAAAATGAAGAAAAATCTCGGACTGCCCCAAATTAAATGGCCAACGATTTTCGCATATGCGGTTACTGTTCACCGCAGGTGCGATTTCACTGTTCACCGCTTCTGCGGTTCTGTTCATCGCAGAAGAGAAAAAGCACTGTTCACCCGCTTCTGCGGGAACTGTTCATCGTAGAAGCGAAAATACCAGATTTGCCCCAAAAAATTGTAGTAACTTTTTATTTCACTAAAGATGCTATAACTCAATCATACGATTCGACGATTCTTTTTCCTATGGCTCCGTAATTTTGCTACGGATCCAGTGGTTCAAACAAAACTGAATTTGGATCTAATTTGCTTAGTGCAACATTAATTTCGCTCGTTAAACAATTAACTCACATTTCGCGTCAAAAACCCAATTACGACTTGATGAAATTAAACCAAAATTTCCAGATCAGTCCTATAATTAATTATTTAAATTCTCAAAGTCACGAAATCAAATTTGGATCTCTAGAACTAAAAATAGACCTTTGGATCATTACATTTACGCTCAAAACGGCAAAAATCTTCCAAAAATGACCCGTTGGGCATCCGAATTTACCCCGAAGCCTCCGGGACCTCAGCCAAAAGTACCAACACCTCTTATAACATCATTCAAACTCGTTCCGATTGTCAAAACACATTCAACAACACTAAAATCATTAAATTACCACGGATTCAAGTCTAAATTTATCAAATTCTTCCAAAACTCATATTCGATCCGAAACCCAATCAAATAACGTCTGAATGACCTGGAATTTTGTGGACAAGTCCAAAATCACCTAACAGAGCTACTGCAACTGTCAGAATTCCATTCCGACTCCCAGATCAACATCTCACCTACCGTTCGGATTTCACCAAAATTCAATCTTAGCCAATTTAAGCCTAAAACTATATCGGACCTCCAAATTCAATTCCGATCGCTCTCCTAAGCCACAAATGACCTCCCGGAGCTGACCGAATCATCAGAATTCAATTTCGAGCTCTCTAACTCACAAGTCAACATCCGGTTGACGTTTCCCAACTATTCGTTCTTCTAAGAGACTATTTGTCTCAATTCCAGCCAAACTCAATCCGAAATGACTCAAACTCACCAAACATACATATTGAAACATGAACAAGCATATAATTGGGAAAACGGGGTGATAACTCACATGATGACGGGCCGGGTCATCACATTCTCCCCAACTTAAGCAAATGCTCATCCTCGAGCGGACCTAGAGTTATACTAGATGCAACACAATAGCTGAATGACCTCACCAAGCATATACCCGGGGTGATACCACTTCACCCTATCTATCGTAAGTCCAATAACACAATATGGCTGAATTTCCATAGTCTATCTGAACCATAACCCACATTGCACTTTCCGAAATCATATACCAAATCCGAATCCCACGTCTATACTTAGAGTACACCCGAACCAACCGTAAAGACCCATACTCGCCACTCCGGGTGAGATCATATGATGTATCAAATAACACCCAATCACTCGAGACGATGGTCTCTAATCATAACAATTGGCCACAATAACCAAATACTAGCAGAAAAACCTTTCTCATTAGATAGAGTCTTATTCCAACACCTTCATAACCTGCCCACGACAACTGAACATGCGATATATCGAACCCATCTCTCAGGTCAACCATTCATGAATCCATTTCCCTTTTTAACTGATACTACAACAGATTTTGGAGCCAAATATCGATATTACCTTTCTAACAAACTGAAATCACATATGCTCGCACTCATTAATGACTCAAATGATTATTTCGGTTATAACACACCGCACTGGTGATATGACACCTCAACACCGGCCTAAGCCGCGACGAGCACAACACAGGCTCCAATAAGAAACGTCTGAACATACCCAAATCATGACAACTGACTCCAACAACAGAGCTGTAATTCAATTACTCTATACCATCATAACATAGAACTGAGATCTCGTCTCACATCATAGGAATATAGTACATGACTCATTCTCGAAAGGTCATAACATCATGTGGCCTTGCCACGACTCATGATTCTATCCAAACGCTATTACTCACGAAGCACCTCTAGTCACCATGCTTAGAATGGTCAGCCACACACAATTCTAGGTCTGAACCCAAGCAATCAATCTCACCCACGGTGAAACAATTAATATATGCTATCAAATCCTGAAAGGACACAATCGATGTGCTATTCACCGAGCGATACCCAATACGGACCTTTCGTCAGAAGCCAGGAAGTATTGTATACAAGGTAACATATAATTAAGTCTATTTTCACATTACACTGTTGCGGCGTGCAATCCGCTCCAACGACATACCCGTGGCGGTGTGCCACCCGATCCAGATACCATACCTGTGGCGGCGTGCCACCCGATCCTGATACCATACACGTGGCGGCGTGCCACCCGATCCAGATACTATACTTATGGCGGCGTTCCACCCGGTCCACGCATAAATCTAGCAAAAGGGAACGCATATTGGGTTAGGTTGCTTATTACAACAAATATATATAGCCTCAAGCTCGGCCACATGAAACGCATCCGACAAAGTTCCTCAATACCGGAACCGAATCAATGGTAGATACCTCTACACTAACATCCGCCACGAAGGCCCAACTGACAAAGCAATACCTACCAGCCGTCCGCTGGCCCTAGGGTACATCTACCCTGCTGGAGCATGATGTGATGCACTCTGCCACGCAGTTTGGGATATCTTTCTCTGACATAGTCCATATCACATCAATCTAGACAACCTAACTTATGACAACCAGTCTGCAATCATATATCATTATTCAAATTCATCATATCAAGTAACGAGAGAGCCACTAGTGCTTCCAATTTCCAACAACCGCTAAACGGTGCCGATACACACGATATACCACCACTGCGTAAGCGGATTACAAGAACTTCTAGTCTCCAACACATATATAACACATGAATCACTATGCCTGATTCCACACTCCACCGTACGAATACATAACACACATCAAGCATCTATTCATACCACGAAAACCATTCAGAAATTTCCCTATGCCATCAACAACTCAATCATCACCGTCGATTCAACAAGAGGATACCACAATACCACTAGATATTATCAGTTTACATTACCTTGCCCTTTTGACCATATACTCTGCCAAATCACTAGAATAGCAGTACCATTTTCCTTAATCACTAGAAAGATTGATTCTCAGATTATCTGCAGCTGCCCACGCTACTTGAGATTTTTTATGACTTCCCATATGGAAGAAAAATCATTACACATTCCATGCTTCGCATACCGACAGGAAATACACTCATTTTCAAATTATAGTAAAACACATCACAAACTCTTTCTTCCAATTCGTTGCATAAGTTTAACTGCCAGGACTGAGTCCTTTTACCCACATCAAGCTACGCAACTGCCAACACTCAAGAGCTTTGTTACACCATATCTGCAAGACTCATTACTTCGAACACATATCAGGAATTAATCGTATCCTTATCATACCGTTTCAGTTTATTAACAAGTTTTTCCATTTACCTAATTCCTTTCTGATTCATCTTTAGTTTAATATTAGCCTTTACTGTAGCACCACAATACCTCAACTCATGTTACCACACGAGACTTGTACATAAGACCACACAGTCTTAAGACCCATAGGCCACTGAATACTCTCACAATATTTCCTAGAAGTACCACATTCTACAATACTTTATTTTTATGAACATCCTGCGATTTTGAATTTGTTACCATCACCTATCAATATGGATACATAGAATCCCATCATTCACATGATATAACACAAGCCTTGATCTTTTCTAACGAAACCACCATCTTTAGCCACATACACAAGCTTAAGACACCTGACTGTTACAAGAAAAATCTTAAACACCGCAAAAACCATTCTTGGGCATCATGCACCCTTATTCAGCTGTAGTTCAACTGTCTTATTGAACAGGACCACTCGTGCCTTGTTAGAACTCTGCCATTGCAGAACATGATTACCTACAGATATGATTAGCTATCTTTCTTTTCTATACACCGAACATTCTTTACCAACAACAGTTCAAACATCCTAGTATTTCTTCACATCTACGAAGCACCATAACCTTTGTCAGAATTTTCCCAACATACTTAAAGACAGAACCAATATAGCACGCAATAGTGCAATCAATTAATCAATAACTACCTTCCCAACTTGGCTCGGAGCCATACATCAAAGCACTTTCAGCCACTCATAGCATTCTTACTCAAATGATGCCACAATGTTATAGTGACATTAAACTCAAGTCATTTACAAGCTTTGGCGGAGACTCGAATCATCAGAAATCTTAATTCTTTTGCACTTCTTGTATTTATTCACACACAACAGTTAAGCCCATTCCTTAGGTGACAAAATCTTTTCTAAGTCTCAAAATTTTCCAAAATTTTGATAGAGTTTCCTTTGTAATTTGGCCTATCCACCTTCCAGAGAATCACCAAAACCACCCTAACAATACATTGGCAATTGACAAGACATCATAATGCACATAGCACAACACATTTGATCTTTCTGAGTCTGAACTCATACTACCACACGTAATGCACTTTACCTTTCCACTAAGAGACATGAACATATTCACCACGCCCATAGCTAGGGGCTGCCCAACGGATCACTGTAAGAGTCTACACCTAACAGCTCATCAACTATCAAGCCGCCATTTCCATAATTTAGGACAATACTGGTCATATAAATTTCATAATACCAACTCGTAAAATCAGCACTGTGGTGCTCAAGTCATAGACAAAGATCTGGCATCAAGTCCTCCCGACTGGCCCAACATGAACTCACGGAGATTATATCTCGTCTCTCGATCGGGGAATCACAAGCCATCAAGGCAATTATATTATTGAGCGCTCGAGTGCGCACACAGACGTGTGGAAGGAATTTTAAGAATTATATCTCAAGCTGAATCAAGTACGCATGATAAGAATTCCAAGATTGTGAAGTGTTTCCTAAAAGGTTTGCAGCCTCCCGAGGATAAGCACAGGCGTCCCCGTACCGATCCACGAGACTCTACCAACCGGCTCACGACTCATGAGGCCTAGTAACCTAGGATCTGATACCAACTTGTCACGACCCCAAAACTCGATCGTGATGGCGCCCAGCACATTGCTAGGCCATTCCGACCAACCATTCATAACACAGAGCTATCAGCTCTCACTTTACCCTTTTTAGGAATAAACAACAATAACATAATAAAATGACATCTAGCACATCGGGGATAAATATCCCAAAACCAGTATAAACTTTCCACCGAATCAGGAGTCATAAATCTTGAGCCTCTACAAGAATATAAAGCTATGATAGTGTATACAACTGTGCGCAAGTGTAGATTAGACTAAGAAAATAAAGAAAAAACTGGAGAGTCAGGTCCTGCGGATGCTGGCAGCTACCTCGACTGTCCGAGTAAAGCTCTCCGAGCAGATGTGGTCTCAACTCTGCTGTGATGTACCTGGATCTGCACACAAGGTGCAGGGAGTCGAGTGTGAGTACTTCGAACTCAGCGGTAATAAAAGTAAATAATGCTAAGGAAAAGAAAACCACACAAAGCATTATCTCATGCTATATAATACAGAACTGTCTTTAAACTACAATACACTATAATTTTATTCGTTTTCAGCATATGTGAGTGGATTACTTAGAATTCTCTTTTTAACGTCTTTTCCTTTCATTATGACAACTCAATACCTGGTACAACCTCAGACAGTGCAAGTCTGCACTCAAATCAGCCCCTTGGGCTCAGCACTCCTTAACAATTTCCACCACGGGATCTGGTCAATAAGGCAGATAATGTACGTATGCCAGTAATGTTTGAGTGCTAAATGTTATGCCACATAGTACAAGTAAACCAGTGTACGCCAATGCATATGACGCTGTGGCGTACAACTCGATCCATGCAAAGGCGCCCGCGCTCACTGTAGGGGTTCAGACTCCGGAGGGGCTCCTACAACCCAAGTGCAATATCAATATCATACCTGCTGCGGCGCGCAGCCCGATCCATATACTACTGCGGTGTGTAGTCCGATCCATGCATGTATATGCATATGCTCATATATCACTCGAGGCCTGAAAGCCTCCTCACATAAATCGTCATGCCCTCACATATGGCCCTCGGCCCCAATCAGTCTAACGAATAATCAAGAAAAGCCCTTTGGGCAACAGTATCATATTAGCTCACAGCTAAAAATATCATCAAGACCTTGTTCAAGTTTTTCCTAACCTTATAAAAATGATGAGTAGCAAAATACCATTTAAAACCTTAAATTGAGATAAAAATATGCACAATGTTATCAAGATAGTGATACCAATCCCTGAAGAATTCAGATAATTGGCACGAAGCCCAAAGCATGATAATTAGTCCAATTCATGATAATTAATATCTTTATTAGGGAGCCAATTCAATTTCATGCAATTAGGTATTATTATTTATTAAGAGGGACGGACCAAGTAACAATCCCCAATGGTGCTCTACCCCACGCCCGTTATCCGGCATGCAAGTCACCTCAATACAGCACTAGGATGTGCAAGTCCGGGGTTTACTAACCCTCATGACATCATTTACAAGTATTACCCACCTCGAACCGATGAATTCTCTAGCCCGCGATGCCTTTGCCCCTCAAACCAGCCTCCACGCGCGTCAAATCTAACCAAAGTCATGGCAAATATATCACAATATGCTAATGGGACATAACCCAATCGAAAGAACTCGAAAAATACTAAAAATCACAAAATTGGCAAAACCCGAGCCCTAGGCCCACATCTCAAAAAAATTATGAAATTTATATTTTCAGAATCCTCGTCTCTCCACGAGTCCGTACATACCAAGAACTCCCAAATCGGATCACAAATGACCCTTCAAATCCTAAATTTTCGTGTTTGAAAAGTTTACAAATTTTCTCCGATTTCTTCCAGTTGATTCACTAATACTTGATGAAAATAACCATGGAATCATTAAATATAATCAGTTTTGGATATAGAACACTTACCCCTATCCATATGGTGAAAATCGCTTCAATTCGAGCTCCAAAGCTCCAAAAATGAAGAAAAATCTCGGACTGCCCCAAATTAAATGCCCAACGATTTTCGCATATGCGGTTACTGTTCACCGCAGGTGCGATTTCACTGTTCACCGCTTTTGTGGTACTGTTCATCGCAGAAGCGAAAAAGCACTGTTCACCCGCTTCTGCGGGTACTGTTCATCGTAGAAGTGAAAATACCAGATTTGCCCCAAAAAATTGCAGTAGCTTTTTATTTCACTAAAGATGCTATAACTCAATCATACGATTCAACGATTCTTTTTCCTATGGCTCCGTAATTTTGCTACGGATCCAGTGGTTCAAACAAAACTGAATTTGGATCTAATTTGCTTTGTGCAACATTAATTTCGCTCGTTAAATAATTAACTCACATTTCGCGTCAAAAACCCAATTGCGACTTGATGAAATTAAACCAAAATTTTCAGATCAGTCCTATAATTCATTATTTAAATTCTCAAAGTCTCGAAATCAAATTTGGATCTCTAGAACTAAAAATAGACCTTTGGATCATTACATTTATGTTCAAAACGGCAAAAATCTTCCAAAAATGACCCGTTGGTCATCCGAATTTACCCCGAAGCCTCCGGAACCTCAGCCAAAAGTACCAACACCTCTTATAACATCATTCAAACTCGTTCCGATTGTCAAAATGCATTCAACAACAATAAAATCATTAAATTACCACGGATTCAAGTCTAAATTTATCAAATTCTTCCAAAACTCATATTCGATCCGAAACCCAATCAAATAACGTCTGAATGACCTGAAATTTTGTGGACAAGTCCAAAATTACCTAACGGAGCTACTGCAACTGTCAGAATTCCATTCCGACTCCCAGATCAACATCTCACCTACCGTTCGGATTTCACCAAAAAATACTAAAAATCACGAAATTGGCAAAACCCGAGCCCTGGGCCCACATCTCAAAAAAATTACGAAATTTATATTTTCAGAATCCTCATCTCTCCACGAGTACGTACATACCAAGAACTCCCAAATCAGATCATAAATGACCCTTCAAATCCTAAATGTTTGTTTTTGAAAAGTTTATAAATTTTCTCCGATTTCTTCCATTTGATTCACTAGTACTTGATGCAAAAATAACCATAAAATCAATAAATATAATCACTTTTGGATATAGAACACTTACCCCCATCCATATGGTGAAAATCGCTTCGAAAATCGCTTCAATCCGAGCTCCATAGCTCCAAAAATGAAGAAAAATCTCGGACTGCTCCAAATTAAATGCCTAGTGATTTTCGCATCTGCGGTTACTGTTCACCGCATGTGCGATTTCACTGTTCAACGCTTCTGAGGTACTGTTCATCGCAGAAGCGAAAATACCAGATTTGCCCCAGAAAATTACAGCAGCTTTTTATTTCACTAAAAATGCTATAACTCAATCATACGAACTCGGAATTTGACGATTCTTTTTTCTATGGCTCCGTAATTTTGATACGGATCCAGTGGTTCAAACAAAACTGAATTTGGGTCTAATTTATTCAGTGCAACATTAATTTCGCTCGTTAAACAATTAACTCACATTTCGCGTCAAAAACCCAATCGCGACTTGATGAAATTAAACCAAAATTTTCAGATCTGTCCTATAATTCATTATTTAAATTCTCAAAGTCTCGAAATCAAATTTGGATCTTTAGAACTAAAATAGACCTTTGGATCATTACATTTATGCTCAAAACGGCAAAAATCTTCCAAAAATGACCCGTTGGACATCCGAATTTACCCCGAAGCCTTTGGGACCTCAGCCAAAAGTACCAACACCTCTTATAACGTCATTCAAACTTGTTCCAATTGTCAAAATGCATTCAACAACACTAAAATCATTAAATTACCACGGATTCAAGTCTAAATTTATCAAATTCTTCCAAAACTCATATTCGATCCGAAACCTAACCAAATGACGTCTGAATGACCTGAAATTTTGTGGACAAGTCCAAAATCACCTAACGGAGCTACTGCAACTGTCAAAATTCCATTCCGACTCCCAGATCAACATCTCACCTACCGTTCGGATTTCACCAAAATTCAATGTTAGCCAATTCAAGCCTAAAACTACACCGGACTTTTAAATTCAATTCCGATCGCTCTCCAAGACACAAATGACCTCCCGGAACTAACCGAATCATCAGAATTCGATTCCGAGCTCTCTAACTCATAAGTCAACATCCAGTTGACTTTTCCCAACTATTCGTTCTTCTAAGAGACTATTTGTCTCAATTCCATCCAAACTCAATCCGAAATGACTCAAACTCACCAAACATACATATCGAAACATGAACAAGCATATAATGGGAAAAACAGGGTGATAACTCACATGATGATGGGCCGAATCATCACACTGTGCAATATACTAAATGTACACCACATGTTGCACTCTTACCACAAAATCAAAGTTGTTGTGCTATATTTAGATTTTGCGAATATTGAGAAACAGAAATAAGGTATCTGGTATTAAGGCATTCCTCGAGTTCTTGGAGATATCGACCACGAACATTAATAATTTGACTTACCATTCCATATTTCGGGAATACGCCATGTAAAGACTGTAATTTGTATTTTAGTTCCGTTAGAGTAGTATCTTTTTCGCAAGCTATTGATTGATGAATTCTAACAGCAATGCACCTACATTTACATGATATCACTTCAGTCACGCACTACAAGAAATTGAGGATACGACGACGTTTATTTAGTGACTATTGAAATAAATGTCGGGAAAAAAAGAATTTTTTGACATTTATGACAAAATGTCGTAAAAACTACGGCATTTGATATAAATTGTCGTAGAAAACAATGACATTTGATACTAAATGTCGTAAAATAATGACATTTGATACAAAATATCATAAAAACAACGACATTTGATATGAAATGTCGCCGGAACAATGACATTTTTAAAAAAATATCGTAAAAAATACGATATTTGCTACAAAATATCGTAAAAACTAGACATTTGATATAAAATATCGTTCAAAAATGACATTTGGTACAGAATGTCATAAAAACAACGACATTCGATAAAGAATGTAGTAAAAATGCATCACTTATATCAAATGTTGTAAAAACATTTTGATACAAATGACAAAAAAATAATATGACCATAATTTAAATGTCATATTATTTGTCGGTAATTACGAACATTTACATCTACTACTGAAAATTTCTCTAATTTTTTGAATTTTAAATCATTCTTGTCTAAAGAAAATATCATCCTTTATATTTAACATTTAACATTTAATATTTAATTACCGATAATTACCTACAACATAGATGATTTGTATATTGTTGATAAATATTTTAAAAAGTTCTTCTAGGACTAGCTCCTGGACTAAGCATTTGCAACGTCTCAAGTGTAAGGACTAAATTGTGAGGCTTATACCCCAAACATATGATTATGCGCCCTAAACACGCTTATCACTCTGCGTTCGAGGTTCGCTCAACAATTACTAGATAAATCATATGTTAAATTTTTTTATTAATAGTGTTGACCCTCAAAATAGATTAACAAATGAATGATCTTAACTAAAATAATGAGTCATAGTATTGCATATTTACTAAGTGAGAACATCATGAGGGTGAATATTATTTGAACATTTTTCCTGAATATATAAATAGCTGAACTTTATATCTTCCGCTCGCTATAATTGTTTTTTTTTAGTTTTTTATCTCCCAAAATTATTATGATACTTTTATTATTTTACTATTTAAAAGTAATTTTATATTTATTTATGAAGGAGTAATATTTTGAATTTTAATAATAATATATTTTATTGATTATTTACTTTTAAGAAGGTAATTAAATTTGTAGTTTGATAATAATATATAACTTTTAGCCTTATAGGGAAGTAATCAAATGTGTGTTTCGATAATAATTTTAACACTATTGCATTATTCATACTTGTAAAAGGGTTAGATTATTTGGTCATTTATGAGTTTGTTTAATACTTTGATTTTTAAAACTTTTAATATACTTTCTATTCTTTTATTTTCTTTTCGATTTCTTAGATTAAAAAATATAAAAATTTATAAAGATTATACCTCACCTGACATTAAATAAAATTCTCATATCTATCTTGGATGCCCCGCATTTTAAAATATTGTTCCTATTTAAAACTTTTAATTAAAATATTAATGTTTAGTAAAAATATGTATTTTACTATTACTAGTACATGTGTGTATCTGCATCACTCTGTTCATGAGGAACAGAGGTTCAAAAATACCATATTTCCTTTGCTTTAGCCTTCCTTGTTCCCTATTCATTACATTGTCTGAACAAAAAGCTACTACTAGTAATGTGCTGCTATTTCTTGTTTCTTTACGAGACAATGCTTGGCAATCTTGTCTCTTTTCACCATGTCATAATAAAATACATTTTGTATAGATCACGACAATATTCATGATATCTTAGCTGCCCAGTGTCCTAGCCTGATGTATTCTGTGATGGGTATATCTTCCTGCTCTACATTAATTGGTAGAAGGAGTAGTAACCTTTGATTTCACACCATCAAGTCCAATGGAGGCTGATCAATATTTGAATTTTATGGTCTTTCACCACCAATGGTCCACAAAATTTATTTTAATACACGAGTCCTTAATTCTCCGGTTAATTTGCTTCATAATGCACTAATTCTTTAAAGTAGTGTAGTTTTTAACCTGTTCCCACTAGTATTAGGTTTTTATTGACAAGGGATCACAGATTTGAATTCTAAAGAACTAACTGGACTTCATTTCATTTTTTACCTCACTTTGCTCAATCTTTGCGCTAACAGTCAAGTCATTACTTCCCTAAAATTTGAATTTTGCGATTTATTTACTTAGTTTCCATCTATAAGTACTCTTTTTTAGTTGATTTTTTTGCTATATGTATAAGTTATTCTTAATGGATAAGAGTTGGATAAATATATTGAATAGGAAAGATCCTCTATATGAGAATGGAGCCAAAAAGAAAAAATGATTGGTTATGTGCCATACAACAATGATATCGAGCGATTAGCTAAACGTCCAGACAGGGTAGAAGAAAACCAGTGGCGTGCATTAATTCATTATTGGAGCTCTAATGAAGCAAAGGTATTCTTCGAGCATCAATCAACTTCTCTTGCTAATAATGATCTCCCCAACTCTTGCCCTTAGCACATGTTATTAGAGTATTCCTTTTGCGGATCATATTTTTTCCTTTAAAGATTTTTATGCTTTTCCTCTCCAACGGAGTAGGACCTTCTTAAATTTGTTAGTAGAGGATATAAAGTGAAGGATTTGCAGGTTGGTTTCACTGATCAATATAGCAATCTGGTTGAAGCTAAAGACTTCTTTCTCTCTCTCTCATATTTGATTATGAATTGTCTCTCCATTATGAACTCATGTAGAAGTTCAAAGTAGTTAAATATTTGGGATTCTCCCTTTAGAAAAGCAACTACTATGCTGGAATATGAGATGTATTGGCTGCTTAGTTATAGTACTCTATAACATGTAAAGATACTCTAGGTTTATAGTAGAAAACAATTCATCAGTTGGCCTGGGAATTGAGGTATCAATTTAGGATTTTGTTGTACTGTTGTTCTAGATAATAGCAACAATGGATACTATTGTTCTGATGTTTGGCCATGAATTACCTCTAATATATCAAATTACATGTAAATCTTTTAGGAAAAAAGCGAGAGAAACAAAGAAAGTCGAAGGAAGTTGAGTATGCCACACACATCAGGAAGAAAAAGTCATTCTCAAATTATAGATGATGTATGCCTTATTTACTATAAGCTTTCTGCAATTTATATATCAATATTTATTTTCTTGAATATATTTGTAATAAATTTTTTATTATTTAAACAGATGACAAAGCAGAATGGTGTAAAACCAAGCCGTATCGATGTATTCAAAGAAACACATACGAGAAAGAATAAACAACCAGTAAATGAGATAGCCGAGGAAACTATGGTAAATTCCCATTCTTTATGAATATGAATTACTTTCTTTCCAATGTAAGTAAGATTCTTTGTTGACTACAAGAAATTGTGAATCTGGAAGGCCGTTTGGCGATTCATTGTTAACAGATCTTGGTTTGAATTAATATTGAAACCCAACTGTTTTGTTGCTTGTACATATCTCACATTTTGCTAGGATTGGCAACCACTATAGTTGTTATTCTGAATATGAGTGGACCAGCTTGTTGTTAATGGAAATTGGATTTGTCTTGTTATTTGGTTTCTAGTTTTATGAGCAAAATGGCTTGGTTTATGCATTCTTGGTGTTCATTAGTTTCTGGTTTTCTTTAAGGGTTATACAATGAGTGTTGGAATATTTAAGTTGATGAATTGTTGGGATCATGAATGAAACTTGATGTATCTATACCATGTGTAAACTACCATAGTAACCAATCTAATATTTCTTCTCGGGTTAACATAATCAAGAAGACTGGAGTTAGTGAAGTTGGCACAAAGAAAAAGAAGCGGGTATGTGTGAAAAAACTACAAGGTTCTTGGGCGGTTGCGTTCACTTTCTTGGATTTTTTGCTTTATGTTGTCTGTTTCTTTCTCTCCAGTTGCTAGTATTATATTCATTATCATTTTGTTTCTCTTTTAGAACACGAATCTGTTATTATTTTTTTGGTATTCATATTATTTTAAAGGAGGAAATAATCCACTTTATTATAAAGGTATAATTCTTTCTTTTTTTCTTGTGACTTCTTGTGCAGCATTCTCGAAGTAGGATGCCGGGGGTCTATTTGGAAACAGCCTCTCTACCTCAAAGTAGGGGTAAGGTCTGCGTACATACTACCCTCCCCAGACCCCACTAAATGGGATTATACTGGGTTGTTGTTGTTGTTGTTGTTGTTTCTTGTGCAGCATTCTCGAAGGAAGTAATGTCAATTACTGGCAGTGAAAAGCTTGACTTGTGGAGAGTTGGTTTTATAAGATTTAGTTTAGAAGTTGAGGAAAATTAATTCGAATTAGGAGCGATCTTAAAGTACTTACACATTGAAATTACTATCTTTTATGTTTTAGTTAGATTTGGATTTTACGTGAGAACAAATCATTTGATTTGACATTATCTATCTTGTACTAAGTACGCTTTACATTGCTATTTTGTTCTTTGGTTATTGTGCTAAAAGATATTTGCTTTACATTTATTTCATGTTTGTTATAAACGTTGAAATTTGTGAATGTAAATGTGTTCATGATGAAACTAAACAGAACATTATTATTTACATTCTAAAAAATATGATAGCGACATTAATTGAAATGTCAAAATATTTAATCAAACTTTTTGCTATGTTATAAAATATGGCACTAATTTTTTTTAATGACATTCACATAAAGTGAAAATGACATTTTATATATGTTATGAATTTCTTAGTTACATTTACTAAACTGTCGATATTTCAATATGATATTTTGTCAAGATCATATGTAAATGTCATAATTTTTAGTAACATTAATCTAATTGTCGAAAATTTAAAGCGACATTTCCTATATGTTGTAAATCAAATATCGTAACATTCTTACCGATTTTTACCTAAATATCGTAAATTAAATGTCATAAATTTCTAATTGACATTTACCTATATGTTGCAAAGTAAGTGTGGCAAATTTCTTATCGACATTTATCTAAATATCATAAAATAAGTGTCATAATTTCTTATTGACATTTATCTAAATGTCGTAAAGTTAGTGTCATAATTTCTTACCGACATTTACCTAAATGTCGGAAAATTACCGACATTGAAATTAACGACATTTGATGCAAATGTAAATTAAATGTCGGTAAATAAATTTGTGACATTTAAACTGCATAATACGACATTTATTAAATGTCGTCATATCTCCAATTTCTTGTAGTGTTATTTGAGATATATACTATAGGTTGCTGGAATGATAAGATCAACACCCGAGATAGGGATCAAAAATGCCAAAGTCACTGGAAAAAGAATAACAATATGTAATAAAATTTTGTAAATTTTCAATCCTTTTTATCTTACATTCAAAGCATTCACATGAAAATAATTATGTAGAATGAAGGCAATATTACTATGAAAAATACATTAAATTTAGCCTCTGATTTGAAAACCTATTGAATGAATATATAATTTTCATCTTTTTACTTCTAAACATTATTGACTTCTAATGAAATACTAACCAAGTATTAATGGTCATATTTCCATGTGTGTCGTACATCAGTCTCTATACTTGTATCAGTTGTTTTTTTCTGTTTCCCCAGTACCTTTGCTTTGATTCTACTCATTTCCCCTTTTGTTTGAAATAGTATTTGTAATGTACTTTAGTGTGACTCATAGGTGTTTATTCCGGAGGAATAAAGGAGGCATTAGTCAGAATTTTTATTAAGGGAAGTCCAAATATAAATTAGTAAACTCATCAAGAAATCAAGATGTATAATTGTCACGACCCCAAATCCGGTCGTGATGGCGCCCAGCATACTGCTAGGCCAGCCCGACCAATCAACAATAACCACGGAGCCACAAGCTCACTTTATCCAATTTAAGTATAACAATGATAGATATATTAAAAACAGGGAACCAAGTCCCAACACGTGCCAACTCCCATAGACCGAAGGGTCAAGAGTCATGAACCTCTACAGAGTATACAAAGTGTAAATAGTGAATCTAACTGTGCACAATTGTGGGATGATCAGAACAAAATACAGACAAACTGGAGAATCAGGTCCTGCGAACGCTGGCAGCTACCTCGACCGTCCAAAAGCACTCCCGAGCCACAATAGAATCAGCCATGCTGTGATGTACCTGAATCTGCACACAAGGTGCAGGGAGTCGGGTGTGAGTACTTCCAACTCAGGCGGTAATAAAAGTAAATAATGCTGAAGGGAAGAAAACCACGCAAGGCACTATCTCTTGCTACACAATACAGAACTATCATAAAACTTCAAAACACTATCATTTTATTCCTTTTCAGCATATGTGAGTAGATTATTTAGAAATCTCAATTTTTAGCTACTTTCTTTCATTATAACATACCAATACCCGGGAGAACCTCAAGTAGTGCAAGTCAGCACTCAAATCAGCCTCTCGGGCTCAGCACTCCTTAACAATTTATACCAGGAGATCTGGTCAATAAAGCAACAAATGCACATGTGCCAGTAAAGTATGAGTGCTAAAATGTTATGCCACGTAGTACACGTAAACCAATGTATGTATGCCATGCAATGCATATGACCGCTACGGCGTGTAGCCCGATCCTTTTGGGTACCCGTGCTCACTGGGGGTGTCCAGACTCCGGAGGGGCTCCTACAGCCCAAGCACAATATCAATATCACACCTGCTGCGGCGCGCAGCCCGATCCATATACCACTGCGGCATGCGGTCCGATCCATGCATGTGTATGCATATGCTCACATGAATGTCATGCCCTAACATATGGCCCTCGGCCCCAATCAGTCTAACAAATAATCAAGAAAGCCCTACGGGCAACAATATCACATTAGCTCACAACTAAAATATTATTAAGACCTTGTTCAAGTTTTTCATAACCTTATAAGAATGTTGAATAGCAAAAATCCCATTTTTAAACCTTAAATTAGAATAAAATATGCACAGTGTTATCAAAACAATGATACTAATCCCTGAAAGATTCAAATAATCGGCACGAAGCCCACACATGATAATTAATCCTATTCACTTCAACAATTAGGTGTTATTATTTATTACGCGGGACGGACCAAGTCACGATCCCCAATGGTGCTCTACCCCACGCCCGTTATCCGGCGTGCAAGTCACCTCAACACAGCATTAAGATGTGCAAGTCTGGGGTTTACTAACCCTCAGGACATCATTTACAAGTATTACCCACCTCGAACCGACGAAAGCTCATACTCGCGATGCCTTAGCTCCTCGAACCGGCATCCACGCACGTCAAAACTAGCACAAATCAGCACAAATATATCAAAATAGGCTAATGGAACATAACCCAATCGAAAGAACTCGAAAAATATCAAAAATCACGAAATTGGCAAAACCCGAGCCCCGGGCCCACATCTCGAAAAATCTCGAAACTCATATTTCCAGAACCCTCGTCCCACCACAAGTCCGTACATATAAAATTTACTAAAATCGGAGTTCAAATGGCCTTCCAAAACTAAAAATCCCGTTTTCAATATCTAGGCCACATTTCTTCAAGATTTCAACCAAATTTCATGAAGATTGATGTTAATTCTACCATAAAATGATGTTTTTGATTCAAGAATCTTACCTCCGAGGAATACCCGATGATTTCTCAGTGTTCTCCTCGAGTTTTCTTCTCTCTAGGGCTCAAAATTGTGTTTTTGGGGTATAAACCCGTGAGCCTTCTGTTCTGTGATTTAATTCACTGCCAGACCCGTTTGCTCTACGCGATCGCGACTCGCCTCACGCGATCGCGATGTTCAAAAATTCGGCCTCACGCGATCGCGACTCGCCTCACGCGATCGCGATGTTCAAACATCCGGCTTCACGCGATCGCGTCTCTCTTCCTGCGATCGCGTAGCACAAATTTCCCTGGACCCCATTTCTTTTCTACGCGATCGCGTAGATGCTCATGCGATCGCGATGGCCACCCGGTTAACTCTACGCGATCGCGACTGGTGCTCCTGCGATCGCATTGGTCTAGCCCCTAACCCTACGCGATCGCGTCCTCCTCCCCGCGATCGCGGAGGGCAAAATCCTGCTGCATTTATGACAGCAACCAGCCTTCTCATTTTCCCAAAAATGGTCCGTTTGGACCCCCGAATTCATCCCGAGACCCCCGGGACCCCGACGAAAACCACCAACATACTCCAAAACACGATACGAACTTGTTCCAATCATAAAAACACCATACTAAACATCAAAATCACCATTTACACACGAATTCAAGCCTAAGTTTCTTCAAAACTTCCAAATTACACATTCCATCAAAAACCCGACCAAACGACGTCCGAATGACCTGAAATTTTGCAGGCACATCCAAAATCACCTAACGGAGCTATTGCAACTGTCGGAATTCCATTCCGACTCCCGGATCAAAATCTCACCTACCGTTCGGATTTCGCCAAAATTCAACCTTAGCCAATTCAAGCCTAAAACTACACCGGACCTCCAAATTCAATTCCGATTGCTCTCCTAAGTCATAAATGATCCCCCGAAACTAGTCGAATCATCAGAATCTGATTCCGAGCACTCTAACTCGATAGTCAACTCTAGGTTGACTTTTCATATTCAAACTTCCTTCAAACATGCTATTTTCTTCATTTTCAATTCAATTCACTCCTAACTCACCCGATAGGCTCTAACACTGATATAAAAGCATAAAACATGTAATTGCAACCTGACGGGGTGGTAAATTCCCGTAACGACGGGCCGAGTCGTTACAATAATATATAGTGTTTGTGTGTATATGTATTACCCAGCTGCACACTATAATTTCCGGCGGATGGGTGCATGTGGCTCTGCCACTGAACAAAGGATTGCACGTTTTTTTTTGAAGTAATTGACTTCATTGAAGAAGAAAAGTGTCACGACCCTAGTTCACCCTCCATGAACATGTCGTGATGGCACCTAGTCCCTACGACTAGGTAAGCCTAACAACGCGGAAGATAACCAAAATTTGCGGAAGCAAGCAAAACAAACTGAATTAGAGAAATAAAATGGTGCTTAAGGTACCGCTTGGCACGTAGCATAACAAACTCAAAACCGACGACAATTTCCAAAACCCGGAAACTCACAAATCACAAGCTAAGAGGATACATAAGAGGCTCTAACTCAAGAATATCTATATAAGAAGAAATAATGAAACACTACACTTTTTTTTTTACAGAAAACTAGAAAATGGACTACTCGATCTGCGGACGTAGAAGATATACCTTGAAGTCTCTACCGGTATGCCTCCTTCCAAGGCTGACAGAACTGAACGAAAGTACCTGTATCTACACAACAAAAATGTGCAGAAAAGTAGTATGAGCACACCACGGCGGTGCCCAGAAAGTATCAAGACTAACCTCGATGGGGTAGTGACGATCAACAGTCATGACACCTACCAGTCAATAAACAATATAACGGATAAGATAGAGATGCTATGTGAATATGTAAGGACTATCCGGATAAATAAGAACACAACAATTTACAACAAGGATAAAGGACAATAAGAAAAATCAAGATACAATAAATGATAATACAAAAATGACAAGTACAAATCACAACCCAAGTCTTGAAATCACAACATAACGAGACCAAACAAATCGCTAAGTCGCTATTCTGAAATGATCCTTACATAAAGCCTTTCCAACTTTTTCCTCAATCCTACCACAACTCTCAGATTAGCCACAACTCATGGAAATACCCAGAATATGAAATCTAACACTTGGCATCTCGTGCCCCATCAATAACACGACAATGCTGGCAACTATCTAGTTAACTAGAGTCACTTTCACATATACAATGGATAAACGATGTCATATCTCTACCCTCGATCAAATCAGAAGGGATTCATCTCAAATAGAAGGGTCCAGCTACGTGTATGCTTGTGCAAGTGTATCTAACAGGAATCCTGCCAACTAGTAAGTATAAGAAATGGGAACAATTAGCACCCGACTAATTCACCCCGGATAGAAACAATAAAACTATCAGTCATATCACATTGAGTTTATATGGAACTTTCGGGAATCGAACCCGTAGCCCGGCATACCAATAATAGAGGATCTCACGGGAATTGAACCCATAGTCCTTCATATAACAACAGAGGAACTCCCAGGAATTGAACCCATAGTCCTTCATAATAACAACAGAGGAACTCCCGAGAATTGAACCCGTAGTCCTTCGTAATAACAACAGAGGTACTCCCGGGAATTGAACCCGTAGTCCTTCATAATCAGCCCCAGACATATCCCTCCTTATTTCGCCACGTGTGCAATCGATAACATCATAGCAACACCGCCTTATTTCGCCACACGTGCATCACAATATTCCCACCTTATTCCGCCACATGCGCAACCCACACATAAATATATAACATATCCTGCCTTATTATGCCGCATGTGCAAAGACATCAATAGCAACAACAACACGGCAAAGACCTTGTGTAAATCCCCAACAATAACCGCACGGCAGAGACCTCGTGCATCATGGTACCAACAACCACACAGTAACAATAGTATCCGAACAAGGGAAAATCAACAGCAGAAATAATAACGTCCCGACAAGGGATTCAACTAACTAATAAAGTCGCGGAACACCAAGGAAAAACACAATAACCTCAATGACAATCGAGGCGTAACAAACACATAACAACTATACTGATACCACAACAGTTGGACATATAATATAATTGCACAAGGTTACAGGTAAACTTACAATCAAGGAGTATTCAATAGTAAGGAAGTTAACATGAATCAAATAATTACCATTTAAGAAATATCAATTAATTATGAGATACCTATCTTTCTTCCAATTAAAACCGATTAATTATATGAGATATAACATTTATGAATTTTCAATTTAAAGGCGAGTAGTTAGGGCGGGCATTATGAATATAGAAGGGTACTTGTCTTTAGTTTAAACACAAAAAAGTCCATTTAACAGCAGAAATAAATCAAGAAGAGCAACAAATATCAATCAAGACATGTAGAGGTGAAACTAATAACAGGGGACTTAATTGTATCAATATTATCTTCCTACTAGGTGAATTTCACAAGTATAAGAACCTAAAAGGGACAATTTACCACAATTAAATTCGAGCACTCGTCACCTCGCGTACACGGACTACAATCAATAGAGAAGACTCAAATCCTAAGGGGAGGTCCCCCACACAAGGTTAGGCAAGATACTTACCTCAATCCGGCCAATTCAATACTCAATTTAGCTTTTCCTTTACCAATTCATCAATACTTGACTCAATCTTGCCAAAAATAACTTGAATACGTCAAACAATGCAAGAGAAAACAATTTCAATTAACAAAAACTATGATTCTTACACAATTTGCAAAAAGTCAACAGAAGTCAACTCCTCGGGCCCACACCCCGGAACCCAAAAAAATTACAAAAACTGAACACCCATTCCGCTACGAGTTCACCCATGCAAAAATTATCTAATTACGATACCATTTGGTCATTCAAATCATCATTTTGCATTTTTGAAAGATTTCATAATTTTCCCCAAATTTTCCTTTAGATTCTTATGAATTTGATGTTAAATCTAAGATATAATCACAAAATATAGTTGGAAAAGGATTAGAGACACTTACCCAATGATTTGCAGAAGTTTGGATCTTTGGAAAATCGCCTATGGAGGTTTAGGTTTTGAGAAAATTGAAAAATAGGTGAAAATCCCGTCAAAAACCTCACTTAACAGGCCTCAGATGTCGCATTTGCGACCCAGGGTTCGCAATTGCGAACCCTTAGATATTGCGAACAAAAAAAGGCTGGCAGAGGTCGCATTTGCGACAAAAAGTTCGCATTTGCGACAAAAGGTTCGCATTTGCGAACTGGGCATCGCAAATGCGACAAAAAGTTCGCATTTGCGAACATAGCAGAAACCAGCAATTTTTCCTAACACGAAAATGAGCATAACTTCCTCATACGATGTCCAAATTCGATGATTCTTTTTCCTATGGTTCCAATATTTTGATACGGATCTAATGGTTCAAACAAAACTAAATTTGGATATCGTTTGCTAATATTATATCATTTTTGCTTGAAGAAACGATGACAAAGTATCCAAAACAAGCGCAACATAGCCTAAACCTATCCGAAACTCACCCGAGACTCCCGGGACCCCGTCTAATCACACACACAAGTCATTTAACCTAACACGGACTCGCTCAAAGCTTCAAATCATATAACACAATATCGAAACAATGAATTGAATCAAAATCAAGCTTATGAACTTCCAAATCTTCAAATAATTAACCTCATGCCGAAACCTTATCATTTCAACTCGGAATGACGCCAAATTTTGTAGACAAGTCCAAAATGACATAACGGAGCTACAAAAACTTTCAGAATTAAATTCCAACCCTCAGAATCAAAATCTCACTATCGGACCAGAAACTTCAAAAATTTAAACCTCGGCATTTCAAGCCTAAATAAGCTACAAACCCTCAAAATTCATTCCCAACATGCTCCCAACCCCAAAATACCTAACGGAGCTAACGGAACCATCAGATTTCCATTCCGAGGTCGTTTTCACATTGTTCCAAATACGGACCATCTTTCAACTCTTAAGCTCCCATCTAGGGACTAAGTGTCCCAAAACACTCTGAATCCTAACACCGAACATCTCGGCAAACCAAAATAGCAGAAATGAACTTATGGGAAGCAGTTAACGGGGGATTGGGGCGTAAATTCTAAAAACGACCGGTCGGGTCGTTACATCCTCCCACACTTAAACAGTCGTTCGTCCTCGAACGAGCATAACGAACAAACCTGAAGTCTTTAATCACTGAATGTGCACTTCCAACGTACACCCGTGGGTGATCCCACATCACCCCAATCTACTCAAGCCTGATGACACCATCTCAACTGAAATTTGACTTTTGTAGCAATACCATTAAGCCTTCAAACCAGATTCATCCTTTATCCATTTCCAAAAGACTTCCAAGTCCA
>JASVEL010006002.1:0-33651 GCA_032618575.1 Nicotiana noctiflora | reverse complement strand
CTTGTCACGACCCGGATTTCCCACCATCGGGGTCATGATGGCGCCTACTAAATGGAAGCTAGGCAAGCTAAATATTAATTTCATCTCCATTAATTACCAATTTCTTATTAACAACATAAAAATTACAGCGGAATAATCAAAATTTGCGGAAGACTTAGTCAAATATGATAAAGAAAACTCCAAACATGATACACTACCCAAGACTGGTGTCACAATACTCACGAACTTCTAAGAATAATACACATAATTGTTTGAAAGAAAATACAAGTTGTTTATCTCGATTACATGAGATAACAGAATGAAAAGCATAGATAGAAGAGACAACGGGTCCTGCGGACGCCTGCAAGGCTACCTCGTAGTCTCAGTAATCGGGAAATCCACAAGTCGCTACTGCCGCCGCTGCTGTCCGTAACTTGTATCTGCGCAAAAAGAGCGCAGAGTGTAGTATCAGCACAACCGACCCCATGTGCTGGTAAGTGCCTGGCCTATCCCAGCGAACTAGTGACAAGGCTAAGGCCAGTCACCCACCTAAACCTGTACGGTTGCAATATAGATATATATATATATATATACAATACATTTATAAAGAAATACTCTGCTCTGAAATAATATTCAATAACTCAAGATATCCAAAATAATTTTACTTTCATGTCTCAATTTCCTCTTTCATTTCATGTCTCGTGGTAGGCGTACCACCCGCTCCCAACTATCACGGTAATTATCTCTTGTGGTAGGCGTACCACCCGCTCCCAATTATCAATAATTATATCTCTTGTGGTAGGCGTACCACCCGCTCCCAAATATATCAATAATTATATCTTGTGGTAGGCGTACCACCCGCTCCCAAATATATCAAAAGGCTACCGGCAACTATGGCCAATGCCAAGATTTAAATCACTTTGTGGTCGGCGTACCACACGATCCCATTTCTTATTATATAAGTGGTCGGCGTACCACACGATCCCATTTCATAATTATATATATATTACCGGCATTTAGCCAATAATCTCTATATCAACAATATTTATAATTACCGGTTTTTAAACCAATAATTTATAATAGTTTCAACAATTTACCTTCATTACTGGTATAACACCAATAATTCTTATTCAACAATTTATTCATAACTAAATTCATATTCCTACAAACTAGGATAGAACAAACACTTACCTCGAAAGTTTACGAACGATTCAATCCGTAGCAATGCCTTTTCCTTTCGAATTTGACTCCAATCCAATCGTATCTATACACAATTGATTCAATATCATCAATTCTACTTAACAAACTAGTTCATATTGCTAAATATGATTTTTACAACATTCTGCCCGGAATAGTAAAAACCGACCCCGGGCCCACATAATCGAAACTCAAGTTTCGAACCAAAATAAGTTCACCCAATCTTCCGTGAGTTCAAATATACAATTTGTTCTTAAGTTCGACTCCAAAACGAGGTCTAAATCGCAAATTCTTTGAAAGCCCTAACTATACCCATTTCTCAAATTTCCAACCAATTTATACATGTTTAAGCCTAAGGATTTGATTGATGTTGATGAAAAATGAAGAAGACAAGTTAACAATACTTACCCAATGAACTTTGATGAAGGAATGCCTCAAAAATCGCCCAAAAGCTCTGTGGAGAAGAAAGGATTTTGTGAAAATGGGATAAAATCCCGTAAGTGTTCTGTTTTGGGGTATTAAATCACTGGGCGGAATTTTGTTCTACGCGATCGCGTGAATTGGATCGCGATCGCGGAAGGCAAATGTTCAACACTACGCGATCGCGTGGACAATGCTGCGATCGCGTAGAAGAATTTCGCTAGGTGGCACATTTGTACTACGCGATCGCGTGAAAAGGGTCGCGATCGCGGTGAAGGAAAACGGAAAGCTACGCGATCGCGTGCAGACGGCTGCGATCGCGTTGAAGAAAGACGTAAAGCTTCGCGATCGCGTGAAGACAGCCGCGATCGCGTTGAGTAACGTGATAAGGCAGTGCGATCGCGTGAACAAGGCCGCGATCGCGTAGGGTAAAATGTATGTGTAAAAATTGCAGAAAATCTGCCAGATTTCTAAGTCCAAAAACACCCCGAACCACCTCCGAAACACTCCCGAGCCCTCGGGGCTCCAAACCAAATATGTACACTAACTCAAAAACGTCATACGAACTTGCTCGCGCGATCAAATCGCTTAAATAACATCAAAATCAATGAATTGAGCCTTAAAGCTCAAGAATTCTTTAAGACTTCATAATTTCCAAACTTTCCAATTTAAGGCCGAAACACGTCAAACGACGTCCGTTTTCAACCAAACTTTACGGGAAGCGCTTAACCAATATATATGACCTGTACCGGGCGTCGGAACCAAAATACGAGCCCGATACCAGTACTTTTTAATAAAAATTCAGTTTCATTTTCCTTAAACATTTTCAGAGAAAACAATTTAACAGAAAAATTCTTTTACCGGGGTTCTAGACCTCGGATTTCAATTTCGGACATATGCCCAAGTTCCATATTTTTCTACGGATTTTCTGAAATAGTCAAATCACGGATCCGGGTCCGTTTACCAAAAATGTTGACCAAAGTCAACCATATCAATATTAATATCAAAATTCTTCTACTTTTTCACATATTTCACATATTTCAACATAAATCTTTTCCGGCTTTGTGCCCGGACTGTGCACGCAAATCGAGGCAACTATAAATGAGGTTTTCAAGACCTCAAAAGCTCGGAATGAGGAAAGCAGGTGATGACCTTTTGGGTCGTCACATCCTCCACCTCTAGAACAACCATTCGTCCTCGAACGGACGAGAGAAGGAAGTACCTGAGTTGGGGAACAAATGAGGGTAGCGGCTCCGCATATCGGACTCGGACTCCCGGGTCGATGCCTCAGGAGGCTGACCTCTCCACTGAACACGCACAAAAGTATAACTCTTCGACCTCAGCTGTCGAACCTGCCGGTCTAGAATGGCTACCGGCTCCTCCTCGTATGATAGATCATTGTCCAATTGGACAGTACTGAAGTCTAACACATGTGTGGGATCGCCGTGGTATCTCCGAAGCATAGATACATGAAAAACTGGATGCACAGCTGATAAGCTAGGCGACAGAGCTAGTCTGTAAGCCACCCCTCCCACTCGTCTAGAATCTCAAATGGACCAATATACCTAGGGCTGAGCTTGCCCTTCTTCCCGAAACTCATCATGCCCTTCATAGGCGACACTCCGGAGCAATACTCGTTCACCAACCATGAAATCTACATCTCGAACCTTACGATCCGCATAAGTCTTTTGCCTAGACTGAGCTGAACGCAATCTCTCCTGAATAGTCTTGACCTTATCTAAGGCCTCCTGAACTAGATCTATACCCAACAACCGAGCCTCTCCCGGTTCAAACCATCCAACTGGTGATCGACATCGCCTACCATATAACGCCTCATACGGAGCCATCCGGATGCTAGATTGGTAACTGTTATTGTAGGCGAACTCTGCTAATGGCAGAAACTGGTCCCACGAACCTCCGAAATCAATAACACAAGCTCGAAGCATGTCCTCTAGAATCTGAATAGTCCTCTCGGATTGGCCATCCGTCTGAGGATGAAATGCTGTACTCAACTGAACCTGGGTGCCTAACTCTTGTTGGACCGCTCTCCAGAACCGCGAGGTAAACTGCGTTTCCCGATCAGAGATAATAGATACTGGAACCCCATGGAGACGAACAATCTCCCTAATGTAAACCTCCGCTAACCTCTCCGAGGAGTAGGAGACAGATACTGGAATAAAGTGTGCTGACTTGGTCAGCCTATCAACAATGACCCAAATAGCATCAAATTTCCTTCTAGTCAAAGGAAGTCCGATAACGAAATCCATAGTGATCCGCTCCCATTTCCACTCGGGAATTTCAATCCTCTGGAATACACCACCGGGTCTCCGGTGCTCATATTTCACCTGCCGACAATTTAGACACCGAGGAACATACGCAACGATATCTTTCTTCATTCGCGCCACCAATAGTGCTGACGTAAGTCCCGATACATCTTCGCGGCGCACAGGTGAATAGAATACCGCGAACTCGTGGGCCTCTGCTAAGATTAACTCTCGAATCCCTTCGACATTGGGCACACAAACTCGACCTTGCAATTTCAATATTCCATCATCATCTAGATTTACCTGTGTGGCACCTCCCCGCTGTATTGTATCTCTCAACTCACGCAAATGAGGATCATCAAATTGCCTCTCACGGATACGCTCTAATAAAGAAGAACGAGCGACCGTGCAGGCTAACACCCTGCTAGGCTCAGAAATGTCTAATCTCACGAACCGGTTAGCTAAGGCCTGGACATCTATAGCTAATGGTCTCTGACTGACCGGAATATATGCAAGACTACCCATGCTGGCAGACTTTCTACTCAATGCATCGGCCACCACATTGGCCTTACTTGGGTGATATAAAATAGTAACATCATAGTCTTTTAGCAACTCTATCCACCTTCTCTGCCTCATATTCAACTCTTTCTGCTTAAACAAATACCGAAGACTCTTATGATCGGTGTATACTTCACATGCTACACCATACAAATAATGCCTCCAGATCTTCAATGCGTGAATAATCGCCGCCAATTCTAGATCATGCACTGGATAGTTCTTCTCATGAATCTTCAACTGCCTCGAAGCATAGGCAATAACCTTGCCATCTTGCATTAACACTGCACCAAGCCCAATACGGGAAGCATCACAATAAACAGTATAAGGTCCCGTACCTGTGGGTAAAACCAATACCGGTGCTGTGGTCAAGGTTGTCTTGAGCTTTTGAAAGCTCGCCTCACATTCATCGGACCATTCAAATTGAACACCCTTCTGGGTCAATCTGGTCAGTGGGGTTGCAATAGAAGAAAATCCTTCTACGAATCGGCGGTAATAACCCGCTAACCCCAAGAAACTCCGAATATCCGTGGCTGATGTCGGTCTAGGCCAGCTCTTGACTGCCTCAATTTTCTTTGGATCAACCTGAATACCTGCTGCCGTCACAATATGTCCCAGGAATGCAACTGAACTTAGCCAAAATTCACACTTTGAAAATTTTGCATATAGCTGGCTATTTCTCAGAGTCTGCAAGGCCACTCTGAGATGTTGCGCATGCTCCTCCTGATTGCGGGAATATATTAATATGTCATCAATGAAGACTATTACAAACAAGTCTAAATAAGGCCGGAACACCCGATTCATTAATTCCATAAAAGCTGCTGGAGCATTTGTCAACCCAAAAGACATGACCGAAAATTCATAATGTCCATACCGAGTGCGAAACGCGGTCTTAGGGACATCAGATGCCCTAATCTTTAGCTGATGATAGCCAGATCTCAAATCTATCTTTGAAAATACCTTGGCACCTTGAAGCTGGTCAAATAAATCATCAATTCGCGGAAGTGGATATTTAGTTTTGATAGTCACCTTGTTTAACTGTCGATAATCAATGCACATTCTCATCGAACCATATTTCTTCTTTACAAATAATACAGGTGCACCCCACGGCGAAACACTGGGCCTAATGAAACCCTTTTCAAGTAAATCCTGCAATTGTTCCTTCAATTCTTTTAACTCCGGCGGAGCCATACGGTATGGGGGAATGGAAATGGGCTGAGTGCCTGGAGCCAAATCAATGCAAAAATCAATGTCCCTATCGGGCGGCATACCTGGCAAGTCTGAAGGAAATACTTCAGGAAATTCGCGAACCACGGGCACAGAGTCAATAGAAGGAACCTCAGCACTAGAATCACGGACATAGGCCAAATAAGCCAAGCATCCCTTTCCAACCATACGCTGAGCCTTAACATAAGAAATAACATTACGGCTAGTATGACCTGAAATTCCTTTCCACTCTATACGAGGCGAATTCGGCAGGGCTAAAGTCACAGTCTTGGCATGGCAATCTAAAATAGCATGATACGGAGATAGCCAGTCCATGCCTAGTATAATATCGAAGTCCACCATATTTAGGAGTAATAAATCAGCATGGGTCTCGAGACCCTCAATTACTATAATACATGACCGATGAACTCGATCAACCACAATAGAGTCGCCTACTGGTGTAGACACATGAACAGGAACACTCAGTGGATCACCGGGCTGAATCAAGTATGGTGCAAAATAGGAAGACACATACGAATATGTAGACCCAGGGTCAAATAATGCTGATGCCTTTCTATCACAAACCAAAATAATACCTGTAATGACGGCATCAGAAGACTCAGCCTCTGGTCTGGCGGGAAGTGCATAACATCGGGGCTGTGCCCCACCACCCTGAGCAATATCTCTAGGACGATCAGCTGCTGGCTGGTCTCTACCTCTATCGGTCTGAGCTCCACCTCTATGACCTCTACCTCCACCTCTATGTCCTCTACCTCCGCCTCTAGGTGGCTGGGCAGGCTGTGAGGGAACTGGGGCCTGAATCATGGCACGAGAACCCTGCTGGTGAGATCTGTCAGAAACTCGAGGGCAATACTTTGCAATGTGCCTAAGATAACCGCACGTAAAACAAGCCCTCGGCTGCTGAAAATGGCGAAGTGGTGGTGCACTGATAGGCTGCTGATCAGAGTAGCGTGGCTGAGAATTACGATCACCTGAAGCATCATGAGAAACCTGAAGAGCTGACTGATAAGGCCTAGGAGGATGGCCTCTATCATAAAAATCTCTATCTCCGGACGAGGTACCACTGAATCTACCCGAATTACGAGATCTCTTATCTGATCCATGTCTCGCTCCCTGTGACAGAGCCATCTCGATCCGGCGGGCTGCATTAGCCGCCTCCTGAAAAGTGATTTCAGTTCCTGCACCCATAGCCATCCGTAGCCGAATTGGCTGATTCAAGCCATCAATAAACCTCCTCACTCTCTCCCGCTCTGTGGGAAGTATGATAACAGCATGACGAGCCAGGTCCACGAACCTAGTCTCGTACTGTGTGACAAACATAGAACCCTGATGAAGACGCTCAAATTGTCTGCGCATAAACTCCCGCTGAGTTGCTGGAAGGAACTTCTCCAAGAATAATTCTGCAAACTGCTCCCAAGTCAAAGATGACGATCCCGCTGGTCTGGTTAGACAATAATCTCTCCACCAAGTCTTGGCGGAACCAGATAACCGAAAAGTAGCAAAATCCACACCATTAGTCTCCACAATACCCATAGTACGGAGAACTTCGTGGCAGTTGTATAGGAAGTCCTGTGGATCCTCTGAAGGAGTACCACTGAATGTGGTAGTGAACAGCTTGGTAAACCTGTCCAATCTCCACAACGCATCAGCAGACATAGCTGCACCATCATTAGACGGAGTCGCAATAATAGGCCGAACTGCCTCAACTGGTTGAATCACAGGATCTTGAGCCTGGGGAATTACTGGCTCTGGAGTGCGCGTAGCAGGAGTCTGATTACCTCCTCCAGCCTGAGAAGTGGCTGGTGCTACCGGTAATAAACCTGCTCTGGTGACATGATCCATAAAACCTGCTATCCGGACCAAAGCATCCTGAAGATCCGGTGAAAATAAAGCTCCTCCTGGGACCTGAGCTGGGCCTACTGGAGCTGTTGGGGCTGGAATTTCCTCCTCTATATGAACCTGAGGTTCTGCCACTCGTGCTGTTGCTCGGGGCTGAGCTCTGCCCCTACCTTGTCCTCTAGGACGACCTCGACCTCGGCCTCTACCCCTAGCAGGAGCTGCCGCTGCTGGGACCTCGGGCTGCTGGTCAGAAGATGAGGATGCACGTGTCCTTACCATCTGCGGAAGAACAGAGTAGAAGTTCAATTAACATTCAAAAGATCAAGTCGCACGACTGGAAAGAATAAAGAGAATATTTT
Source organism: Nicotiana noctiflora (assembly GCA_032618575.1). Taxonomy (NCBI): domain Eukaryota; kingdom Viridiplantae; phylum Streptophyta; class Magnoliopsida; order Solanales; family Solanaceae; genus Nicotiana; species Nicotiana noctiflora. Next base: position 25,811 of record JASVEL010006002.1, on the reverse strand, counting down.
CCTAACTTTGTAGCCTCTGGAGGATAAATACAGACGTCTCCGTACCGATCCTTCAGGACTCTACTAAGGTTGTTCGTGAGTTGTGAGACCTATGCAACCTAGTGCTCTGATACCAACTTGTCACGACCCGGATTTCCCACCATCGGGGTCATGATGGCGCCTACTAAATGGAAGCTAGGCAAGCCAAATATTAATTTCATCTCCATTAATTACCAATTTCTTATTAACAACATAAAAATTACAGCGGAATAATCAAAATTTGCGGAAGACTTAGTCAAATATGATAAAGAAAACTCCAAATCTGATACACTACCCAAGACCGGTGTCACAATACTCACGAACTTCTAAGAATAATACACATAATTGTTTGAAAGAAAATACAAGTTGTTTATCTCGATTACATGAGATAACAGAATGAAAAGCATAGATAGGAGAGACAACGGGTCCTGCGGACGCCTGCAAGGCTACCTCGTAGTCTCAGTAGTCGAAAAATCCACAAGTCGCTACTGTCGTTGCTGCTGTCCGTAACCTGTATCTGCACAAAAAGAGCGCAGAGTGTAGTATCAGCACAACCGACCCCATGTGCTGGTAAGTGTCTGGCCTATCCCAGCGAACTAGTGACAAGGCTAAGGCCAGTCACCCACCTAAACCTGTACAGTTGCAATATAGATATATATATATACAATACATTTATAAAGAAATACTCTGCTCTGAAAATAATATTCAATAACTCAAGATATCCAAAATAATCTTACTTTCATGTCTCAATTTCCTCTTTCATTTCATGTCTCGTGGTAGGCGTACCACCCGCTCCCAACTATCACAGTAATTATCTCTTGTGGTAGGCGTACCACCCGCTCCCAATATATCAGTAATTATATCTTGTGGTAGGCGTACCACCCGCTCCCAAATATATCAAAAATTATATCTTGTGGTAGGCGTACCACCCGCTCCCAAATATATCAAAAGGCTACCGGCAACTATGGCCAATGCCAAGATTTAAATCACTTTGTGGTCGGCGTACCACACGATCCCATTTCTTATTATATAAGTGGTCGGCGTACCACACGATCCCATTTCATAATTATATATATATATATTACCGGCATTTAGCCAATAATCTCTATATCAACAATATTTATAATTACCGGTTTTTAAACCAATAATTTATAATAGTTTCAACAATTTACCTTCATTACCGGTATAACACCAATAATTCTTATTCAACAATTTATTCATAACTAAATTCATATTCCTACAAACTAGGATAGAACAAACAACTTACCTCGAAAGTTTACGAACGATTCAATCCGTAGCAATGCCTTTTCCTTTCGAATTTGACTCCAATCCAATCGTATCTATACACAATTGATTCAATATCATCAATTCTACTTAACAAACTAGTTCATATTGCTAAATATGATTTTTACAACATTCTGCCCGGAATAGTAAAAACCGACCCCGGGCCCACATAATCGAAACTCAAGTTTCGAACCAAAATAAGTTCACCCAATCTTCCGTGAGTTCAAATATACAATTTGTTCTTAAGTTCGACTCCAAAACGAGGTCTAAATCGCAAATTCTTTGAAAGCCCTAACTATACCCATTTCTCAAATTTCCAACCAATTTATACATGTTTAAGCCTAAGGATTTGATTGATGTTGATGAAAAATGAAGAAGACAAGTTAACAATACTTACCCAATGAACTTTGATGAAGGAATGCCTCAAAAATCGCCCAAAAGCTGTGGAGAAGAAAGGATTTTGTAAAAATGGGATAAAATCCCGTAAGTGTTATGTTTTGGGGTATTAAATCACTGGGCGGAATTTTGTTCTACGCGATCGCGTGAATTGGATCGCGATCGCGGAAGGCAAATGTTCAACACTACGCGATCGCGTGGACAATGTTGCGATCGCGTAGAAGAATTTCGCTGGGTGGCACATTTGTACTACGCGATCGCGTGAAAAGGGTCGCGATCGCGGTGAAGGAAAACGGAAAGCTACGCGATCGCGTGCAGACGGCTGCGATCGCGTTGAAGAAAGACGTAAAGCTTCGCGATCGCGTGAAGACAGCCGCGATCGCGTTGAGTAACGTGATAAGGCAGTGCGATCGCGTGAACAAGGCCGCGATCGCGTAGGGTAAAATGTCTGTGTAAAAATTGCAGAAAATCTGCCAGTTTTCTAAGTCCAAAAACACCCCGAACCACCTCCGAAACACTCCCGAGCCCTCGGGGCTCCAAACCAAATATGTACACTAACTCAAAAACGTCATACGAACTTGCTCGCGCGATCAAATCGCTAAAATAACATCAAAATCAATGAATTGAGCCTTAAAGCTCAAGAATTCTTTAAGACTTCATAATTTCCAAACTTTCCAATTTAAGGCCGAAACACGTCAAACGACGTCCGTTTTCAACCAAACTTTACAGGAAGCGCTTAACCAATATATATGACCTGTACCGGGCGTCGGAACCAAAATACGAGCCCGATACCAGAACTTTTTAATCAAAATTCAGTTTCATTTTCCTTAAACATTTTCAGAAAACAATTTAACAGAAAATTCTTTTACCGGGGTTCTAGACCTCGGATTTCAATTCCGGACATATGCCCAAGTTCCATATTTTTCTACGGATTTTCTGAAATAGTCAAATCACGGATCCGGGTCCGTTTACCAAAAATGTTGACCAAAGTCAACCATATCAATATTAATATCAAAATTCTTCTACTTTTTCACATATTTCACATATTTCAACATAAATCTTTTCCAGCTTTGTGCCCGGACTGTGCACGCAAATCGAGGCAACTATAAATGAGGTTTTCAAGACCTCAAAAGCTCGGAATGATTAAATAAACAAGTGATGACCCTTTGGGTCATCACAATACTTCAAGTACAATATAGAGTATTTATACGTAGGTTCTACACATATCTATTTTAAAAAATAGTTATGCACCACCAAACATAAAATTGATTGTAAAAAATGATTGAAAAGTCAATTGAAAAATAATTCATGATGTATTTTTTTCATTGTTTAAATTGAATATATATGCTTCTACTCTTTTGTATTTTCAATAGTGTTAATGTGTTGATTTTTCATCTTATATTAATCAAAATTTGAATAATAAAACATATTTATTTTATTTTCAAATAGTTGACGATTTTTTTGTTCTATAAAATAATAATCGTATTTTTTAGTTACCCAAAAATTTTACAAGAAATTTATATTTTATTCTAGTTTAATGACTGTAACGACTCGACCGGTCGTTTTAGAAAATTACGCCCCAATCCCCAATTTAACTGTTCCCCTAAGTTCATTTCTGCTATTGTGGTTTGCCGAGAGAGTCGGTTCTGAAATTTGGAGCATTTTGGGACACTTAGTCCCTAAATGAGAGCTTTAAAGCTAGAAAATGGTCCGTAGCCGGAACAGTATTAAGACGATCTCGGAACGGAAATCCGATGGTTCCATTAGCTCCGTTGGGTGATTTCGGGGTTAGGAGCGCGTTCGGAATGTATTTTGGAGGTCCGTAGCTCAATTAGGCTTGAAATGCCGAAGGTTGAAATTTTGGCGAATCCGAACGATAGGTGAGATTTTGATCCGGGGGTCGGAATGGAATTTCGACAATTTCTGTAGCTTCGTTATGTGATTTTGGATATGTCCGCAAATTTTCGGGTCATTCGGACGTCGTTTGGTTGGGTTTTAGATCGGATGTGCAATTCGGAAAGTTTTAAGGAATTTAGGCTTGAATTCGATGTGAATTATGGGTTTTGATGTTGTTAGACGTGTTTTTATGATTGGAATAAGTTCGTATCGTGTTTTGGAGTATGTTGGTGGTTTTCGTTGGGGTCCGGGAAGCCTCGGGATGAATTCGGACCATCAAGCGGCATTTGGAACTTGGAAATTTCTGCAGAAAATGCAGCAGCAGTGCAGCAGACTTTAAGCCTTCGCGTTCGCGTGGCAATGGCCGCGTTCGCGTAGGCATGGTAGGGCTAAGCATCGCGTTCGCGTCCCTCGAGTCGCGATCGCGTAGAAGGAAAAGAGGAAGCACCGCGTTCGCGTCCCAGGGTGTCGCGTACGCGTAGAAGAAAAACGGGCGATTGGAAGTTTGTTCTTCGCGAACGCGTGGGAGTCGTCGCGTTCGCGTTGAGGAAGGGAAATTGTGCTTCGCGGACGCGTGTGGAGCGTCGCGTTCGCGATAGGTAATTTTTGAAGGTCATCGCGAACGCGTGGGTTACTTCGCGTTCGCGTAGAAGAAGTTGAGTTGTTCATCGCGAATGCGTGAACAGTAACGCGAACGCGATGAGCAATGGGGTCTGGCAGTGAGCTTAAGTTCAGAACATAACACCCGCGACCCCCATACACAAAAACGCCATTTTTGAGCTCCAAGAGAGGATTTTGAAGGGGAAACGATGGGGTATCATCGGAAAATCATCGGGGGTAAGTTTCTTGACCTTAATTCGTTGGTTTATCATGAAATCCGTGATTATTTCACTGAAAATGGGGGATTAAAGGTGGGTTTGAGCCCTAGGCCTAAATGTTAGAAACATTCTGATTTGAGTGGTCAAATGGAGTCCGATTTTGGTAAATTTTATATGCCTAGACTCGTATTGAGATAAGGAACCCGAAAATATAATTTCCGTGATTTTTCGATAAGTCTACCGAAAGTCGGGTTTTGGCTACTTGTGGATTTTGGTGCATTTTGAGTTATTTTGATTGGGTAATGCCCAATTGGCCTATTTTGATATGATTCTATTAATTTTTATCAGATACTACACTTGTGGAGGCCGACATTCGTGGCAAGAGGGTTATTGCTTAGCGGTTTTGTACCGGAATTGAGGTAAGTGGCTTGTCTAACTTCGTGTGGGGGACTTTCACCCTAGGATATTATTGTGATACTTTAAATGCCTTGTACGCGAGGTGACGGGCGTGTACATGCGCTGGTTGTTGAACACATACTTTACTCAAAATGTTCAATGAGTGATATTCCTGTTTTTAGTTGTTAAATTCGATATTCCTACCCGGTAGTAGTTAGAAAAGCATGATTAGATAGAATCTAACTGTCTAGTTGCTTAATTGACTTACTTGGGTTTTCTTGGTAATCGCTGGCGCTGTTTATCGGCGAAGTTATCGTTAAGCATATTATACTTCTCTCTATGTATTCCTTTACTTGTTGTGGTTGTGGACTACGGGTTCGATTCCCGAGATCCTGAGATTATTGAAATGTGGACTACGGGTTCGATTCCCGAGATCCTGATATTATTGAGACATGGGCTGCGGGTTCGATTCCCGGAGACCCAGAGGTACTGAGAATGGGACTGTGGGTTCAATTCCCACAGGTCCTAGAATTGTTTTATTGAGTTGTTTATTTGTTGTTAGCTTAATTGTAGACAGTTGCAGTAATCATCTTATTGTTGTTATTTCGGAAATTATTATCATTTAAACTGTTTATGTTTGTTATCATCATTATATTATTGTTTCTCAGTAGGGCCCTGACCTTCCTCGTCACTACTCCATCGAGGTTAGGCTTGGCACTTACTAAGTACCGCCGTGGTGTACTCATGCTACTCTTCCGCACACTTTTGTTGTGCAGATCCAGGTACATCAGAGCAGGCTCGTGCTAGGTGATTCCGCAGCTTTCTGGGAGACTTCGAGGTATGATCTACTACGTCCGCGGATCCGGAGGCTTCCCTTCTATTCTAGTAGTACTAGTTGACATTTTTCTTCATTTCGTTGTTAGATACTCTTTACACATAGAGCCACAGTTGTATTTCTCTTTTAGTATGTGTTACCGTGGGGTTCCGGATCTTGGTAGTGTTTTTATTCATTGTGTGACAGATGTATGTGCCCAGCGGCACGGATTACATATCTCTTATGCTATTTTTCCGATTGTTTCTTATTTAAGTATTTATAACTTGTATATTCCGCAACGTGTTAGGCTTACCTAGTCGTGGGGACTGGGTGCCATCACGACATGTTCACAATTGGTGAACTAGGGTCGTGACAATGACATACCTGAATAATTTACTAAAAATAAAATTATTTTTCAATCACTCTAAATACTAATCAGATTGACCTTAAAGAAGCGTTACAATCGTTTTTTAGTTTCATTTTATATGATTGAGATACTCTAGGGTGTAATATAACTTTCTTTACCATAATTATTTGTCGAGATTTGTTTTTTAAATAGTTAATTTAATATTTATGTATTTTAATATTTATCTTATATTGAATTTTTTATTTAATACACATGAAGTACCCAATTAACTTTAATCATAGAGGAAAACGTACAATCCTACATAATGATACTTCTTATGTTGCATAATATGTAATAAAAAATCCCAAATTAATTGTCTAATATTTTTCATATTATTCTTACATAATTTTGTATAGAGGGAATCATTATAAACAATATTCAATATTCTATAATAAAAAAGAACTTGATACTATATTTTATTTTTAAATATTTTTTTTCTAATTTTATAAAGTGTTCCAATTAAATTATAATTAATAAGCTTGTATAAATAATATCAATTGACACTAATATAAGAACACCCTAATAAAAATTTGTGTGATTTATTTCCACTTTTTTTTGTTAAAATATAGTCAATAAATAAAATAAATGAAATAATATTTCTTAAGGAGATAATATAATTGCTATATATAAATGTATGTAGCCATTGTATATTTTTCGTTGAATTATAAAATTATCAAACAGATGAATTTTTAATTAAAAGTACTAATTAGGAGAAAAAAATAAAGTAAAAATAGTCTGTATTTAAACAAATTGAAGAATAACATTAATTAAGTAGTGCATTTAAAGAAAAAGATAGTTAAGGTTGAATGGAAAGTGGGTTCACAAGAATTCATTGGTTTGGGCTATGTTACTTTTGGGCTTTTTCCTTATTACAAACACAAAATCAATCTTTTAAGCTCATTGTACAAGTAAACAATGTGGTTATATTTTTTAAATGACCATAATGCCCTTGGTCAACCTCCCTTCTCTTTTCTATATATCTTTAAGTGAGAAGTTCTAAAGTAGCGAGTGACTTTAGAGTTTTATTGTATAAAGTTTTCTTTGCAAACTGTATTCTGATCATGATTTATATAAACATACATGTGAGTGTATATATTTGCGGCAGTTTTTCCGTGGGTGTTACAGAAAATTGTGTCAACTACTTAATTTAGTAGTTGTTACGTGAATATGTTTGTTTGATAAGCAAATATATCAAACTATTGAAATGTTTAAGGTGTTATAATAGTTTAGTTGTAAAATCATTTGGAAAGGGAGTTAAAATTATTGTGATTTTGTACTCATTCGTTGAGATTAAAGTCTTCGTGACTTTATACTCATTTGTTGAAAATTAAAGTCTATGTGACTTTATACTTATTTTGGAGATTAAAATCTTAGTGATTTTTTACTTCAATTTATTATTCGATTTGAAGATTAAAAACTTCATCGTTTATTAAATTTGATTGTGTCACATATTACAAGGTTTGAAGATTAAAAACTTCACTGTTTAATAGATTCAGTATAAGGTATTACTCGGTTAGAAGGTTAAAAATTTTACCGTTTATTAATTCTGATTGTGTCAGATTGGTTTGAAGATTAAACACTTCACCATTTATTCTGACTCTGTTATGACACAAACAACAGTTCATGTGGTTGGCTCAACAGAGCAATAGAGGCAGCGTTTGAAGAAATATATTTGGAATATGACAGTATTCACCAAACGACTGCCCCTTCATTAGCGCAATCTAATAGAATTGCGGAAAGAATGAGTAGAACGTTAAATGAGATGATAAAATACCTCATTGTAAGTTCTGGTTTACCCAAATCTTGTGGGAGAAACTATTCTTACAGCTAACTAAACACTCAATTGAGTTCCCCATAGCAAAAAAGAATCCATTAATACAAAAAATGAATGAAAGGAAGAAAATCCAACTTGAAATATTTTCAAGTGTGGGGGATATTTGGGTAAAGTGCAAGTTCTTAAACCCAAAAGGATAAAAATTGGATTGAAAATTGTTGATTCGTTTTCATAAGATATGCAACAAATAGTAAGGCATGTCGTTTTCTGATACATAAAATAGAAAATCCCGACATTCATATTAATACGGTAATTGAATTAGATAATGCTGATTTTTTTAGAATTTAACTATATAAAAAGGAATGTGAGTCGTCTGGTAAAAATTTAAGAGAACACGGGAATAAGCAAAGGAAAGTACACCTATATATCGAGGTGAATCCAAGAGGTAGTAAACGTCAAAGGAGAACTACTTCCTTTGGACTAGATTTTCTGACATTCTTGTTGGAAAGTGAGCTTCAAACATTTAAAGAAGCAATGTCTTGCTCGAAAGCATAATGTTAGAAAGAGGTAGTCAATAGTGAGATAGAATCCATATTAAGTAATCATACTTGGGAATTTGTTGATCTTTTTCCAAGAAATAAACCTTCGGGTTCTAAGTGAATTTTTAAAAGGAAAATGAAAGCTGATGGTACCATTGTCAAATATAAGGCAAGATTAGTTGTTAAAGAGTTTAGACAACGAAAAGGTCTTGATTAATTTGACACATATTCGCCGATAATAAGAATTACATCTACTCGGATAGTAATATCGTTAGCCACCGTGTATGACCTTAAAATCCATCAGATAGACATAAAAGACAACCTTCTTAATACAGATTTGGAGGAAGAATTTATATGGAACAGCCTGATGGGTTCGTGGTTCCTGGAAAAGAAAGAAGGTATGTCGACTTGTTAAGTCACTTTGCAGACTAAGATAAGTACCGAAACAATGACATGCGAGATTTGACCAGATAATATTGTGTAAACAAATGTGTTTACATTAAGAATATCTCAAATCATATAGTCGTTATTTGAATATATATGATATGTTGATGAAATATTTAAAATGTGGGGGCTTTTAGCTTATGCATGACAAAAGCCAATGTTAGAAGTAATGTCTAAATTTTTGAACCCCATTGATATAGTAGTCGGTAAATTCATAAGTTGCTTAGTCTTAATGAAGATAAGTTGATAGACTACTAATTCAGAAGTTGGTCACGTGCTTGTCACGACCCTCGTTCACCAATCGTGAACATGTCGTGATGGCACCCAGTCCCCATGACTAGGTAAGCCTAACACGTTGCGGAATATACCAGTTTATGAACATTTAATAAGAATTAGCGGAAAATAAGATGAAAGGAATGTAATCCGTGCCGCTTGGCACATACACCAGTCAAATACACTCTTTAAAACACTACCAAGACCCGGAATCCCACGGGTAACACAGACTAAAAGAGGTCATACAATTGTAGCTCTATGTAAAAGGAGTATCTAACAACTGAATGAAGAAAAGACATCTACTAGCACTAGAATAGAAGGAAGGCCTCCGGATCCGCGGACGTAGCAGATCATACCTCGAGGTCTCCCAAATGTGCTGCTGATATCACTTAGTATGAGCCTGTCCTGATGTACCTGGATCCGCACAACAAAAGTGTGCAGAAGAGTAGCATGAGTACACCACGACGGTACTCAGTAAGTGCCAAGCCTAACCTCGATGGAGTAGTGACGAGGAAGGTCAGGGCCCTACTGAGAAATAATAATATAGTGATGATAACAATAATAAACAGTTTAAATGATAATAACTCCCGCAATAAAAACAATAAAATGATTACTACAATCATCTACAATTAAGCTAACAACGAATAGCCAACTCAATAAAACAAGTCCAGGACCTGTAGGAATCGAACCCACAGTGCCATTGACAGTACCTCTGGGTCTCCGGAATCGAACCCGCAGCCCATGTCTCAATAAATAATCAATACCTCAGGATCTCCGGGATTCAAACCCGTAGTCCCTACAAATAACTCAGGATCTCGGGAATCGAACCCGCAGTCACTACCAATAACTCAAGATCTCGGGAATCGAACCCGCAGTCCCTACCAATAACTCATGAATCTCGGGAATCGAACCCGTAGTCCCTACCAATAACTCAGGATCTCGGGAATCGAACCCGCAGTCCCTACCAATATCACTCCGGGTCTCTGGGAATCGAACCCACAGCCCTAGGTCTCCGGGAATTGAACCTGCAGTCCACAAACATAACAAATAAAGGAAAACGCAGAGAGAATATAATATGCTTAACTACAACTTTACCAAAATTAGTGCCAACAACTATCAAGAAGCTCAAGTAAGGCAATTAGGCAACTAGTCATAAAGTACTACCTAATCATGATTTTCTAACTACTACCGGGTAAGAATATCGGATTAATCGGCTAAAAACAGGGATATCACAAATTAGGCATTTTATATAAAGTATGTGTTCAACAACCAGCGCATGTACACGCTCGTCACCTCGCGTACATGGCATTTAAACTTTCACATAAAAATCCTAGGGGTGGAAGTTCCCCCACACGAGGTTAGACAAGCCACTTACCTCAATTCCGGTACAAAGCCGCTAAGAAACGACTCCCTTGCCACGAGTATCCGACTCCGAGTGGCTCAACTCTATCCAATTAAATTGCAAATTGTAAATAATAATTCAAGTAATTTATTCTATAATTAAATTCTAAGCTAATACGAAAAATTATGAAAAATGACCAAGATCACACAAACATCGATGAAGCTCGATTTCTAAAAGACGGCGTTTTTAGCCATACATATCCGAAATTTACCCCTTAATGATACTACGATGATCCAATATAGTTATGTAACTTCAATCTACAATTCAACATTCAATAGGGCCAATATTGATCATAAATTCCATAACTTATGCCATTTAGGCATATTATCAAACACCTTGTAGGCATGGTTATTTTTACCTCATAACTATAGTGTTGGTTCTTCCAACTATCACCATTAACCAACAATTCATCTCACCATCATTCCTAACCAATTTATAACTTCCAAATACACCTGTATGACCATCCATTCACATTCAACCAACAAAAATTCCATCATATAAACACCTTTAAATCCCTACCATGTTCATGTATTTAAATTGAGAATTTATGACTTCCAATTACCATGCCATAAGTTGTAATACTTGATTCATACTCATATTCTCATAATAACACCATATGTGTAAGTCTAAGGTGTAGGATTACCTCTTGTAGATCAAATCTTGAAAGACAAACTTTGGAGTGTTCTTGAGATTTTGAAGAAATCCTATGAAATTCAACCAAAAATCATGTTGTAACTAGTGATTGAGAAGAGAAATCACCATGAAAACACACTTAAAAGCTTACCTTAGGAGTGCAATTGAGTGCCTTGGTCGAATTGGGGGTGTTGGGGAAGCCCTATGCTTGAGAAATGACTCAAAATCTGTCACTTCCCGTCCTTAGGTATATTTAGGGCCTGCTACTTGCGCGCCCGCGCTAATTAGCGCGGGTTGAGGCAGAAAAGAATCCATTAGCGCGAGCTACTAGCGCTCCCGCGCTAAGGCCGCGCTACTGACACATGCCCAGAAAAATGGTCATAACTTTCTGTTTACACCTCCAAATGACGAACGGTTTGTTGCGTTGGAAACTAGACTCAAAGGGCTTTAATTTGATAGGTTGTAGCTCACACAAATCTTTATATAACGGGATATATGATCGTTTAAAGTGAGGTCTTGTGCATACTCATTTACATCTTCGCCTATTATGAAGTTTTCCAACTTCAAAAGTTCCCGTTAACCATCCGAAATCACCCCGAGGCCCCCGGGACCTCAACCAAAAATACTAACACCTCCTAAAACATCATGCAAACTTGTTCCAATCATCGACATGCATCAAACAACGCCAATACCATCAAATTTCATCGAATTCAAGCTTAAGTTCTTCTAAAACTTCCAAAACACGCATTTAATCAAAAACCCGACCAAACTACGTCCGAATGACCTGAAAATTTGCGGACATATCCAAAATTACATAACAAAGCTACAGAAATTATCGGAATTCCATTCTGACCCCCGGATCAAAATCTCACCTATCGTTCGGATTCGCCAAAATTTTAAACTTCGGCATTTCAAGCCTAATTGAGCTACGGACCTCCAAAATAGATTCCGAACGCGCTCCCAACCCCAAAATCACCTAACGGAGCTAATGGAACCATCGGATTTCCATTCCGAGGTCGTCTTAATGCTATTCCAAATACGGGCCATTTTTCAACTATAAGGCTCTCATTTAGGGACTAAGTGTCCCAAAACGCTTCAAATTTTATAACCGAACCTCTCGGCGAACTACAATAGAAGAGATGAACTTAGGGAAATAGTTAGATTGGGGATCGGGGCATAATTTTCAAAAAACGACCGGTCGGGTCGTTACATCTTCCCACACTTAAAAGATTCGTTCGTCCTCGAACGAGCATAGAAAACATACCTGGAGTAGTGAAAAGATGAGGGTACTGGCTGCGCATATCCTGCTGAGTCGCCTAAGTCGCCTCCTCGACCGGCTGACCTCGCCACTGAACCTTTATTGGAGCGATGTTCTTTGACCTTAGCTTCCTCACTTGCCTGTCTAGAATGGCTACTGGCTCCTCTACATAAGACAGATCCTCGTCTAGCTGAACAGAAGTGAAATCCAACACATGCGACGGGTCACCATGGTACCTCCGGGCCATAGAGACATGAAATACGGGATGGACTCCGGCTAGGGTGGGAGGTAAGGCCAACTCATAAGCAACCTCCCCAACATGCCTCAAAATCTCAAAAGGGCCAATAAATCTAGGACTCAGTTGAGCACATTAGCCTGATATAGTTTGAAGATATTCCCTCTTGTTCAAACAATTAAGTCTTAGAGGCTAATTCCAACATCCGGAATTCTGTGTCAGGCTTGTTTTCATCAAGAGATCACTCAATATTCCTCAAATGCCGTCCCCAAACATGATTGCATAACCTTGCTGGATTCTTACCTTACAACACAAAATCCACAGGACCACGATAATATTTTATGATCAAATTAGCCAAAAATTCAACGAATCAGAGTTGCTCCCATTGCACCTCACGATCTACATAGGTCTCGTTCTAACTTTTACAATACTGACATGACGGAAGAGATGTGCCGATATCCATAACCAACTACTGAATCAACAATTCATTGGATATATACTCCTGACAGGATCCATTTCCTTGTCCTAAACTAGAGGATGATCCTTTCCTCTATAATATACTTCATATAATCAGTTTGCACCGACCCCAAATCACATAATCTCATCTCACCCAGTACGAACTGCTCAGGCGATAAGCCACATCAGACATAATCAAAAGTCCCACAAGATGACACAATGTGCTAGTAGGCTATTAATTCGTACGTGGTACCAAAAGGAAGGCGAACACTAGAGAGAACTATTCAACTCTCACACTAACTTGGACTTCCTCAGAAAAATAGGAAACAGAACACATAAAAGCAATTATAGACACTGAAATAAACATCACACTGTTGCGGCGTGCAACCCGATCCCAACAGTATACCCATAGCGGCGTGCCACCCGATCCCAAAAATATAACCATGGTGGCGTGCCACCCGATCCCAATAATATAACCATGGCGGCGTGCCACCCGATCCCAACAATATAGACTCACACAAGGAGTCATATGTCGAGCTGAATAGCTCGTCACATCAAAATACCGAATATCGATCATAAGCACACTAAGGTGCATGATATCAGACTCAGTGAAACATATAGCGCTATAGGCTACAAACTCAAGCACAACTGAGGTGCGATATAAGATCTGAGTCTCGAGGGCCATCATTCTCATATAACATCACCGCTGAGCGGAACCTCAACACATAAGGAACTTACCAAGCCGTCTCACACTCATACGGCACAATATATCTTTACATGAATTACTAACCGCGAAATAAGACCGCGACTATCCCTCCGTAAAGGGCGCATTGCTGGAAGAAACATAACCGGCCTGACGCAAGGCTCACTTCCACATTTAAATCTATCCACCGACCTTAAGTCTATCCTGGTCGTGCCAAGCTAAGTCAATAATATTTCACAGGTCTATAACCCAATAAGCAGAGTGCCCTCCGGGCATAAATTCTCAAATGAATGATATCACCAAAATCCTCATACTTGGTTTAAATTTCTAACCAATCAAGTGACTACAAGTCACACCTATACAATCTTCTTGTGGGTCAAGCTCCCACCATCCTCCGAATAATTAAACGGGCATGCACATTCAACCCACCGGCTGCACTAACACTAAAAAGCGATCAGGAGTCCCTAACCGGGATGCAAAGCATTTCTCACAAAACACCGATCTCAAATGATACTGATGTTAATACCCATCTTACTCAAAACATTGAAACTCCTTTCCTGCTCATCCGAGCTCTTTATATCACATTCATTGACCTTGGTCCTTACTTCAAATTTCATACTACGCACTGCATATCACGTGCTGATATACGATAGACACAATTTCCATCATAGCTCTAGAACTAACGATAGGCTAATATTTTATCACATAAGACTTTCCATTTAGCTCACTGCAGGAGACCTATAACAACATACAGCGAATTCTCATAACCATCGAATATGCCAATCTCTAAGTAGTGGTCCAAGCCACCATAACCCTTCCCGAGATCTGCCTACTCATAACAGGCCCTTAACAGAAGAATACTTCAGAATTACATCAATCACCGCGACCGACAAGTCTCAAATGCACCGCCACAAATCACATGCATAATTCGATCACGTTGCATGAATCGACCATTGACACCAATACGCCAACTCAACTATGGCTGATCAATCTACTTCCTTCCAGGTTATCCTTGATTGCCTTAGAAATGTTAATATCTTCCTTCAATACCTAACTTATTCCAACCGCACTTACCCCGAGTGACCTTAAATCATGAGGCCATGCTATCTCGAGAACGACGACCATTTCATGTCTCTCAAATACTACACCACAAGTCAAAACATCATAGATCGTTTTGTGCTTTTCTTCATAAGTTGCTTCAAAATCTTGAGCCTCAACTGTGCTTATAGGCTCAGAATTATCAGGCACCACACTTTACCTCTTGAATTCACTAGGACCGCTATTGAGAGCCATCCGGCCCTGACTTGCCCCAGTACGCAACCAACTCTACTAAATTTTATAACATATGAATACCCTCTCGATAAAACCCCTAGCGGAACCACTTCCCGCAAAGCCTGCACCTATACGAGGCATAAATCATGAGTCTTTCCTCAAGTTTGAACACGAGCCAGTAAGGCTAACTATAACATTCATTCAACAATTCATATACTGAAATTACCACTCATGGCCCTTTTTCCGTGGCTGCAATAACACAATAATACGCTAGTATCCAGAATTCACACAGGTAATTAACCATGCTACCCAATCTTAAGCGGTGGGACTCTCACACTTAGCCCAAAGCGACTATTACACGACTCTCGAACACATTAGAACCATTCTATCAAGTCATTTACTATTATTCAACCGCAACTCACTTGATCCAACGAATATAACCACATGTGCTCTATTAGTACTCTAACACCATAGGGTATGACCTCATCCCAATACAACCAAACATTTTCTCGCTCCATGCACCGAGCATTCTCTACCAACGATATCTTAAAACATACTATGATTCTCACACGCCTACGAAACACCATGTAACCTTTGTCGAATATTTCCCTGCTGACAATAAAATGTAAAGTTTATTAGGGACACAGGAACATCCAAAGTCCCAACATCATACCATACGAGCCTCAACTCTTGCCTATCCGCAAGTTTTCAAGAACTTTTTGTTGAATAGCACCTAAATACATCGCAGGCCAAATCTGATATGACACATGACCTATAATTAGATCGTTGATAGTGAAATCCTTTCACTTGACACGAAGCCTTAAGATACATCTTGCTAATCCATGATACTAGCCTTTAACATTCGTTCGTTTTCATTATAAGACAAGCCAAAGACATTCGTTTGGTATATGTCCTTCTTAAGACAGTTAAACTCATTTCCCACCAGTATCTCTGTTGTCTGAATCCTTCGCTAAATAGATATCTCATGTGAACCATATAGTCTTTATTACCACCAACTATCTTTAGATCTACATCCACCTTGTGATTTTACCATTGTTGTGACGATTTGGTAGTTAAGTAAACCTTCTCAAGACCGTACTTATCAATCGAATGTCGGAATCTTGTGCACCCCCATGTGCACAATTGAAGATCTCTCAATTCTCTTGCATTATCGACATGGATGACACGCGGTAACAATGGTTGAGTAAATTCTTGACTCCCTTGAAATCCCTCTACAGCATCACGAACCGTCGGCGCATACTTGATACCGAGTGCGCAATTTCAATACACGAGTGGATGCAAAAGAACATATGACATAGGCTCTAACCGAATAAATGGCGCACGATAAGGAATTCAAAGAATTGAAGAGTTTCCTAAACAGTTACATCGCCCCCCGTAGATAATTACAGACGTCTCTCTGTATCGATCAGCGAGAATCTAAGTAACCGGTCTGTGTCCCGTGACTCCTACGAACCTAGAGCTCTGATACCAACTTGTCACGACCCTCGTTCACCAATCGTGAACATGTCGTGATGGAACCCAGTCCCCACGACTAGGTAAGCCTAACACGTTGCGAAATATACCAGTTTATGAACATTTAATAAGAATTAGCGGAAAATAAGATGAAAGGAATGTAATCCGTGCCGCTTGGCACATACACCAGTCAAATACACTGTTTAAAACACTACCAAGACCCGGAATCCCACGGGTAACACAGACTAAAAGAGGCCATACAATTGTAGCTCTATGTAAAAGGAGTATCTAACAGCTGAATGAAGGAAAGACATCTACTAGCACTAGAATAGAAGGAAGGCCTCCGGATCCGCGGACGTAGCAGATCATACCTCGAGGTCTCCCAAAGCGCTGCTGAATCACCTGGTGTGAACCTGTCCTGATGTACCTGGATCTGCACAACAAAAGTGTGCAGAAGAGTAGCATGAGTACACCACGGCGGTACTCGGTAAGTGCCAAGCCTAACCTCGATGGAGTAGTGATGAGGAAGGTCAGGGCCCTATTGAGAAGCAATAATATAGTGATAATAACAACAATAAGCAGTTTAAATGAATAATAAATTTCCGAACTAGCAACAATAAGATGATTACTACAATCGTCTACAATTAAGCTAACAACGAATAGCCAACTCAATAAAACAAGTCCAGGACCTGTAGGAATCGAACCCACAGTCCCATTGACAGTACCTCCGGGTCTCCGGGAATCGAACCCGCAGCCCATATCTCAATAAATAATCAATTACTCAGGATCTCCGGGAATCGAACCCGCAGTCCCTACCAATAACTCAGGATCTCGGGAATCGAACCCGTAGTCCCTACCAATAACTCAGGATCTCGGGAATCGAACCCGTAGTCCCTACCAATAACTCAGGATCTCGGGAATCGAACCCGTAGTCCCTACAAATAACTCAGGATCTCGGGAATCGAACCCGCAGTCCCTACCAATATCGCTCCGGGTCTCTGGGAATCGAATCCACAGCCCTGGGTCTCCGGAATTGAACCCGCAGTCCACAAACATAACAAATAAAAGAAAACGCAGAGAGAATATAATATGCTTAACTACAACTTTACCAAAATTAGTGCCAACAACTATCAAGAAGCTCAAGTAAGGCAATTAGGCAACTAGTCATAAAGTACTACCTAATCATGATTTTCTAACTACTACCGGGTAAGAATATCAGATTAATCGGCAAAAAAACAGGGATATCAAAAATTAGGCATTTTATATAAAGTATGTGTTCAACAACCAGCGCATGTACACACTCGTCACCTCGCGTACAAGGCATTTAAACTTTCACATAAAAATCCTAGGGGTGGAAGTTCCCCCACACGAGGTTAGACAAGCCACTTACCTCAATTCCGGTACAAAGCCGCTAAGAAACGACTCCCTTGCCACGAGTATCCGACTCGAGTGGCTCAACTCTATCCAATTAAATTGCAAATTGTAAATAATAATTCAAGTAATTTATTCTACAATTAAATTCTAAGCTAATACGAAAAATTATGAAAAATGACCAAGATCACACAAACATCGATGAAGCTCGATTTCTAAAAGACGGCGTTTTTAGCCATACATATCCGAAATTTGCCCCTTAATGATACTACGATGATCCAATATAGTTATGTAACTTCAATCTACAATTCAACATTCAATAGGGCCAATATTGATCATAAATTCCATAACTTATGCCATTTAGGCATATTATCAAACACCTTGTAGGCATGGTTATTTTTACCTCATAACTATAGTGTTGGTTCTTCCAACTATCACCATTAACCAATAATTCATCTCACCATCATTCCTAACCAATTTATAACTTCCAAATACACCTGTATGACCATCCATTCACATTCAACCAACAAAAATTCCATCAAATAAACACCTTTAAATCCCTACCATGTTCATGTATTTAAATTGGGAATTTATGACTTCCAATTACCATGCCATAAGTTGTAATACTTGATTGATACTCATATTCTCATAATAACACCATATGTGTAAGTCTAAGGTGTAGGATTACCTCTTGTAGATCAAATCTTGAAAGACAAACTTTGGGGTGTTCTTGAGATTTTGAAGAAATCCTATGAAATTCAACCAAAAATCATGTTGTAACTAGTGATTGAGAAGAGAAATCACCATGAAAACACACTTAAAAGCTTACCTTAGGAGTGCAATTGAGTGCCTTGGTCGAATTGGGGGTGTTGGGGAAGGCCTATGCTTGATAAATGACTCAAAATCTGTCATTTCCCGTCCTTAGGTATATTTAGGGCCTGCTACTAGCGCGCCCGCGCTAATTAGCGCGG
Source organism: Nicotiana noctiflora (assembly GCA_032618575.1). NCBI lineage: Eukaryota > Viridiplantae > Streptophyta > Magnoliopsida > Solanales > Solanaceae > Nicotiana > Nicotiana noctiflora. Next base: position 6,979 of record JASVEL010006002.1, on the reverse strand, counting down.
GTTGAGGCAGAAAAAAATCCATTAGCGCGAGCTACTAGCGCTCCCGCGCTAAGGCCGCGCTACTGACACATGCCCAGAAAAATGGTCATAACGTTCTGTTTACACCTCCAAATGACGAACGGTTTGTTGCGTTGGAAACTAGACTCAAAGGGCTTTAATTTCATAGGTTGTAGCTCACACAAATCTTTATATAACGGGAGATATGATCGTTTAAAGTGAGGTCTTGTGCACACTCATTTACATCTTCGCCTATTATGAAGTTTTCCAACTTCAAAAGTTCCCGTTAACCATCCGAAATCACCCCGAGGCCCCCGGGACCTCAACCAAAAATACTAACACCTCCTAAAACATCATGCAAACTTGTTCCAGTCATCGACATGCATCAAACAATGCCAATACCATCAAATTTCATCGAATTCAAGCTTAAGTTCTTCTAAAACTTCCAAAACACGCATTTAATCAAAAACCCGACCAAACGACGTCCGAATGACCTGAAAATTTGCGGACATATCCAAAATTACATAACAAAGCTACAGAAATTGTCGGAATTCCATTCTGACCCCCGGATCAAAATCTCACCTATCGTTCGGATTCGTCAAAATTTCAAACTTCGGCATTTCAAGCCTAATTGAGCTACGGACCTCCAAAATACATTCCGAACGCGCTCCCAACCCCAAAATCACCTAACGGAGCTAATGGAACCATCGGATTTCCATTCCGAGGCCGTCTTAATGCTATTCCAAATACGGGCCATTTTTCAACTATAAGGCTCTCATTTAGGGACTAAGTGTCCCAAAACGCTTCAAATTTTATAACCGAACCTCCCGGTGAACTACAATAGAAGAGATGAACTTAGGGAAATAGTTAGATTGGGGATCGGGGCATAATTTTCAAAAAACGACCGGTCGGGTCGTTACAGTGCTTTTCTCGAAAGGTCAATGAAAATTTATATTGTTTAGTTCTTTTATGAAATGATTTCTCTTTGAAGGTTGTGACTTTTCATAGAAAGATACGTTTGTATGTTTTTGTATGGACATGACCGTTCATGAACGAATATATTAATACGTTGGTCTATAATGAGGTGAACCAACCGATGAACATGACCATAATCCATTATAAGTTGGATTTGTTTCATAAATGAAGATGCTATAATTTGCATATTATATAGATGTATATAAATAACATACAAATGCTTGAAAATGATGGAGTGATTGATAAATGTGTTATATATTAAAAGGTTGTGGTCACAACTGATGCCAATCATTCCAGCTGTTGTTATAATATACTATTACTACAATAAGTGTTGTCAATAATATGATATGCAATTGAAAGTAGAGACATTTAGTCTACAACATAAGGAAGGTTGTATTGAACGTTCATGACAATGAAACGAGTTTTGAAGTATACTCTAAATTATATTATTTTCACTACAATAAGTATCCCGCGATAAAAGTGGGGGTATAGTAATAAAAATTAGATTACTAGTTCAACCGATTCTAACCAGTCGGTGGATGGGCAATGTATTGGAAATCGTACAAACAAATGTGCATTGATCGCTTTATAGTGGAGGCTGAGTTTGCCTTAGACAAGGCCGGTGAAGAAGCTCCAGAATTTCTTGAAAGATATTCTATTTTTGCCCAATTATTGACACCTATATGTATATATTGTGATAGTCAAGCGACAATAAGAAGGGTTGTATCACGACCCCAAATCCGGTTGTGATGGCGCCCAGCACATTGCTAAGCCAGCCTGACCAATCAATAACAATAACGGAGCTAGAAGCTCTCTTTAGCCCATTTAAGCATATCAAATCACGAAGCAATAACGATACATATAACGAAAACGGGGAACCAAGTCCCATAATACATCAACTCCCATAGACCGATGGGTCAAGAGTCATGAGCCTCTACTGAACATGAGTGTATAAAGGTTTACAAGATACCAAGTGCGGAAAGAAAAGTCAATACAAAATCAACAGACAGAAAGAAGGAACATCGGGTCCTGCGGACTCTGCAGCTACCTCGAATATCCATAAATGTCGCCTCAACAGCTACTGGATCACCGCTGAGAGGTACCTGGATCTGCACACAAGGTGCAGGGAGTAAAATGAGTACTGCCAGACTCAGTGGTAATAAACAAGGGTAAGACAGCGCAGATAAGAAATCCGCAATAAAGCACTATGTAAAGCTATAATCAAATACCTGTCACAGAATCAATATCAACTGTACCTGTACCAACAAGTACCAGCAAAACAGTATAACATCTATCAGATGTAGCTAAAAGCAATGCAATCCATGATATGACCGCTACGGCGCGTAGCCCGATCCAATTTGGGTACCCATGCTCACTGTGGGGGTTCAGACCCCGGAGGGGCTCCTACAGCCCAAACACAATATTACTGCGGCGTGCAGTCCGATCCAACATATATACCGCTGCGGCGCGCAGCCCGATCCACTACCAGTCAGCTAATATGCAAATACAGCCTCACAAGCTTAAAGTAGTTTTTGAAAACTTTTTTATCATTTTTCAGTTGAAAATAGAAATATCAAGTTCCATAGATTGGAAATAGCATGATAACAGAGATAGCTACAGACTGGTAGTAACTAACATGTCAATATGATAAGACAATGATAATGATCCTCGCGGGATCCAATAAGTGGCTCACGGTCCACAAGTATACTCAACCGCCCAAGAAGAGGGTTCCTAAGCTTAAGAGTGGCCATTATCACAATATATAATATGCAACCAGCCGAGAAGGAGGTTCGACGGCTCAAGAATAGCCTAATATCACAATACAGTATCAACAAGTCGGACTAAGCCATAGTCCCCAATCACAATTGACCCCGCACTCACAAGAGAGTACGTGTCTCGCCGCTATACAGCGTCACAAAGTGGTATACCGGGGTTTCGAACCCGCTGGTCATCACCCACATCTATTACTCACCTCAATACGGCACGACGACTACTCCGCAATGCCCTTGCCACGAGAATCAAGCTCCGCACGCGTAGAATCTGATCAAATACAGTAGAAATACAACAAATTAGGCCAATGGGACGACACCCAATCAATACAACTCAATTTACATCAAAATTCCCAAAGTTGTCAAAACCCGACTTTCGGTACGCTTGTCGAAAAATTACAAAAGTCACATATTCGGAACCCTCATCTCGATACGAGTCTAAGCATATCAATTTTACCAAATTCGGACTCCATTTGCCCATTCAAAACCTTGATTTTCTAAAGTTCAAGCCTAGGGTTAAATCTTCCATGAATCACCCCAAATTCCTCCATTTTCATGATATAATTGCATAATATTATCAATACTAATCATAGTTTAAGTCCATAGTTGATTACCTCATGATTTCCCTTGAGTTTCTCTTCAAAATCGCCCAAATCGCCTCTAAAGCCGAGACCCAAATGTGTGAAATGTTTCTGAAATTTTCTAACTTCTGATACACTTAACTCACTGCGATTTTCGCTTCTGCGGACCATTTTCCGCCCTGCGAAACTGCTTCTGCGACCAATTGGTCGCTTCTGCGAACCCAGGCCTATTTGGCCATTTCCGCTCCTGCGATACAAGAACCGCCCCTGTGCGTCCGCTTCTGCGGAAAATCCTTCGCTCCTGCGGGGTTTCCCGCTTCTACGACTAGGCGTCCGCCTCTGCGGACTCGCCTAAGCGGCTACCCTTCCGCTTCTGCGGTCCTTCACCTCATGGCCATGGGCCGCTTCTGCGGCTCGCCTTCCGCTCCAGCGGTGCCGCCCCTGCGGGCCCAGCTCCGCTTCCGCGATTAACAGCACTTTTGCACTCCAGTATCCGCTTCTGCGGACTCGCTCCTGCGCCCCCATTTCCGCAGGAGCGAAAACAACAGAACCAGAACCCCCAAACCTGCAATTTTCCACATTTTCTCCCGTTTAACCATCCGAAAACACCCCGAGGCCCCCGGGACCTCACCCAAACACACCAATGCATCTTAATACCTTATTCGAACTTGCTCCGATCTTCAAAACACGTCTAATAACATCAAAACCCATGATTCACATCGAATTCAAGCCTAAATTCCTTAAAATATTCCGCATTACACATTCCCTCAAAAAACCGACCAAACGACGTCCGAATGACCTAAAATTTTGCGGACATATCCAAAATCACCTAACGGAGCTACTACAACTGTCGGAATTCCATTCTGACCCCCGGATCAAAATCTCACCTACCGTTCGGATTTCGCCAAAATTCAACCTTAGCCAATTCAAGCCTATTTCTACACCGGGCCTCCAAATTCAATTCCGATTGCTCCCCTAAGTCACAAATCACCTCCCGGAACTAACCGAATCATCAGAATCCGATTCCGATCCCTCTAGCTAAATAGTCAACTCCGGGTTGATTTTCGTTATTCAAGTTTCCTTCAAAAAGGCTATATGCCTCATTTTCAATCCAAATCACTCCTAACTCACCCGATAGACTTTAACACTGATATAAAAGCATAAAACACAAAATTTCAACATAACGGGGTGGTAATTCCCGTGACGACTGGCCGGGTCGTCACATTCTCCCCCTCTTAAGCAAACGCTCGTCCTCAAGCGGGTCGAGAATCATACCTGAAGTCTCAAACAAGTGAGGATATCTGCTCCGCATCTCCCGCTCGATCTCCCAAGTGGCCTCCTCCACGGGTCGACCTCTCCACCGAACCTTAACTGATGCAATCTCCTTAGACCTCAATTTTCTCACCTGACGTCCCAAAATGGCAATAGGCTCCACATCATAGGATAGATCACCATCAAGCTGAATGGTACCGAAATCTAATACATGAGACGGATCTCCAATGTACTTCCGGAGCATAGATACATGGAATACTGGATGAACGCTGGATAAGCTGGGCGGCAAGGCTAACTCATATGCCACCTCTCCAACCCTCCCGAGTATCTCAAAAGGACCAATGTACCTAGGACTCAACTTTCCTTTCTTCCCAAACCTCATGACACCCTTCATAGGTGAAACCTTCAACAATACTCGGTCACCAACCATGAAAGACAACTCTCGAACTCTACGGTCCGCATAACTCTTCTGACGAGACTGTGCTGTACGAAGCCTCTCCTGGATCAACTTTGCTCTATCCAGAGCATCCCGGACTAACTCAGTCCCTATCAATCTAACCTCGCCAGGCTCAAACCATCCCACGGGGATCTACACCGCCTGCCATACAATGCCTCATACGGGGCCATCTGAATACTCGATTGATAACTGTTATTGTAGGCAAACTCAGGAAGTGGTAGGAACTCATCCCACGAACCACCAAAGTCAATCACACACGCTCGCAACATATCCTCCAGAATCTAAATAGTATGCTTAGACTGCCCATCTGTCTGGGGGTGAAATGCTGTACTCAACTCAACCCGTGTACCCATCTCTCGCTGAAATGCTCTCCAAAACTGAGAAGTGAACTGAGTACCCCTGTCGGATATGATAGACACTGGGACTCCATGCAACCGAACAATCTCTCGAATAAAGATCGTCGCCAACCGCTCCGATGAGTAGGTAGTACTAACTGGAATGAAGTGAGCTGACTTGGTCAGTCTATCCACAATCACCCATACCGAATCAAACTTCCTCGCCGTCCGAGGGAGTCCAGCAACAAAGTCCATAGTGATCCTCTCCCATTTCCACTCAGGAATAATAATGCGCTGAAACACACCACCGGGCCTCTGATGCTCGTACTTAACCTGCTGACAGTTGAGGCACCGTGCTACATGTCCGACAATGTCCATTTTCATCTTTCTCCACCAATAGTGTTGTTTCAAATCTTGATACATCTTCGCGGCTCCTGGATGGATAGAATACCGCGAGCTATGGGCCTCCTCCAGAATCAACTCACGAAGGCCATTAACATTGGGCACACATATCCGGTCCTGCATCCTCAATACGCCGTCACTATCAATGGTGACATCTCTAGCGTCATCATGCTGAACTCTGTCCCTAAGGACAACCAAATGTGGATCATCATACTGGCGCTCACGAATACGATCATATAGAGATGACCGAGATACAACACAAGCCAATACCCTGCTGGGCTCCGAAATATCTAACCTCACTAGCCGATTGGCTAGCACTTGAACATCATAAGCAAATGGCCTCTCCTCGGCTGGAATATATGCCAAGCTCCCCATACTGACCGCCTTCCGGCTCAAAGTATCGGCCACCACATTGGCCTTCCCCGGGTGATATAATATAGTAATGTCATAATCCTTAAGCAACTCAAGCCATCTCCGCTGTCTCAAATTAAGATCTTTCTGTTTGAACAAGTGCTGGAGACTACGATGGTCGGTATACACCTCACAAGACACACCATACAAATAGTGCCTCCAAATCTTCAATGCATGAACAATGGAGGCTAGCTCCAAATCATGAACAAGATAGTTCTTCTCATGTGGCTTCAACTGCCGAGAAGCATAAGCAATCACCTTACCTTCCTGCATCAACACACAACCTATCCCCACTCTCGAGGCATCACGATAAACGGTATATGAACCTGAAGCTGATGGCAATACTAACACTGGAGCCGTGGTCAAAGCTGTCTTGAGCTTTTGAAAGCTCTCCTCGCACTCATCCGACCACACGAATGGTGCAACCTTCTAGGTCAATTTAGTCAATGAAGAAGCAATGGATGAAAATCCCTAAACAAACTGGCGATAATATCCTGCCAAGCCAAGAAAACTCCTAATCTCTGTAGGTGAGGACGGTCTAGGCCAACTCTGCACCGCCTCTATCTTCTTTCGGATCAACCAGAATACCATCACGAGACACCACATGTCCCGAAAATGCTACGGACTCGAGCCAAAACTCGCACTTGGAGAATTTAGCATATAGCTTCTCCTCCCTCAATCACTGCAACACAATACTCAAATGTTGAGCATGCTCCTCCCGACTACGGGAGTAGACTAGAATGTCATCAATGAACACAATCACAAATGAATCCAAATAGG
>JASVEL010006001.1:0-169760 GCA_032618575.1 Nicotiana noctiflora | reverse complement strand
TGCGCTTCCTCATCTACTGACCAACAGCCTAAGGCCCCAGCACCAGCAGCTCCCGCTAGGGGCTGAGGCCGAGGTTGAGGCCGTTTTAGAGGACGAGGTAGGGGCAGAGTTCAGCCCTGAGCTGCCAGTGACAGAACCTCGAATTCATATTGAGGAGGAGGTTCGAGCCCTATCGGCTCCAGTAGGCCCAGCTCAGGTCCCAGGAGGGGTTATGTTCACCCCGGATCTTCAGGATGCTCTAGTCCGGATAGCAGCCTTTATGTACAGTGACACTAGAGCAGGTTTGCTACCAGTAGCACCAGTTACTTCTTAGGTAGTGGGAGGTAATCAGATTCCTACTACGCGCACTCCGGAGCCAGTAATTCCCCAGGTTCAGGTTCTAGTGATTCAGCCAGCTGAGGCAGTTCAGCCAGGCATAGTGACTCAGACTGGTGATGGTGCGGCTATGTCCGCTGATGCTTTATGGAGATTAGACAGATTTACCAAGCTATTCACTACCACATACAGTGTCACTCCTTCAGAGGATCCTCAGGATTTTCTATATAGTTTCCACGAGGTTCTTCGTACTATGGGCATTGTGGAGACTAATGGTGTTGATTTTGCCACTTTCTGATTATTTGGATCCGCCAAGACTTGGTGGAGAGATTATTGTCTATCTAAACCAGCAGGGTCACCATCTTTGACTTGGGACCATTTTGCAAAATTTTTTTTGGAAAAGTTCCTTCTAGCGACTCAGAGGGAGGCTCTTCGCAGATAGTTTGAGCGTCTTCATTAGGGCTCCATGTATGTCACTCAGTATGAGACTAGGTTCATTGACCTAGCTCGTTATGCCACTATCATACTTCCCACAGATAGGAAAAAGGTGAGAAGATTGATTGATGGCTTGAATTAGCCAATTCGTCTACATATGGCTATGGGAGCATGGACCGAGATCACTTTTCATAAGGCGGCAAATGCAGCCCGCCGGATCGAGATAGCTATGTCTCAAGGAGTATGTATAGGTTGGATAAGAGGCCCTATAATACAAGTAGGTTCAGTGGTACCTCATTTGGAGGTAGAGATTCGTATGGTAGAGGCTATCCTCCTAGGGCTTTTTAGTCAGCCCTTTAGGCTTCTCACGGCCCTTCAGGTAGTCATGATTCTCAGCCACATTACTCTGATCCGCAGCTGTACATTGCATTTTGTGATAGAAAATATGAATTCTATGAGAAATTTGGATAAAAATGATATTAATATTGATATGGTTGACTTCGGTCAACATTTTTAGTAAACGGATCCGGACCCGAGATTGGATGGTCCCGAGAGGTCCGTAGGAAAATATGGGACTTGGACATGCGTCCGGAGTCGAATTCTGAGGCCTAGAGCCCAAGTTATGAATTTTTCTATGAAATTGTTTTTTGATGTAATTGTTAAAGGAAATGAATTAATTGACCTTGGTATCGGGCTCGTATTTTGGTTCCGACGCCCGGTACAAGTCTTAAATATTATATATGTGATTTATGTAAAGTTTGGTGACATTCGGATGTCGTTTGATATGTTTTGGACCTTGAGTTCCAAGTTTGAAGGTTTTGAAAACCAAAAGTATGAAAATCATGAACTTGAGGCTTGATTTGATGAAAACGATGTGATATTGGCGATGTGATCGCACGAACAAGTTCATAATGTGTTTTTGATGTTGTGTACATGTTTGGTTTGGAGCCCGGGGGGCTCGGGTAAAGATTTGATAGGCCGTTGCACAATTTTTCTGAATTTTTGCACTGCATTTCGGCAATTTCTGCAATTCTGCATAGTGTTTCTACATTTTCGCATAGCATTACAGTAATTTGTGCGTTTCTGCACATCGTTTTAGCATTTCTCTGCTTTTTGCACAGTATTTTTGCATTTCTGCACAGCATTTTTACATTTTATGCATTTTTGCGCTGCTATTTTGTATTTATGCATTTTTTTTTTTTTGCATTTCTGCATAACATTCTACATTTTCTGCATTTTTGCACATTCAGATATCCAAGTAAGATTATACCGTGCATTTCTACTCTTGAACATATTGTTGCATTACATTCTTTTTCCTTTTTGATTTATTAATTAGTAAACTTCTTTTGGTGCTAGGCCAGGTGCAATAAAAATTTAGAAAACAGGAAAATAAAGTAGAGGCATTGGATGCGATCTATTAATTTTGCAAGAGTACGTGTAGCATTAATTGGTAATATTTATTCGACACTTATGAAAAATATGACTTTTATTCTTTGCGGATTCCTTCTTCATCAAAACAATTGTAAGTCACTTTTTACTTAATTTTTTCAATTCCTAACATCATTAAACATGTTTTTCAATAGAAATCAAAGGTTTTCATGGTAGAATTTCTTGTTTTGTTAGAATATAGAGTTTTTCATAAATTGGGAAATTGGACCTCGAATTGAGGTCCGATTTTGAAACAAATCATATACATGAACTCGTGGGGGAATGGGTAACCGGATTTTGGTCCTAACCCCGAGTTCCAACCATGTGGGCCCGGGGTCAAAATTCACTATTCCGGGCGGAATGTTGTAAAAGTTGTAATTGGCCCTATGAATTAGTTTGTTGAGTAGTATTGATGATATTAAATCAATTGTGTATAGATACGATTGGATTGGAGCCAAATTTGAAAGGAAAAGGCATTGCCACGGATTGAGTTGTTCATAAAGCATTCGAGGTAAGTGTTTGTTCTATCCTAGCTTGAGGGAATAGGATTATGTGTTAAGTGTTATGTGATCGAGTGCGGTGTATGGGTACAGTGACGAGTATCTATACACCGGCGTATAGCATGACCGTGAGTCCGTTGATAATGCTTATTGTGAGATATATTTGCAGATGAATTGTTGAACCTTTGCCGGGTGGTAGGAAATGTTATTGTTCTCACTTGTCGGGAGCATGTTGCTAGAAGATGATTATTAGATTCGCCTTGTTGGGACGGTTTGCTGAATGCTTGTTTCTTTCTTTGCCATATGCGTGATTGTTATTTGGGCGAGGAAAGAGTGATAAATACACGAAGGGTGATGCCGTGCCTTGATTAATTATTTATGCCACGAAGGTTAATGCCGTGCCATGATTTATTAATTATGCACGAAGGATCATGCCGTGCCTTGTTATTGAACCATGTACGAAGGATCATGCCGTGCCATGTTTTATTGATTATGCACGAAGGATCATGCCGTGCCCCGTTATTGAACCATGTACGAAGGATCATGCCGTACTATGGATGTGAGGATGAGAGTAAAAGCACGAAGGGTGATGCGGTGTACTTTATTTGCTTATTTGGTGAGGATGAGAGTAAAAGCACGAAGGGTGATGCCGTGCAACTGTTTGTTATTCCTTGACTTGATATTACATGTGTTTCCATTATACTTTGTTTTCCTTGTGAACTTATTAACTGTTGTTAATTGTTGAATTCTTTGAGATATTCCTTATTGTGTTATAGCCAGGGTAAGACAGCGTATGTCACACCTCCTTTTGGCGCGCCCGCTACCCGGGGGTAGGAGCGCAAAGGAGTTTTTCCAATTTAAGTGACAATATTCGAAACGGGATTATTTTATTTATTTCAGAGTCGCCACTTGGAATAAATTATGGTGTCCCAAGTCACCGATTTATTTAAATCCCGAATCGAGGAAATTTCGACTTTCCAAATGAAGTCTGCGAACCAGAAATTCTAAGTAAGGAATTCTGTTGACCCGAGGGAAGGTGTTAGGCACCCCCGGATCCCGTGGTTCTAGCACGGTCGCTTCAATTATTATAAATGGCTAAAAAAAATTCCTGATTTAAATATGCTTATAAATTATATGCTCTTGGTTAAACCTTTAGCCGCTTTTATTCATTGTTCTAATACATTGAAATAACTGAACTCACACGATTAAAATTTTTTTATGCTTGGATATCTGTTTTAAAAAAAAAAACTTGTGAAACATAGAATAAACAATTGCTTTCCGAATTTGCTAATTGGCTAAGTTTCTGTGATTGGAATATGCTGTATACTATTATGTCATTTTCAGTGGTATTAGTGTGGTTTCACACTCATTCTGGAGGTGACATAGTAGTATACAATGTACAAGGGCAACATATATTATCAGACGGCATGTCAATGTTTTGGTCCTACACTGTGGGCATCATTGGCAGGGAGTTTTGCATTACAATGGCAAAGCTGTTACTGTTAGATATCCCAATGGACATGTTCATCTGGCTTGAGTTAATCACATTAGCAAAAGTCATGCAACCAGTACAGCACGACATAGTTTTTACAAAAGATACTTGGAACTTACGATCGTGTAGAGTCAAGACATGGTTTAGATATGCATATGGTTTGGAAATCTGTTTTCATGCTCATTCTCGAGATGATACATTAGTAAAAAATGGATATGTGCTATATTCATCACAGGAACAGGGCGCAAGAATTGTAATTGTACATTGCAGTGATTTATCTACTTGGAAGCTATGTTTTGCTTCTCTTTTGTGGCACGCTTGGATGGACTTTATTATTGCCCATACCCTTCATACCTTGGCACCTGGTGAGAGCTTGATTGGTGCTACATGGTACTTGAAATGGGCAGAAGAGGCCGATCATAGCCACAAGACATCGAGGCATGGATTTGGACAACATGTTATATATAAGAATAGACATGTCTCTAGTTTTCTATTTTGTTTTCATAGATTCTCATCTTTTAATGCTAAGGTAGAACTAGTAGGACAAATTGTACTCTTTTGGACCCGGATTGGGATGTTGTACTCTTTTATTTATCAATATATTAAACCCTAGGTACCATGCCTAGTGGTATATTTGCCAAAAAAAAAAAAAAAAAAAAAAAAAAAAAAAAAAAAAACAATTGCTTTCCGAATTTGCTAATGTTTGACTTCAACAATGGCTTTCTACGACAGTTAAAAGATTCAAACTAACTACGACAAACATATCATGACTCAAATGAGATCTGTATGCTTACGAAAACTGTCAACGAAGGTTTAATTACTAAACGGTTGCTAAAGCAATCTATTATCAAAATATAACAGTTTAATTACATTACACTAGAGAGGTTATACTGAAAAGCTGTTTATCGCACCAAGACTTAATATCTATGGGAAGTTCTAAGCTACAACCATCACAGGATTTCAACTATATTTCATAAAAGGCTACACCTTTAGAACAAAAATGAATTCAACTCCAGAGTTTAAACAACCAGCTAATACAAAACAGTTTCCGTCCATTAAATTCCGACTAACACGTCCCTAATTGTTAAAATAGTTAAACTAAGCTGAAAATTCCAGGCCAAAAGCAAACAGTTTTTCATCATTCGACTTCAATTGTGTGTATACATGCTGATTCATTATCCGATGTCACTTGAGTCTAACGACATACCTGGAAGTAGAATCGAAATAAACGAGGAGTTAGCAACAATATGCAGCAACAACCAACCAAACTCAAACTATCAGCAACATCAGTAGCAAATCTCGGCCAAGAAAAACCCAGCAAAACCAGCAACCAAACAATAGAGAATTCCAGGGAATAGTTTGACTCCAACGAAGAATTGAAAACAAAAGCCGCAAAGTGAAAACCAATAGTGCAAAAGAAGAACCTTCAGGTTACTTGCAACTTCAAATATTAGACCAAAACAGGGCAAAACAGTTTTATGGACAGAATTACCAACTCAAGGCCTATTTTCCTCTCTTAAAATCAGTGTTTCTTCAGTAAGTTATGGTGCAAAAGAAGAACCAACTCTTAAGCTCTCTCTGTTCTCCAGTAAGTTATTGTGTGAGTGTATGTATTTTTTCAGAGAATGTTCTCTGTGAGTGTGTCTATGTATACTGCCAGTGTGTGTGTGTATTAGTGTCCTTTTTGAGGAATTGTTCTGCCAGTTTTATAGCCAAAACTACAGAACTTTACACTTCAGATTTACTGCCTTTCCTAACAAACACATGGGTACCTTTAACTTTTGAATCATTCTTTCCATGTGAGCTCTCATTTCCAGCTTTTAAAACACTTAACAAAGTTAGAAGTACTGATATCTCTGATTATTCCAACCTGATTTTGTCTAAAGGTGGGCTTTATACAATTAAACAAACACTAAAGGCAAAAACTAACTGGAATATGCTGCTGTCCAGCAGTTCCAGCAACTTAAACCACGTGCAGTGCACTCTAGGGCTTAGTTTTTGGCTTTCAAATTCTAAATTATGACAGCTATATCCAATCTTGTAGCTAACTCTTAATCCATCAACAGAATCAAGCAAACAAAAAGAATAGTTCAATTCAAACAACCATGAACCAACTGCCCGAGATTCTCAAACAATAAATTCACAGTGTTGAATCAAAAATAGCACAATCTGAAATTTGTTCCAATGTTCTAACAAACGAACCTAACGAAACTAATCGACAACCTTCAATCAGTCGAATAACAACACGTGCAATCGATAACAAACCAATCGCAAAGACAGTAATTCACAAACTCTCGGCCAGAGTAATCAAAAGTGAAGAATTAGCTATTCGACGAAGTATCGAATCGAATTCCTATCTCATAACTATGTTATTCATAACGAATAATCAGAAGCAAACAAGTCGACCAAATAAAAGGTCCCAAAAGAAGAAGAATTTGAAGATGTCCGAGGAAAATCAATCAAATAAATGAAACTACGAAAAATAATTAAACCAAATTGACGAATGCAAGTAAATAAGAATGGAAAAGAAAAGAAATACCTTGAAACAAGAAAAATGGAGCTCGGCCGACTTGGATTCAAACGGGCTCGAGATTGTGTATTTGAAGTTAAACGGACTTTAATTGAAATGTTTTCAAGCGAAAACGTTTCAATTAAAGTCTATTGACTTCAACACTTTTAATTCTTGATAAAAAATCCTTAACCCGAAATCTATGGTTCTTGACACATGGATTTGGGGCTCGACGATTTCCGGCTAGATTCGAACCGGATTAAAGGTGGTGTGGTGGTTAGGGAGGTGAGGTGAGGGTGTGGTATCAATTTGGGGTGGTTTGGGATAAATTTTTGAATTTCGGCTAGTTTCGATCTAATATTCGAAACGTTTGGCGATGATTCGAAACTAGTGGTTGCCGGATTCGTGTTGAGGGGAGAAGGGGAAGCTATGGTGTTAAAATGGGGTGGTTTCGAGCGCAACCGCCGGCGGAGGCGATTTCCGGCCAGCGGTGACGGTGGAGCCGGCGTTAGGGTTCTTGGGGTTTATTTGGCTTCTGAAGGAGATGAAGCCGAGATGTTTTTTGGGTGAAATGGGGAGTTACAGGGGTTTGGGGTGTTTTGGGTTCAAAATGAATGAGTTAATCCCAACCGTTGGATCAAATGAATCCAACGGTTGAGATCACATGGATTAAAATGAACTGGGTCAAAAGGGTGTGGATGGTTTATTGGGCTGGGTTGAGGGTATAATTGTATTGGGCCTGGTCTTGGTTTTGATTGTGTGGCCCAGTTCCGATTTCCTCCTCTTTTGTTTGATTTTGTTTTTCTTATCTCTTTAATTTAATTTTCTAATTAAAACAAAAATTTCTAATTACACTACAAAATCAATTAAATTATAAGAAATACTAATTAAGTTATATTAACAATTAACACACTCAATTTAAACATCGATTAAACATAAATACACAACTAAGCACTCAAATGCTAAAAAATGTAAAAGATGAATTATTTTTGTGATTTTCATTTTGTAAGATAAAATTAATTACTCCTAATTTCAAAGTTATATAAAAAATGTAAACACGACCTATTTTTGTATTTTTTATCAATTTAACATATATAATCATGCTTATACAAACGCAAACAATAAGAGAAAATTAACATAAAATCCACAAAATAGCAAACAACACAGAAGTATTTTATTTTGAAATTTTTTGGAGTAATTCTCATGTAGGGCAAAAATCACGTGCTCACAGCTGGCCCTCTTTGCGCGTAAACTCGAAGAGTTTTCGTGCAAAGATAATGAGCAAAAACGAGCGATTTTTGCCCGTTCGAGCACTCCGTGTAAAGCATTTTAAAAAGATCTTGACCGAGCCTGAGGCTTCCTACATATCCTGGGCTAAAACAGGAATCAGGTCAATGTAGTTCAGGAAGTTTTGGTAGCTGGGACTACCATGGCTGCTGTGATCTTGCTGTTACATGTTGTTGCTGCTGTTGCCACTGCTTAACCGATCTCCTTATTACACCAAAAGAAATTAAAGCTAAACTAGCTATGCTATCAAACTATGAGTTACAAGATTCCTATCTATGATTCTCTTGAAAACTTGATCTTGAATCTTAGGTGATTTGCTGTAGACCTCGATCTGAATCTTGATGCTCCACAAGCTGTACGTGCTCATTTATTTCTGTAACATTGAGTGGAACGGAGTCGGCGGAGCTTGTTACTTCAATCATCTTCTGAGCAATCCGCGCCTTTGTTTACTCCAACGTTTGAACTCTTTTCTTTTGGTTCCTTTCTTATTTTCTTCATTCTGGATTGATGTTCCATTTTGTAGGTTATCTCGATCCTTGCGTCCCGAGGTCAAACCTATTTAGACAACAAAACAAACAAACGAACGAAATTTTTCTGCCCCAGTTTTGCTAGGAAAATTTCGTGAGTTAGTTGTGACACAGAAAGCGATTAAAAAGACTCTTTGGTATTGGGTAAGAAAATCACAATTTCACAAATAAACGTTCCACGGCTTTCTGGCCGGGATTTTGAAGAAGAGTTTCACGGCTTTCTGGCCGGAATTCAAACAATGTCTAACGGTTTTTTGGCCGTCAGACCCTCGGTTTTTTGGCCGGGGTAAAAGTAAATGGCTCCGCAGTTTTCTGACTGGGAGATCCTCGGTTTTCTGACCGGGGATAAAAGTTTCACGGCTTTCTGGCCGGAATTCAAACAATATCTAACGGTTTTTTGGTCGTCAGATCCTCGGTTTTTTGGCCGGGGTAAAAGTAAATAGCTCCACGGTTTTCTGGCGGGAGATCCTCGGTTTTCTGACCGGGGATAAAAGTTTCACGGCTTTACGGCGGAATTCAAACAATATCTAACGGTTTTTTGGCCGTCGGATCCTCGGTTTTTTGGCGGGGTAAAAGTAAATGGCTCGCAGTTTTCTGACTGGGAGATCCTCGGTTTTCTGACCAGGGATAAAAGTTTCGCGGCTTTCTGGCCGGAATTCAAACAATATCTAACGGTTTTTTGGCCGTCAGATCCTCGGTTTTTTGGCTGGGGTTAAAGTAAATGGCTCCGCAGTTTTTGACTGGGAGATCCTCGGTTTTCTGACCGGGGATAAATGTTTCACGGCCGGAATTCAAACAATATCTAACGGTTTTTTGGCCGTCAGATCCTCGGTTTTTTGGCCGGGGTAAAAGTAAATGGCTCCGCAGTTTTCTAACTGGGGAGATCCTCGGTTTTCTGACCGGGGATAAAAGTTTCACGGCTTTCTGGCCGGAAAGACCCTCGGTTTGTCTGACCGGGGTCCAAACAGATATTGGACTGATATGATTTGATTCTCTTTTTCGGAGTTTTCATTTTCTTTTCTTTTATTCTTCTTTTTGGGCCTTCTTTTAAGCTTTCTTTTTAACCATCAACAAATGCATAAGATAAATCTCTAAAAAGAAACTTACCCTTTTATGCGTTTTCCTTGTTCCGAAGCCATTTCAAAGCTTGCGTATTTCAACTTCTTTGAGTTATACCTTCTTCTTGCACAATTAAACAGACCTGCTTTCAACAAAGAACATTTTATCAGTTGAAAAAGTGGTTGACTTTGTGGCCTTGATTACCCCATTTCCATTGAGAACTTTGCCCCATTTCCATTGAGAAGTTTGCTACCAATTGTCTTTGGGGTGACTTCCTTTCAAACTGACCGGGTTCATTTCCGGAATTCCATGAGGATTTTCAGTGTGGGTTCTATCCTTCTGCCTTATTCTGTCTCTTCTAAGACCTTAGCCTTTGATTTTCGTTTCCTTTCTAAACTCCTTTTCTTTGGAAACAATCGATCATTACGATCCGATCGTGGATTGTAACAATATACCACTGAGGCTGTTTTTCTTTTCTTCTTTACCAGGCGGAGTCCTGTAAAACCGGTCATGTCACCTTCCTTTGTAATAGTTTCAGAATTAAAATTAAACCGAAAGGGATTCAAAGAAAAAGAATGAACAAAGAATGGAAAAACGTATCAAAGATAGAGAAGTCCCTTTCGGGGGAAAAGAAGGACTTATCTGAGGTATATGCTGACTTTAACCAACATGACATGCTTCTCGGACTAGATGCTTGATCATCACAAACTCCCATTTTCTTATGAACCAAAACGGGTCTATGTTTCCGAGCTAAGGAGCCGTGCCAGGACTTCTTGTGGTGAAACAACCTTTTCGGTTGATAGCGCCCTTTTGCGGGTTTTCGCCAATCGACCTCTCTCATTTCTCTTCTTACCATCGCCAGATAGCACTCTTTGCGAGTTTTTACCAACAGGCTCTCTCATTTTGTATTTCTCTACTTCCATCGTCTTATGGTGCCCGAAGGTTTTCACCGATAAGACTCTCTCATTTTATTTCTTTTCATTCCAGGAACTTCGGATCGCAACAATGATGTTTTCACAACTTCCAATCGATCTTGAAGGACTTGTACTCGGTTTGGGTAACAAGAATTGTGGACAAAATTACAACTTTGGAATCATCTTGACGGATCTTAAACCGAATCAACAATATCATCTGCCCCAGTTTCATTTTTTGGGGAAATTGGGATTTTTGGTTTGGTGTGACTGAACCTCGGGGAGAGGTTGCCTACGTATCCTTTCGGAATCAAGTCAGAACGTAGTTCAGGAACTTTGTTTTGTTTTTTTTTTTTTTTTTTTTTTTTTTTGGTTTGGTTTGGATTCCAAAGAGGGTAGCCAAAGAAAAGTAACCGGCTCAAAGGGTTTACAAAAAGGGTTGGTAGTGTTTGGGTAGCGGGAATAAAAGCCTTCAATCATTTCGACTTGTGAGGACCTCGTTGAAGCAAGTTCAGACATAATACCTTTTCACAGCATCTGCATTCACAGTCGTTTCGGGATCTTTTCCTTCCATGTCTCCCAAGTATAATGCTCCTCTTGGCAGTATCTTCCTGATGATGTATGGTCCTTTCCAATTAGGAGCGAATTTTCCTTTCGCTTCCTCGTGATGTGGAAGAATGCGTCTTAAAACCAACTGACCTACTTCGAAATTTCTCGGTCGTACTTTCTTGTTGTAAGCACGAGCCATTCTTTGTTGGTACAGTTGTCCATGACAGACCGCAGCCATTCGCTTTTCATCGATCAAAGTTAATTGTTCCAAACGAGTCTTAACCCACTCGCTATCTTCAATCTCTGCTTCAACAATTGTACGAAGTGAAGGAATTTCTACCTCTGCTGGTATCACAGCCTCGGTTCCATAGACTAGCAGGTATGGAGTTGCTCCTACCGATGTGCGTACTGTAGTACGGTATCCCAATAAAGCGAACGGTAATTGTTCATGCCATTGTCTAGAACTTTGGATTGTCTTTCTCAAAATCTTCTTAATGTTTTTGTTCGCTGCTTCCACGGCACCATTGGCTTTGGGCCGATAAGGGGTGGAGTTCCTATGCGTTATTTTGAATTGCTCGCATATTTCTTCCATCAAATGACTATTCAAATTCGCAGCATTGTCTGTGATGATAGTTGCGGGTATACCAAAACGACAGATAAGATTTGAGTGTACAAAATCCACCACAGCTTTCTTGGTGACTGATTTGAGAGTGACGGCTTCGACCCATTTTGTGAAGTAATCGATAGCCACTAGTATGAATCGGTGTCCATTCGAAGCTTTCGGCTCAATCGGGCCGATGACATCCATTCCCCAAGCGACAAATGGCCACGGTGCTGACATAGGATGCAACTCAGTTGGAGGTGCATGAATCAGATCTCCATGTACCTGACATTGATGGCATTTTCGGACAAAACCGAAACAATCTTTCTCCATGGTCATCCAATAATAACCTGCTCGAAGGATTTTCTTGGCTAAGACATACCCGTTCATATGAGGCCCGCATACTCCTGCATGTACTTCGTGCATGATTCTTCCTGCTTCTTCGGCATCAACACACCTTAAAAGGTTAAGATCTGGGGTTCTTTTGTACATGACCTCGCCGCTCAAAAAGAAACCACCTGCATGTCTCCTAATGGTCCTCTTTTGATCTCCAGTAGCATGTTCTGGGTATTCTTGCGTTTTCAGAAATCTCCCGATATCGTAATACCATGGCTTGACGCTCGGTCCTTCTTCGATTGCATTGCAATAACCGTGGCTTTCCCTGATTTGAATTTCCAAGGGATTGACATGGGCGTTGCCCGGATAAGGTAGCATTGAAGCTAAAGTGGCAAGTGCGTCAGCTAGTTCATTGTGACATCGTGGGATATACCTGAACTCTATTGATGCAAATCGCTTGCCAAGGATATTCACGTGTTGTCGATAAGGGAGGAGTTTAACGTCCCGAGTCTCCCATTCACCTTGAGATTGTTTGATAATTAGATATGAATCTCCCATGATCAACAAATCTTCGACGCCCTGATCAATTGCCATGTTCATACCCATGATACAAGCTTCATACTCAGCCGTATTGTTCGTGCAGAAGAAACGGAGCCTAGCCGTGGCCGGATAATGCTGACCAGCAGGAGAGATCAAGATTGCCCCAATCCCTACACCTTTAGCGTTTACCGCCCCGTCGAAAAACATTTTCCAAGCATGACTGTCTTCCGAAACAACTTCTGTCGTATTTACCTCTTCATCAGGAAAGTAGGTATTCAATGGTTGATACTCTTCGTCGATCGGGTTCTCAGCCAAATGGTCTGCCAATGCTTGGGCCTTCATTGCCGTGCGAGTGACATAGACTATGTCAAACTCAGTGAGCAGGATTTGCCACTTTGCCGATCTTCCGGTGGGCATCGGTTTCTGGAATATATACTTCAAAGGATCCAACCGAGTAATGAGGTGAGTCGTATGGGCTTGGAGGTAGTGTCTCAATTTCTGAGCGACCCAAGTTAAAGCACAACACGTTCTTTCCAGCAAAGTGTACTTGACCTCATAACTAGTGAATTTCTTGCTCGGGTAGTAAATCGCATGCTCTTTCTTCTCTGCTGCATCACGTTGTCCGAGAACACAACCAAAAGAGTTTTCCAAGACTGTTAAATACAAGAAAAGAGGTCTCCCTGGCTCTGGCGGGACTAAGACTGGAGGGTTTGACAAATATTCTTTGATTTTGTCGAAAGCTTCTTGACATTCAGTTGTCCATTTGATTGCAGCGTCTTTCTTCGACAACTTGAATATGGGTTCACATGTGGAAGTCAAATGAGTGATGAACCTACTGATGTAGTTCAGTCGGCCTAGAAGACTCATTACATCTTTCTTTGTTCTGGGAGGAGGTAAATTCCGGATGGATTTTATCTTTGTGGGATCTAATTCAATACCTCTTCTACTGACTATGAAACCCAAAAGTTTACCTGACGGGACTCCAAAAGCGCATTTGGCCGGATTCAGTTTCAAATCGTACTTCCGCAACCTCTCGAAGAATTTCCTCAAGTCTCGCACATGATCGCCTTGAGTTCTGGATTTGATGATCACATCGTCCACGTACACCTCTATTTCCTGATGCATCATGTCGTGGAAAATGGCAGTCATAGCTCTCATGTATGTTGCTCCTGCGTTTTTCAAGCCGAATGGCATGACTCGGTAACAGTAAGTTCCCCAAGGTGTGGTAAAAGCAGTCTTCTCGGCGTCCTCTTCATCCATCAACACTTGATGATATCCCGCATAACAATCCACAAACGACTGTATCTCATGTTTGGCACAGTTATCAACAAGGATGTGGATGTTCGGTAAAGGAAAGTTATCTTTAGGACTCGCTTTATTCAAATCTCGGTAGTCAACACATACTCGAGTTTTTCGATCTTTCTTTGGCACGGGCACAACATTAGCCAACCACGTGGTGTATTGTACCACTCGAATTACCCGTGTTTTCAACTGCTTAGTGATTTCTTCTTTGATTTTATCACTGATGTCAGTCTTGAACTTTCTCTGCTTCTGTTGCACTGGGCGACAGTCAGGGTAGATTGGTAATTTGTGCACCACTAGGTCAGCTCCTAATCCTGGCATGTCGTCGTAAGACCAAGCAAACACGTCTTTAAATTCAAACAAGAGTTGGATTATTGCATCTCGTGTTTTCTCATATGTGTGGATGCTTATCTTGGTCTCTCGGACCTCTTCATCAGTTCCCAAATTAACCGGTTCGGTGTCATTCAAGTTTGGCTTAGGTTTATTCTCGAAATGTTCCAATTCTCGATTTATTTCCCTAAAAGCCTCGTCTTCATCGTATTCCGGTTCTTGGTTCATTATTTCCAGATTAGGTGGCGTGTTCGGATTTGAGCATGAGTTCCGCAAGCATGTCATGTTATTTAAAGCCGCATTATTAGGACTGAAAAGGAAGAATAAATAACAAAATTAGAAAGAGTGTAAAAATGAGGAAATATTTATTTTATTTTCTTGGAATTTTATGAAAACAAACAAAATTACATTGGGGAAACCAAAAATACAAGAAAACAAAGAAAAACATCCAAGCTACGTCATGAAGTAACTTGTGATGAAGGAAAAATGACAGGACAAATCTACCGGAACTCCCACCTGACTGGGAAGGGTGTGGCTTTCCAATTTTGCAATTTAGCTTCAGGGCCCACGTACAGCACCTCAGCGGTGCTTGTTCCTTCTCCCGATTGGACCATATTAACATCATAGAGCATTTGCCTCATGGCCCCACATATTTCTTCAATTTCCTCCGTTGTGAAGACCTCGTCTTCTTCTTCTTCACTATACCTTGGTCGGACAAAAGTTTGGTAAAGATGTGGCAATGGTTGCGGGAGAACCCATCCTTTCTCCTTTCTCTTGTTGGCCCATCTCTCATCTTCAGGGGTTGGGCGAAAGCCTACTCCGAAGAACTTTTCAGCTACGGGTAAAGTTATCAGCTTCGGCACTCCTCGTAGGGACTTTCCCAAACCTTTTCGTGGCTGGAAGCCATGTTTAATCATTTCTTTTGCCACCATGATGGAGGCATTAGACAAGAAAGGTTGGGGGAGAGGGTTCCCTTCTTCGTGTTGATCTGCAACACAATCTCGAAAGCTTGATAGACAATGTTTTCGCTTCCCGCTTCCGCTTCTAAGCAGGGGATGGACGGATCTCGATAAATTGATTGTTCGTCTTCCCCGTGGACCACGATCTCTTGTCCCTTGTGCTCAAATTTCAACATCTGATGGAGGGTAGAGGGCACAGCTCCGGCCGCATGAATCCATGGTCTCCCTAGAAGAAAATTGTAAGAAGTGTCCATATCCAAAACTTGGAATGTCACTTCGAAGTCCACCGGGCCGATGGTCGTAATTACATCAATCTCTCCGACAGTATCTCTTTTTACACCGTCAAAAGCTCGCACACATATGTTGTTAGGCCGAATCCTTTCGGCTCCGATTTCTATGCGGCCTAAAGTGGAAAGTGGGCATATGTCTACCCCCGAACCCCCGTCAACCATGACCCTTTTCATATAGTAGCCTTCGCTTTTGACAGTCAAATGCAAAGCTTTGTTGTGGGCGGCACCCTCCAAAGGCAAATCAGCTTTACTGAAAGAAATCTGATTGATCGCGAAGAACCTCTCTGTCATTCTTTCAAGTTGTTCGGATGAAGTCTCAATAGGCACATACGCCTCATTCAAGGCTTTTAGCAAAACCTTTTGATGTTCAGTAGACTTCATTAGAAGGGACAACATTGACACCTGTTCTGGGCATTTGCGCAGTTGGTCTATCACCTCATAGTCAGGCATTTGCATCTTTTGAAAAAAGACCTCTGCCTCTTCAGCACTTACGGGTTTCTTTGATGGGAAACGCCTTTGTGTGGCGTTATTTACCTCTTGTGTGTTTAAGTACTTCTGCCCTAGGACGCTCTCAGATGAATTTCCCGCAATCTCTTTCCCTTTGCGCGTAACAAGTGTTCGTTGGTAGCTCCAGGGGTACTGCGGATGGATCTGTCATTGGTTTTTGTTGCACGCGTGCAATAACCACGAGTTCATCTGGTTTTCGGGCCACATAAGTTCCCTTTGGTACATACATTGATGTTTCTCTCTTTAAATGGAACTTCTTGGGGGCACTTATGGACAATGGTTTTTCCACTCTACCTCGTGGGAGGTAAAGGACTCCGCCCTTCTGAGACGATGCTTTCAATTCAATCGTCTTTTCGGATTTGGTTTCAAGAGCTTCAACCTTTTTCCCCATTTTCTCTTGTTCCGGGGTAGCCTCAGGACGATTTTCTATGTTGGCGATGGCGATTATCGCTTTCAAAGCTGGGTCAAATTCTTTGTCGTCACAAATCATCCCAATCACCGGTCTGTTGTTGTGGGCTGGTAATGGGTTGTTTGTCACATTTGGGATGTCTTCATCTGCGAAGACAATCCTCCCTTGATTGATCAATTCTTGTAGTGCCTTCTTCAACGTCCAACAATTGTCGGTATTGTGTCCTTCAACACCCGAATGATATGCACAATATATTCCTCTATGGTAGGCAGGAGAGTCTGGATTCTGCCTGTTCTACGGAACAGGCTGCAGTAGGTTTTCTTGCCTGAGTTTTGGGAAAAGAGTGGAATACGACTCCCCAATCGGTGTAAAGCTCATTTTGGGTTGCTCACGGTGTCGGGTGTTGTTTGGCCGTGGATTATACTGGTTTGAGTAAGGGGGTTGGTTTCTGTGGAAAGGAGGTGGATTCCTGTTGGCTGGTGGCTGTGGCCGTGCCAGAGGTTGAATGTTCATGACTGCATAAGGTGGAGGCGGAGGAGCATAAGCCATGCTGTGAGGTGGATAGTAATGCTGGGGGGCCCTGTCGGAGAATATCTGCCTTGAGGTTCGATATCTCCTCTCTTCTACTGCTGCCATGGCATTTTCCTCCTTCTTCTTGCTTCGAGGCATCCCTCCAGACCCGCCTTGAATGGCTTGGGAAGTTGCCCGAATGGCCGCTTGACTCAAAATTTGCCCTGTTTTCAAGCCATTTTCTACCATTTCTCCGATCTTGATAGCTTCGGCGAAAGGTTTTCCCATCGCCGACATCATATTTTGAAAGTAGTCTGGCTCTTGAGCTTGGAGAAAAATCGTGACCATTTCAATTTCGCCCATAGGGGTTTTCACCCTGGATGCTTGCTCTCGCCATTTGATGGCGTATTCTCTGAAGCTTTCCGAGGGCTTCTTCTTTAAGTTCGATAGAGAATTCCTGTCTGGCGCAATATCGATGTTGTATTGGAGCTGTTTCACAAAATCTCTGGCCAGATCATCCCAGATGTGCCATCGAGATATGTCTTGATCCGTATACCATTCGGATGCTATTCCGACCAAACTTTCTCCGAAGTACGCCATCAACAATTCTTCTCTGCCGCCGGCACCCCTCAATTGATTGCAGTATTTCTTCAAATGAGCAATGGGGTCGCCATGCCCGTCATACTTTTCGAACTTTGGTGTCTTAAAACCTGATGGCAAGTGGACGTGCGGGAACATGCATAGATCGGCGTAAGATACACTTTTCTGTCCACTTAGACCTTGCATGTTCTTCAGACTTTGTTCCAAACTCCTCATTCTTTTTGCCATCTCATCCTGCTCGGGAGCTTTTGGATTTTGGCTTGGTAGAAACTCATATCGAGGTGGCTGAGGATATATATTGGCTGCAACCTAGGTATGGTCCCGTGTAAGCGGTGGTGCTGGGAATGTAAAGGATGAGGAGTCGAAGAAAGGAGCATGTGCGGTGGGGTGCGTTGTGACTGGAACCGGCAACTCAACCGATATTCTTGCAGATGTATCATGTGGTGTCACCCGAGGATGGGAGGTGGAGGGTGATTCAGAGAGGTTTGTAGCATTAGAATATCCGAACAGAGTAGGCGGGTAATTGATGGGGGTATTTGAAATTACGCTTGACCTGAGAAGAATTTCAGGGAACCCAGGGACCAGACTCGGGGGCTCTTTCCCGTTGTTCCAATCGTCCAACATCTCGAGCATGCGGCAACGCAGCATTCTATTCTCTTCCAAAGCTGCCGACTCAGTAGCCGGGATGGTTGTCAATGAGCTTTCCTCTGAAACGGGAATGGTTGCTAAAGGCATTTCTGAAGACATGTCGGCACCCTTTTTGATCTAGTGAAATAGGAATGAGTACTCTCAGGCTGCCGAACTTTTCCTTTGGACCTTGTGAAGTACGAATGTGGTGCCGGATTACCGCAAAGTCAACCACTTTTACTAAAACCTGGATTTCAGCAAACAAACGGTTAGTCTGAAACAACATAACAAATAAGTAATCTCACGTTGGGTGTGATGCACTTATACAGGTGATAATGTTGCTACATGTATTCGTTTGCGATGCGTCATTCCGGTTTGTATTTTCCTTCGCTTTCATCCTTCATCAATCTTCTTTTTCTCTTAACTTCTCCCCCCCTTTTTTTATTTTTATTTTTTATTTATTTATTTTTTAGTGATGGTCGAATCTTATGTGGATTGCCTACGTATCATGTCCCCGCATGAATCAGACCGGGCGTAGTTCGGAAACAATAGACATAAGATATGAATGAAATGTTCATGAATTTTATTTCAACAAACTTCAAACTTGAAACACTTGCAAAATGACAACAATGGAGAAAAACTTTTAAAAGGACAAACAGACTCTAAAATAACAGACTCTTCTAAGCATGTTCCAACGCCTCAAATCTTTGCGCCCGGGGGGCGTTGTTTGGCCTTGCTGCGGTTCTTGGTGTAAGATCTTTCTGTATACTCCCCAATTCTGCCATGACTTGGTGGACACATTCCATGATTGAAGAGAAGAGGGCAGGCCGAGGTACTCGTTCGCAGGTCAAACACCTCATAGTGATGTAGTGCCCGATCTCATTGATCCTGGTCCTGATCATGTCTTTTTCTCGGAGCAGCTGCCCTATGTGTCTATTCTTTGCCCCTAATACTTGAGAGTTGCCGGAGACATGGTCCAAGAGCCTATCTATTTGTCTTTCCATCCGTGCCATCAAGTTGTGACAACGGTCTCTATCTGCTTTAGCATCTTGGACTTGCCCGAGAGTTCGCTCTCTAAGAGTGTCATTTGCCTTTCTCAAATCAACGATGATTGCATCATAGTCTTTCTCTACTTGTTGTAGACGGAGTGCTTCTTGGTGAGCTGCTCTCTTCCATTTTGTCCGGACTGCAACCAAAGCCGCTTTTGCCTTCTCCAAGTCTTCTTGGTGTTCAAAGGCTTTCCTTTCCAAATCGTTTATCGGCATCTGATCACTCCGACTCCTCCTTGACCTTTCTGCGGCCAATTGCATCTCTTGAATTTGAGTTTGGAGTGCTTCTCTTTCCTGCTCCCAATCGGCCCTTTCCCGATCGAAGTCAGCCTGTTGTATGTCCATGGCTGCTTCCAGGATTCCTTTGTCTTCTTTTAAAGTGTTGATGCAAGATTGGAAATTTTGTGCTGTTTCATGCTCAGCCTCCCTAACTCTGGCTTCTATTTCTCTCTCCCAATCGACGGCATACTTCACTGACCTTTCTGACCTTTGCTCCGGTATTGATTGGTTGTGGAACCATTCAAGATAAGCGAGACTCACTTCTCCCCGTTCTCGATCGGCAACCATCTCGTTGATGTCGGAGAGTCGACTACCCGAACCATACCTTCTGTGCATAAGTCTCCCTCGGGGTCTCTTCGGTCACAAATTCCCATACAAATGATCGCATATCCTCAATTGGGGCCCTTTTCTGTTCTCTTCCCAACTGCCGCATGACACGTAGCGGGGCATATGGTTGGAAACCCCTGAAACCCATTAGTATGTAGAATGGGCGGTATGTCGACATATGCATGATTTTGGCGGAAGGGAACCAATAATAATTCCAGGTAAGTTGATCCGCTCTCAAAGAGTTGAGAAGTTCTTGCCAAGTCCTCAAGTCTTCTGGAAGGTTACAACGGGCGGCTCTGTTTGTATGACAGCGAATATAATTCAGCCAATCTGCTTTGAAGTTTATCACAATTGGGTGACGATAGAGATGTTCTATAAACCACATTTGTAATAAGATATTGCAACCTTCAAAATAGTCTTGTCCTTCTTGGCATCGAGTTAAGGCCCGGAAGATGTCTCCTAGTATCATCGGAAGAACAGTGTGTTCCTCGCTACTCTGTAGATATGAGACCACCGCAGCTAAACGGATTCTGATGCGTCCGCCACGTTCGGGAAAAACCATGGTTCCCAAAAAGCGATCATAAAAGCATAGATTCTTAAATCTCCCCAGGCGTCATAATTTAGCTGGTTAACAAATTCAACGTTTGAGAATTTCTCAAACCCTTCCTTATCACCAAATCTGTCGTAGAGATAATCTAGTGGCACCCAACCGTTCTCCAGACAACCGAGGGGAACCCGCCGGAGACATAACTTTTTCAAGAAGTTATTCACACTCATCTGCCTAGGAGCTGCAGGTCTCATCTTGTGCAAATCTCTTCCGAGCCCTGTGAGTCCGCCTAATTCTTCCAAAGTGGGTGTCATTTCGCAATCCCGGAATCTGAACACATTGCTTGTTGAGTCCCAAAAACTCACTAAAGCTCTGATCACATTTTTGTCCGGTTTTATCATCGTGATGTCCGGAAGAAACTTGAGGTGCTTGTGAACTTGATTTCTTTGCCAAGCCGAAAAACTAGTCCACCATTTACAGAGCCGATCTGGGGTCTTGTCCTGGACCATGAACATGGGTGGCATTTCGTCTCTCGCCCTTTTCTGACCGATTCGTTGTGAGGAAGTCATGCTGATCCTAGAAAAGATTAAAATGAACTTAAGATTTTTTTTTTCAAATTTTTTTTTTATTATTATAAAAAAACGAATCTTGTTAATACGGCCTTTCAGCACTTGAAGAAGATTTGAAGGCTGTATAACAGGATACCAATGTGATGTCTATATTCCGTTTTGCGAAATTAGTCCTCCGGCGCCCCTTTTGAGGCGTTTGGCTATTTTTGCAAAATTTCCTAACTCTCGACTAAGAACAAAAATCCTAATTCTAATATTTTTATTATTGTTTTCCTTAAAAAAAAATCAGTATTAGTTGAGCCCGATATGGGTTGCCTACGTATCTCATGTTTGGTGAGAATCAAACTTGCGTAGTTCGAAAATAAAAGAACTAAATCATTTTAAGAAAAGAAAACAAACTATTTTTAAACAGCATTTCTAAAACAAATTATTTTCAAAGGAACTAAGAAAATTTATTTGGAATTTTTGCATTTTTCAAAATTATTTTCAAAGAAACTAAACTATTTTCGTAAAATTAAGAAAATTTATTTGGAAATTTTTTTTTGCATTTTTTCAAAATTTATTTTCAAAGAACTAACTATTTTGACTCTATACCCTGACGTTTTCTTTTTTTTCAGAATTTATTTTTTAAAGAACTAACTATTTTCGTAAAATTAAGAAAATGTATTTGGAATTTTTTTTGCATTTTTTCAGAATTTATTTTCAAAGAACTAACTATTTTCCATAAAACTATTTTGACTATATACACTGACGTTTTCCACTTCTTCCTCTTTTTTAACAAACCGGTCGGCATGTAAGATCGAAACAAATAAATGCACACAAAAAGATGTAACAAGTTGGTCTTTTTGTTTCAGGTACACCTGTCCTAGACAGGCCCAACCCCTGTGTTGAGCCTCCTAAGTCAAATATGCACATGATGCAAATAAACGTTCTTATCGGGGATCCGACATAAGGTTTTGTTATTCTAAGTCATCATCATGTTGGAAAAAGTGTCTAGACTGGCTTTAACTCGAGCGGACAACTCCAGCCGGGGAGTGTCAGTGCACCGGTAGCATGGCTTTACGACTTAATTGACAAAACTCTCCGC
The DNA here is from genome assembly GCA_032618575.1 of Nicotiana noctiflora. Lineage (NCBI taxonomy): Eukaryota > Viridiplantae > Streptophyta > Magnoliopsida > Solanales > Solanaceae > Nicotiana > Nicotiana noctiflora. Next base: position 147,879 of record JASVEL010006001.1, on the reverse strand, counting down.
CTAAACATGTGTGACTACAAATCTTTCACCGGGTGCCAAGCACCATAGCTATCTTAAGAAAAACGGGCTATGTCCAGCAAATGCCCGATATTATATTTCAAAAGACTTAGAAGAGAAAAATGGGTATCGGCACAATTTATATACAATTCACAAAAATATCAAAGCGGTAAAGCAACATTTAGCATATCAAATATAAACATGTAATAAAATCAGATAATAAATAAGCCAAATAAAATAATTATTCAAAGCTCGAATTCTTAAACCATGAACCAGTGGTTCTGGGTTTGCGTCCCCAGCAGAGTCGCCAGAGCTGTCACACCTCCTTTTGGCGCGCCCGCTATCCCGGGGTAGAAGCGTAAGGGAGTTTTTCCAATCTAAGTGACAATATTCGAAACGGGATTATTCCATTTATTTCAAAGTCGCCACTTGGAATAAATTAAGGTGTCCCAAGTCATCGATTTATTCAAATCCCGGATCGAGGAAATTTTGACTTTCCAAATGAAGTCTGCAAACTAGAAATTTTAAGTAAGGAATTCTGTTGAACCGAGGGAAGGTGTTAGGCACCCCGGATCCCGTGGTTCTAGCACGGTCGCTTCAATTATTATAAATGGCTAAAAATATCTGATTTTAATACATGTTATAAATTATATACTCTTAGTTAAACCTTTAGCCGCTTTTATTCATTGTTTTAATACATTAAAATAACTGAACCCATACGATTAAATTTTTTATGCTTGGATATCTGTTTTAAAACTTGTGAAACATAGAGTAAACAATTGCTTTCCGAATTTGCTAATGTTTGACTTCAACAATGGCTTTCTACGACAGTTAAAAGATTCAAACTAACTACGACAAACATATCATGACTCAAATGAGATCTGTATGCTTACTAAAACTATCAACGAAAGTTTAATTACTAAACGGTTGCTAAAGCAATCTATTATCAAAATATAATAGTTTAATTACATTACACTAGAGAGGTTATACTGAAAAGCTGTTTATTGCACCAAGACTTAATATATATGGGAAATTCTAAGCTATAACCATCACAGGATTTCAACTATATTTCATAAAAGGCTACACCTTTAGAACAAAAATGAATTCAACTCCAGAGTTTAAACAACCAGCTAATACAAAAACAGTTTCCGTCCATTCAATTCCGACTAACATGTCCCTAATTGTTAAAATAGTTAAACAAAGCTGAAAATTCCAGGCCAAAGCAAACGTTTTTCATCATTCAACTTCAATTGTGTGTATACATGCTGATTCATTATCCAATGTCACTTGAGTCTAACGACATACCTGGAAGTAGAATCGAAATAAACGAGGAGTTAGCAACAATATGCAGCAACAACCAACCAAACTCAAACTATCAGCAACATCAGTAGCAAATCTCGGCCAAGAAAAACCCAGCAGAACCAGCAACCAAACAATAGAGAATTCCAGGGAATAGTTTGACTCCAACGAAGAATTGAAAACAAAAGCCGCAAAGTGAAAACCAATAGTGCAAAAGAAGAACCTTCAGGTTACTTGAAACTTCAAATATTAGACCAAAACAGGGCAAAACAGTTTTATGGACAGAATTACCAACTCAAGGCTTATTATCCTCTCTTAAAATCAGTGTTTCTTCTCTGTTTTTAATGTGAAGAATCTGTTTGCTCAGAGTCTAAGCTATTGTGTGAGTGTATGTATTTTTTCAGAGAATGTTCTCTGTGAGTGTCTATCTCTACTGCCAGTGTGTGTGTGTGTTCTCTTTTATAGACATTAACAGATCCAGCAACCCCTTTTTTAATCAATTCTAAATCTGTCCAGCTCACTACATCCCTCTGTACTTCCACTCAAAACATTATTCAAACTTGATTTATTCATTTTAAACTTTAAAGTTGAACTCTAAATGGAATGTCAAGCTGCCTTACAGATTCTATTATCTTTTCCATGTGCAATGCATCACTTTACACCCTTGAATATTGTTTTTCTTCAGATTCCTAAACCAAACTCAAACAACTAATACTCAAATCCAATTCCAATCCTATTCATTATCATAACAACTAGAAACTTACAACCAAACACAGTGTTGAATCAAAAATAGCACAATCTGAAATTTGTTCCAATGTTCTAACAAACGAACCTAACGAAACTAATCGACAACCTTCAATCAGTCGAATAACAACACGTGCAATCGATAACAAACCAATCGCAAAGACAGTAATTCACAAACTCTCGGCCAGAGTAATCAAAAGTGAAGAATTAGCTATTCGACGAAGTATCGAATCGAATTCCTATCTCATAACTATGTTATTCATAACGAATAATCAGAAGCAAACAAGTCGACCAAATAAAAGGTCCCAAAAGAAGAAGAATTTGAAGATGTCCGAGGAAAATCAATCAAATAAATGAAACTACGAAAAATAATTAAACCAAATTGACGAATGTAAGTAAATAAGAATGGAAAAGAAATACCTTGAAACAAGAAAAATGGAGCTCGGCCGAATTGGATTCAAACGGGTTCGAGATTGTGTATTTGAAGTTAAACGGACTTTAATTGAAATGTTTTCAAGCGAAAACGTTTCAATTAAAGTCTATTGACTTCAACACTTTCAATTCTTGATAAAAAATCCTCAACCCGAAATCTAGGGTTCTTGACACATGGATTTGGGGCTCGACGATTTCCGGCTAGATTCGAACCGGATTAAGGGTGGTGTGGTGGTTAGGGAGGTGAGGTGAGGGTGTGGTATCAATTTGGGGTGGTTTGGGATAAATTTTTGAATTTCGGCTAGTTTCGATCTAATATTCGAAACGTTTGGGGATGATTCGAAACTAGTGGTTGCCGGATTCGTGTTGAGGGGGAGAAGGGGAAGCTATGGTGTTAAAATGGGGTGGTTTGGAGCGCAACCGCCGGCGGAGGCGATTTCCGGCCGGCGGTTCACGGTGGCAGGTGGCGGCGTTAGGGTTAGGGGGGTGTTTGGGTTCTGAAGGATGAACGAGTTAATTTTGGGTGAAATGGGGAGTTACAGGGGTTTGGGGTGTTTTGGGTTCAAAGATGAACGAGTTAATCCCAACCGTTGGATCAAATGAATCCAACGGTTGAGATCACCTGGACTAATTTAAACGGGGTCGTTTAGTTAATTTGGGGCTGGGTCGGTCCGGGTGTGGATGGGATTGGGCTGGGTTGAGGGTATAATTGTATTGGGCCTGGTCTTGGTTTTGATTGTGTGGCCCAGTTCCGATTTCCTCCTCTTTTGTTTGATTTTGTTTTTCTTATCTCTTTAATCTAATTTTCTAATTAAAACAAAAATTTCTAATTACACTACAAAATCAATTAAATTATAAGAAATACTAATTAAGTTATATTAACAATTAACACACTCAATTTAAACATCAATTAAATATAAATCACACAATTAGGCATTTAAATGCTAAAAAATGTAAAAGATGAATTATTTTTTTGTGATTTTCGTTTTTGTAAGATAAAATTAATTACTCCTAATTTCAAACTAGATAAGAAATGTAAGCATGACATATTTTTGTATATTTTTTTATTAATTTAAACACATATAATCACGTATATACAAATGCAAACAAATACCAAAATAACACAAAAATTCACAAAAAAATACACACCATAAAATAGACAATTTTTGTTTTGATTTTGTGGGAGTAATTCATGTTAGGCAAAAATCACGTGCTCACGGTGTGCATGTGTATTGGATTGCGCAGGTTTATGTGGGTGTACTGGTCCTGAGGCTTGTCGTTACTTCGCGCCGGGATAGGCCGGTAGGCACCGGCCATACGTGGGGTCGGTTGTCAGCGATGCTACAACTGCCCGTGCGTTTTTTCACGGAGGTCCGGAGTTACGATCGGGGAGCGAGCGAGCGGTACATCGATTGCGTGGGAGTTGATCACATTTGAGACCGAGGTAGCTTGCAGAGGTCCGCGCAGGCCCAGCGTCTCTCTCTTTATTATGTTACTAGGCTGTAGTCTCTTTGTTCGAGACAAAATGGATTATGTTATATTTCTTTCGAGACTTTTAGGTGTAGTATTCGATAGTAGTTCGTGAGTTGGTGACTCCGCGTCTTGGGTAGAGGAGTTTCGGTATGATTTTCAGCTTGTAATTAGTTATTTCTATTTCGATAAAATATTCCGCATTTATTTAATTAAAGTTGTGGTTTGTTGATAAATAAATTTTGAAATTGTGTTAAAAACAAGGATAGTATGAATACGGTGGCTTGCCTAGCTACCACGAGTAGGCGCCGGTACGATCTCGATGTTGGGGGAAAATCCCGAGGGTCGTGACAAGAGGCCATCCTCACCTAGTCCTGTCGGTTAGCCGCCGAGCACGAAGTGCTTTTCTAGTAGTTGTGATTCACAGCTACGTTACTGCGATACGTTGACCCTGACCAAGCGCACCATGCGCTCGTTGTTCTCGGTTATTTGAGGGGGCGTGTTATACGTGTGGTGACTTGAGGCACCTTGCCGGAGCGTTGCCCTACGAGCTTCTGAAAACTTTTCTTAGCCTCCGTTTCTCCATATATCATCTGTTGGAACCTTTCCTTTCCAAACTCTCCAGCAAAAGAATGAGATTTTGAAGGGCAGTCCTTTTGTCCATAGCCTTGCATATTCTGAACTAACTGGTTCTCTATGTCTCAGTATTTTCCAAGCACTACTCACTGTAAATTTTCCTGATGTTGAAGGCATCCACCTTGGAGTGTCCCAGTACTCATCAGTAGGCATAAACTGTACTTCTTCTCGGATGTGATTTACAATATCTGCTGGCGGACTTCAATATTATATTAGTCATAGACTGGCTATCTCCAAATCATGCTATATTAGATTGCCATGCCAAGACTGTGACCTTATCTCTACCAAATTTGCCTTGTATAGAGTGGAAACGAATCACTGGTCATACTAGCCCTAATGTTATTTCTTATGTTAAGGCTCGACGTATGGTTGAAACAGGGTGTCTGGCTTATTTAGCCTATGTCCATGATTCCAGTGCTGAGGTTCCCACTATTGATTCTGTGCCCGTGGTCCGTGAATTTCCAAGAGTTCTCCCTTCAGATTTACCAGGTATGCCACCTGACAGGGATATTGATTTCTGTATTGATTTGGCTCCGGGCACTCAGCCTATTCCTATTCCAACATATCGGATGGCTCCGCCAGAGTTGAAGGAATTGACAAAACAGCTGCAGGATTTACTTGAAAAGGGTTTTATTAGACCTAGTGTTTTGTCGTGGGGTGCGCCGGTATTATTTGTAAAGAAAAAAGATGGTTCGATGAGAATGTGCATCGATTATCGGCAGTTGAACAAGGTTAAAATCAAGAATAAATATCCACTCTTGCGGATTGATGATTTATTTGACCAGCTTCAGGGTGCCAAGGTCTTTTCAAATATAGCTTTGAGATCTGGCTATCATCAGCTGAAGATTAGGCCATCTGATGTCCCTAAGACAGCGTTCCGCACTCGGATATGGCCACTGTGAGTTCTTGATTATGTCATTTGGCTTGACTAATGGTCCAGTGAATTTATTGACTTGATGAATAGGGTGTTCAGGCCCTATATTGATTCCTTTGTTATCGTCCTCATTGACGACATCTTGATATACTCGCGTAGCTTGGGGGAGCACGAGCGACATTTGAGAGTAGTGCTTCAGACTTTGCAAGAGTAGAAACTTTATGCTAAGTTCTTCAAGTGTGAGTTTTGGATAGAGTTGGTAGCATTCTTAGGGCATGCAGTGTCAGGAGAGGGTATCAAGGTTGATCCTAAGAAGATTGAGGCAGTTCAGAGTTGGTCACGTCCTACTTCAGTGACCGAGATCAGGAGTTTCCTGGGGTTAGCAGGCCATTATCGGCTATTTGTACAGGGATTCTCATCCATTGCATCACCTCTGACCATATTGACCCAAGATGGGGTCCCATTCTGTTGGTCCGATGATTGTGAGGAGAGCTTCCAAAAGCTCAAGATGGCTTTGACCATGACACAAGTTCTTGTATTGCCTTCCGGTTCATGGACGTATATGGTATATTGCGATGCTTCTCGTGTTGGATTGGGATGTGTATAGGATGGCAAGGTTATTGCTTATGCTTCAAGGCAATTGAAGATTCATGAAAAGAACTATCTAGTTTATGATATGGAATTGGCGGTAATTGTTCATTCATTGAAGATATGGAGACATTATTTGTATAGAGTGTAATATGAAGTATACACCGATCATAAGAGTCTTCCATATCTATTTAAATAGAAGGAGTTGAATTTGAGGCAGAGAAGGTGGCTAGAATTACTGAAAGTTTATGATGTCACCATTATATATCATCTGGGAAAGGAAAATATGATGGCCGACGCTATGAGTAGGAAGTCAGCCAGTATGGACAGTCTTGCTTATATTCCAGTCAATTAGAGGCCACTTTCTTTGGATGTTCAGTCCTTAGACAACCGATTTGTGAGGTTTGATATTTCTGAGCCTAGTTGAGTGCTAGCTTGCATGATCGCTCACTCTTGATTATTGGAGCGTATCCGTGATCGGCAATTTGATGAGCCTCATTTATATGTCCTTAAAGACACGGTTCAACGAGGAGGTGCCAATCAGGTCACATTAGATGCTGATGGAGTTTTTAGATTGCGAGGGCAAATTTGTGTTCCGAATGTTGATGGACTTCGAGAATTGATTCTAGAGGAAGCTCACAGTTAGCGGTATTGACTTCATCCAGGCGCATCAAGATTTATCAGGATCTGTGGCAACATTATTGGTGGTGTAGAATGAAAAAGGATATTGTGGCATATATGTCACGGTGTTTGAATTGTCAATAGGTTAATTATGAGTATCAGAGACCTGATGGTTTATTTTAGAGAATTGAGCTTCCTGAATGGAACTGACTACGGACTTCGTTTCTGGACTTCCGATGACTCGAAAGAAGTTTGATACTGTTTGGGTTATTATTGATAGGCTGACCAAGTCAGCTCATTTTATTTCGGTTGACACTACCTATTGATCCGAGAGATTAGCTGGGATTTATATCAGGGAGATTGTTCGCCTTCATGGTGTGCCTATCTCTATTATTTTAGATCGAGGTACGCGGTTTACCTCACATTTCTGGAAGGCGGTTCGACGAGAGTTGGGCACCCAAGTCCAGCTAAGTACAGCCTTTCATCCCCAGATGGACGGTCAGTCCGAGAGGACTATTCAGATATTGGAAGATATGCTTCGAGCGTGTGTTATTGATTTTGGAGGTTCATGGGATTAATTCCTTCCTTTGGCAGAGTTTTCTTATAATAACAGCTATCAATCGAGCATTCATATAGCTCCTTATAAAGCCTTATATGGTAGGCGGTGTCGTTCTCCGGTTGGATGGTTTGAACCGGGAGAAGCTCGGATTGTTGGGTACAGATTTAGTTCAGGAGGCCTTAGATAAGGTCAAGATCATTCGAGATAGGCTTCGTATAGCTCAGTCCAAGCAAAAGAGCTATGAAGATTGTAAGGTTCAAGATATAGCTTTCATGCTTGGTGAGCGAGTATTGCTCCGAGTGTCGCCTACGAAGGGCGTGATGAGATTTGGGAAGAAGGGCAAGCTTAGCCCTAGGTTCATTGGCCCATTTGAGATTCTTGATCGTGTGGGAGAGGTGGATTATAGGCTTGCCTTGCCACCTAGCTTGTCATCCGTGCATCCAGTGTTTCATGTGTCTATGCTTCGGAGGTATCACGGTGATCCTACCCACGTGTTAGATTTCGGTACTGTCCAGTTGGATAAGGATCTATCTTACGAGGAGGGGCCGGTAGCTATTCTAGACCGGCAGGTTCGACAGTTGAGGTCGAACAGTTTTCCTTCAGTACGTGTGCAGTGGAGAGGTCAGCCTCCTAAGGCTTCGACCTAGTAGTCCGAGTCTGATATGCGAAGCCGTTACCCTCATTTATTTCCTGACTCATGTACTGGCTTATTTTTTTTGCTTATAAGCATTTTAATTTTATCAAATGCGTAGATGTGACGACCCAAAGGGTCATCACTTGTGTTCTCAGTCATTTCGAGCTTCTGAGGCCTTGAAACCCTCATTTATAGTTGCCTTGATTTGCATGCGCAGTCCGAGCGCGAAGCCAAAAAATTTTTATGTTGAAATATATGAGTTATGTGAAAAATTTGAAGAATTTTGATATTAATATTGATATAGTTGACTTTGGTCAATATTTTTGGTAAACGGACCCGGACCCGTGATTTGACGGTCTCGAAAGGTCCGTAGAAAAAAATGGGACTTGGGCGTATGCCCAGAATCAAATCTTGAGGTCCCAGACCCGAGAAATGATTTTTTTCATTAAATTGTTTTATGCAAATATTTAAGGAAAATGAAAATGAAATTTGATCAAAAAGTAATGGTATCAAACTCGTATTTTGATTCTGACACTCAGTACAGGTCATAAATATTGGTTAAGCGCTTCCTGTAAAGTTTGGTTGAAAACGGACGTCGTTTGACTTGTTATGGCTTTAAATTGGAAAATTTGGAAGTTTATGAAAATTGGAAAGATTCTTGGGTTTTAAGGCTCAATGCACTTATTTTGATGTTATTTTGGCGATTTGATTGCGCGAGCAAGTTTGTTTTTGAATCGGTGTACATAATTAGTTTGGAGCCCCGAGGGCTCGGGTGAGGTTCTGGATAGGTGTCAGATTGCATTTCTCATTTTGAAAGAAAATCTGGTATTCTGCTTCTGTGATCTTCGCAATTACGAAGTGAAGATTCGCAATTGCAAGCTCGCAAATGCGAGCCTTTTATCGCAATTGCGAAGCCTGAGATTTTTGGCCTAGGATCGCAAATGCGATCTTTCTCTTCGCAAATGCGAAATTCCGGAAAACCTGTACTGGGACGCAAATGCGATCATTTTGATCGCAAATGCGAAGGGCCCCTGGGCAGCACACCTTCGCAAATGCGAAGTTTTGTTCGCAAATGCGAACTCCCCAGTCTTGGCCTAGCTTCGCAAATGCGAAGTTTGTTCGCAATTCTCACATTTGATTGGGGTTCGCAAATGCGAACACAGAGACCTGTAAATCACGATTTTCAGCTTCATTTTCACATTTTCACAACCCAAAACATCCTTTGGCGATTTTTCAAGAACTTCCTCTCATCCAAATCATTTGTAAGTCAACTTTTACTCAATTTCTTCAATCTTTAACATCATATATCATGTTTTCATCTTAAATTCAAGGTTTTTCATGTGTAAAAATGGGATTTTTGGGTAGAACTTAGATTTTCATAAAAATTGGGATTTTGACCTCAATTTGAGGTCCGATTTTACAACAAATTATATATTTGAACTCGTGGATGATTGGGTGAATTTATTTTGGTTCGAACCTCGAGTTTCGATCATGTGGGCCCGGGGTCGATTTTTACTATTCTGGGCAGAATGTTGTAAAAATTATATTTGGCCATATGAACTAGTTTGTTAAGTAGTATTGATGATATTGAATCAATTGTGTATAGATACGAATGGATTGGAGTCAAATTGGAAAGGAAAAGGCATTGCTACTGATTGAATTGTTTGTAAACTTTCGAGGTAAGTATTTGATCTATCCTAACTTGAGGGAATATGAGTTGAGTTTATGTATTAATTGTTATGTGTGGAGTCTGACGTATAGGCATGGTGACGAGTATCTATACGTTGAGGGTCGAGTATGACCGTGCATCGTAAATGGATTAAACTTGTTATAATTTTATGTGATGATATGAAAGGAAATTATTATTGGTTTTATACCGGTGATATAATTATTGTTGATTTAAAGATTATTAGTTTTATACCGGTGATATAATTATTTGTTGATATACCGGTAACATATACATATTGTTCATTTAAATATTATTGGTTTAATACCGGTAATATATATTGTTGATTTAAAGATTATTGGTTTCATACCGGTAATATATTTTATAAAAATGGGATCGTATGGCACGCCGACCACTTATATTTTGTGAAAAGGGATTGTGTGGCACACCGACCACTTATATATTATGAAAAAGGATCGTGTGGTACGCCGACCACTTATATTTTATGAAAAGGGATCGTGTGGCACACCGACCACTTATTTATTATGAATATGAAAAGGGATCGTGTGTCACGCCGACCACTTATTTATATGATCATTGGCATTGTCCATAGTTGTCGGTAGCCTAATATTGAATTGGGATGGTGTGGAATGCCGACCACTTATATATATATAATAAAAAAGGATCGGGTTGCACGCCGCAACAAGAATGAATTGAGACTTGAAAGTGAATTTTATTTCCATTGTTCATATTATTTTTCTGATTTATGTGCTTTGACTGTAGTATTTCCCCCAGCATGTCCCTCCCTTTTTACTGATTAAATTGGTATATTTTCATGTTACTTTGCATATATATGTTCATGTTATTTGTTGTAGGTCCTGTCTAACCTCGTCACTACCTCGCCGGGGTTAGGCCGGGCACTTACCGGCACATGGGGTCGGTTATGCTGATGCTACACTCTGTGCATTCTTTTTTGCACAGATCAGGATGCAGCTTTCGGACCGCAGCAATTCTAGATCGGGAGCAGGCCTTCAGTCCAGAGATTCTTGAGGTAGTCGCGCAGATGTCTGCAGGCCCGGACTGTTGTCTCTTCTATTTCAGTCTGTTATCTTATATATTCGAGATAAACATTTGTATACTTCTTTCACACGGTTATGTGTATTTATTCTTAAAAGTTCGTGAGTATTGTGACACCAGTTCTTGGGTAGTGATCATGTTTGAATTTCGGTATCGCAACTAGTTACGTTTACCAAGTCTTCCGCTAATTTAATGTATCTTCCACTGAAATCATTGTATTAATTCTAAGCGTTTAAAAATGAGAGTTTTAATAAATGGAATAAGTAATTAAGGATTGGCTTGCCTAGCTTCCACCGGTAGGTGCCATCACGACTCACGATGGTAAAAAATTCGGATCGTGACAAGTTGGTATCAGAGCTTTAATTTAATGGGCTTGTGTCGGGCAATAATATATTGACCCATTAAACGGGACTGTAATGATCTGACTAGTCATTTTGTCTTTTTGAACCACATTCCCTTAAATAAAACTTTCCATGCATACTTTAGCTAGTTTACGACCTACGGGGACGGTTGGTTCGGGATTTGGAAGAGATTGGGGTGAAATATGCCCATTTGGTTCCTTAGGATTTTCTTAAAATGCTAAGTTTTACTTCAATAAATATTTTGAGTAAATAGACCCTGATTCGTGATTTGATGGTCAACATTTTGATCAACCAGACTTGAATTCCGAGGTTCCTAGCCCGAGTAATGAATTTTTATTAGAAATTGTTAATATAAAGTTTTAAGGATTTAAAGAAACTAAGTAATCATTGATTTTCTAGGTATCCGGCTTGTATTTTAGTTCCGAAGCCCGGTACAAGTCCGAAATATCATTTAAGACTTGCCTGTAAAATTTGGTGTTAATACGAGTAGTTTTAGGGCGTTTTGGGTCGTTGGAGGAAAATTTAAGAACTTGAAGTTCATAAGTTTGATTCGTTTAATTTTAGGGAGTGAATTCTTGTTTTAGCGTTATTTCGGGTGTTCCGAAGGTTCGGGTAGGTCCGCCTCGTGATTTCAGACTTGTCGATATGTTCGGCCGGTCCCGGGAGCCCCGAGCGTCAATTAGACGAGGATTTAGCATTGTTTCGGTTGTTACAAAGGTTCAAGTCAGTCTGTTTCATGATATTAGACTTGCCCCCAGGAGTCCCGAACATCAATCAAACGAGGAACCGCAGGTGCAGCTCCGCAGTTGCGTCCTGGAGACTGTAGATACGGTCCTTGCTCGTTGGCCCATTTTTTGCAAATGCGAACCTTTCCACTCAAATGTAGTGCCCTAACCGGTGAGGTTCATAGAAGACGGATTCCAAACCCATTTTTGACAATTTTCACTCCTCTACTGGCAATTTTGGGAGCTTTGTAGAGAAGATCTTCACTTAGCATCGTGAGGTATGTTTATTCCACTCATCCTTAGTTTAATACTTGTGTATTAGGTTGATTAAACACTAGAATTTAGGCATAATCAAGGGGTTAGATCAAGACATCTAGGATTTTAATAAAACTAAGATTTAATCATGAAATTTGTTATGAAATGTACTAGAAATCATATATTAATGATCCTTAGGTTGTAGAGAACAACTTCCTTCGAAAAATTCCGGAATTCGAGCACGTGGTCCCGAGGTTGGAATTTAGAAAATTCTGAAAACCCTATGTTCTACCCTGATAATAGGTGAATTTGACTATATTTATGCCCTAAATAATCACGCTTTATTGTTGTTTTGATATTGTTTATGATGACAAAATGCTTTTATTAGTGTTCTTAGTGTGTTATAGGTACACATGAGCTAATGAAGACTAAAAGAGCAAGTTTTGGAGTCAAAAGATGGTGAAAAAGGCCAAAGTGTGGTACAAGTCAAGAACTTATGTTGAAAATAGCCGGGAAGGTGTGATTCCGAGCTATATGGATGTTATGGAATGAATTTAAGTGATTTGGAGCTTTGAAGTCTGAGTAAAATCTCAAGGAATTAAGTCGGGATCGAGTTCGGGGGTCAAATTTGATAGTGTAGTACAAGCGAAGAATGGTTGAGGCATATTACGCACTGTCTAGTAAATTGGACATAACATTTCGCTCCATAATTTATGGTTGGAAAGCTAACTCAAAGGGCTACAACTTTCATGTTTTGAGTTTTTCCAAATTCCCAACGGAACAGGGTGAAAAACCGCGGTTTCTCCGCGAGCAGGCTCTCTGAAGTTTACTGTTCGCGGTCCGTCCGCGGCCCGTCCGCGACTGCGGACGAACCGCGGAAGGCGCCGCAGAATTATTCCTAGTTGTGTACAAATTCAGTTTTTTAGCCCTAAAACCTCTATATAAACCCCTAGTTCGCCCAATAGAGGCAAGTTGTCTATTTTTCACTACTTTTGCAAGACAATTAGTAAGAGAGAACTCTCTCAACTCATTCCTTTATTTTATATCAAGTATTTATTTATGAATTCAATTATTATTCTTGTTTCTTTGAGCATGAGTAGCTAAATCCTTTTCTAAGGTTTTGATGGAACCTATTGAGTGATGAACTTATCGTTTATGTGATTACAAATTGTTAGCTAGATTTCTATTTGTTCAACTTCGTTCTTGTTGTAGTTAATTGGTAGGATCCCCGATTAGTTGTGCCTATTTAGTGTGCATAACTTGGAAAAGAGTGCATATTTAGGTATATTGTTGAACAACACCACACCTAGGTTATTGGAGGAATCTATAACTTTAGGCGTAAAGACGGGGTTAGGAATAACGAAGTCTTGGGTGCAATCTTAAGTGAACTATTCAAATTAAAGCTAGCTAGGGTAGCTCGGGAGAGTGCACTAGTAAATTATTGTAATTGCTCGGGAGAGGGTTACGATACAAATAGCGTTCATGATTGATAGAATATATTAACAATTTGTATGAGCATAACGATAAGGGATTCCATCAATAGGGGAAATCAATACCTTAGTCTTTCTCCATATTATTTTACTCAACATTCAATTCTTTCTTTTAAGCCTTTTTAATTCTTGCAAAAGTAGTTAGTCGAAAAATCACACAAACATATATTCGAAATTTTGGGGACTTGATTCGGAAGTGTTCTTGGGTTGTGAAAGTTGCAATTGGTAGGTTAATTCTCTGTGGGATCGATTCTGGACTTATTAGACCAGGTTATATTGACTACGACCGTTGTTTGGACGTGAATCAATTTTGGCGCTGTTGCCGGTAACGGAATTATCAATTGCCATTGACAGAACTTCAAGATTCTTGTGTAGTCGGGTTCTTTCTACACTTTACATTGAATATTTTGACGGTTGTTGATTTGGGTACTCAGGTGCATGCCTAGAAAATCTGCAAGGACTGGAGAACTAATTGAAGGACTCTCAGACCCCGAGCAAACTTTCCGGGCACGTAACAAAGCTATCCAACAAATTCAGCAATCTCAACAACCAATCAAACTAGACTTCGACATGGGTGACGTAAACGAACCAAACCGGCAAGCCGGGTTAAATATGCAAGAGGTGCAGGAGGCATAGGAAGGTGCACTATTTGACTGGGCACAACCCACAGCGGATAATTTGGCAACTGCCATCATTGTGCCAACAATTCAAGCTGAGTCTTTCCAGATTACTAACAACATGTTACGCTTGTTGAAAAACAAGGGATTATTCTTTGGGTCTCAGTTTGAAGATCCACAGCAGCACCTGAAGAACTTTCTCTCGATATGCAAGACACAAAGGCAACCGAATGTGATTCCAGAAGCCATCAGACTATTGCTCTTTCTGTTCTCAGTTACGGGAGCTGCACAGGTATGGCTAAACTCACTCCCCATAAACTCTATTGCAACTTGGGATGAGTTAGTCAAGCAATTCCACAACAAGTTTCATCCACCTAACAAGACAACTCAATAAATTGATGAGATTGTGAGCTTCAAGCAGAAACCAATGGAGACATTACATGAAACTTGGGGCGGATTCAAGGGTATGCTTGTTATGTGTCCTCACCATGGGATTCCTGAGCAGATGTTGGGTCAAAGGTTCTACATGGGGCTTTCAGACAGCATGAAGAACATTGTAGATGCTTCAGCAGGTGGGGATTTTCTCAGCAAGACTTGGAGAGAGGGCCAAAATTTGCTAGACAAGATGGCTCAAAATTCGGGGTGGACGTCCAGGAATGCTCCTATCACACCAGTGGTACACTCTATACCTCTGGATCCATCCAACACTCTGGAGGAGAATGTGGCAACTTTATTGACACAAATGAGCATCCTAACAAAGAAGGTGGAAGAATCAGGGGTTAAGCAGCAAGTTCACATTGTAGATACTACCAATGGTGGTTTATGCACATCTTGCATTAGCCAACCCATAGGTAATCCATGGGCTGCAGACCAAGAACATCATCATCGGCATGAGGATATGAACTATGTAGCAAATTATGGAGGGCATCGACAGGGTAACCAGAGTTGGGGTCAGCAGGCTCCACAGTAGTACAGGCCTCCTCAACTACGGTATAATGCAGCAGGTATGAGGCCACCAAACAACATGGCTCCATATCCTAGACCTCAGAATTTCAACAATCAGCAGTAGGGGCATCATCCACCTCCACCACAGCATGGGGGTAGACATGACAATGGGTTCGCAAGGTTGGAAGCTATGATGCAGTAGATAATTGGGTCAAATGCCAAAACCAATGAGAGGATAGATGCACGTGATGCAGCCATCAAGAATATTGAAGTACAAGTGGGCCACATTGCTATGTCTTTCAACAATCGTCCTCAAG
Source organism: Nicotiana noctiflora (assembly GCA_032618575.1). NCBI lineage: Eukaryota > Viridiplantae > Streptophyta > Magnoliopsida > Solanales > Solanaceae > Nicotiana > Nicotiana noctiflora. The sequence goes on along the minus strand of JASVEL010006001.1, from coordinate 132,571 downwards.
GGACATTACGTGCAGATACACAAACAAACCCAAAAGACCAAGTCCCAAAGCAGCTGATGGCAGTGACTCTGAGAAGTGGTAGAGATCTTGATGCTGAGAAAGAAAGAGAGAAAAGCGACACACAAGCTGAGACACTCACTCCAGTACCCATTGGACTGGATGAGTCCACAGGGTTGACAGAAGTTACAGTCCAGCCAGTTGCTAAAAATAAAGAGGCGCAGCAGGGAACGGAGAAAGTAGCTGAACAGGTAGAGCAGTGGGTTGAAGAGAAAGTGATAGAGAAAGAAAAGTCCCAAGTCATTGGGAAGAAGAGGCCTCCACCACCATTCCCCAAAGGTTGGCCAAGCACCAGAAAGAAGAGCAATACAAAAAGTTCTTTGAAATGCTCAAGCAAATCCAGGTAAACATTCCCTTAATTGAAGCTTTAAAAGAAATGCATGGGTATGCTAAGATGATGAAAGATTTGATGTCGCGGAAATTTGATTTCCAAGACTTGGCCACCGTAACCCTTACCCAGACTTGTAGTGCAGTGGTCTCTAGACTTATTGCTGAGAAGCTATCTGATCCAAGTAGCTTCACCATCCCATGCACTATAGGGAATTATGCCTTTGCAAAGGCATTATATGATTTGGGGGCGAGCATTAATCTCACGCCCTTAGTTATTTATAAGAGGCTAGGCATTGGGAGAGCCAGGCCTACCTATATGTTATTACAGCTTGCTGACAGGACGGTTAAGCGTCCATTTGTTATTTTAGATAATGTGCTTATCCAAGTAGGGAAGTTCGTGTTTCCCGCCGATTTTGTGATTCTTGATTGCAAGGTGGACGAGGAAATTCCTATAATCCTAGGAAGACCATTCCTAGCCACCAGGAGAGCTCTAATTGATTGTGAAACTGGGGAACTCAAGATGAGGTTGAATGATGAGGAGATCATATTCAATGTGCAAAAATCCATGAGGCGCCCTAGTGAGTTCGCGAATTGCTCTCTTATTGATGCGGTTGATGTGATAGTGGAGACGGACGATGCAGAGTTGACCATTGAAGATGCACTTCAAGCATGCCTAATAAACTTAGAAGAGGTAAATGGTGAAAGTTTAGCATAATGGGTACTATCTCTGGAAGGCAAGGGGTTTTGGGAGAGAGAGCTTGAATTCGAGCCTCTACATTTAGAGAAAAGAGAGACCCCTCCTGCAAAGCCATCCATAGAAGAGCCACCAAAGCTTGAGCTTAAACCACTACCATCTCATCTCAGGTATGAATTTCTAGGTCCTAACTCCACTTTACATGTTATTACTTCATCTGGTTTGCTAGATGTGCAGGCTCAAAAGCTATTACAGGTACTCAAGGAATGTAAAGCTGCCAATGGTTGGACCATGGCAGACATAAAGGGGATCAGCCTTGCATACTGCATGCACAAGATTCTCCAGAAAGAGGGGCACAAACCTTCCAGGAAACGCAAAAGAAGGCTGAACCCGAATATGAAGGATAGGGTGAAAAAGAAAGTGATAAAGTGGCTAGACACGGGGTAGATCCCGGGTAAGTTTTCTCACCCTTCTGTGCTATACATGTATTATTATGCCATGAGGACATGGCATGATTTTAAGTGTGGGGTGGGAGACTTATCTTGTATTGTATATTGTATATAGTAGATGTAGTTGTAAATTATATTAGCTGGCTTGGCCCGATGATGGACACTTGGCGACGGGTTTCTTAAGGGTCTAAGTCGGAATAAAAACACAAAAAAATCAGAAAATTTGAAAAAATACAAAAATATGAGTAGAGGACTCTTCCTTATGACGGACTATTTAGGACAAGTACTCTTGAAGGAAGTAGTCCACGTAGGAATTTTTCTTTCTTTTATTTTCTTTTTCTAGGTAGTGTATCATCTCCCCCTTGGTTTTTCTTTTGACCACGGTTCTTTTCCAAGGGTTTTTATTGAACCGGGTTAGGTAGATTTTTCTTTTCTTAGGATTAGAGGACAAAGGGTAACATGTAACCCCAAGTATGCACATTAGCAAAGCTTAATTGAACTTGAGAATGTATTATCTAAGCTTGATTGTAGATTCTAAATATGCCTTAAATTGCACAATACAACTTGCTTGAACATTGATAGGACTTTGTAGATAAACCGGATTCTAAATGAGTTGCATGCTATGTGTGTGTGAGGTTTTACTTACATTGTATGCTTTACATGATGCCTAGAACTTGCCATGTGTGTTTGCAAAGCGAAATAGAAGTTGTTTGGTTGTAGAAAGGATAGAGGCATTTCTTTGTGTAACCCCATAAACCAATAGACATGAATTCACCCGTACATAATATCCTAGTTAACCCCTTTGAGCTTAAAGCCTATTCTTTGATAACCCTTGAATGTTCATCAAATTATTATATTGTTCTACTTTACCTCCTAGAAGCACTTGTATTGTAATGAATATGCAAAAGTCTAAGTGTGGGGTGAAGGGAAATTGAAAAAGGGAAAATCAAGAATGAATGGTAGAAAATAGTGAACTGACCAAAATAATGTAAATGTGTTGCAAAGCAATGAGAAAAAAAAAGATATTTTGAGAAAAAGAGCTATATCAATGTATATATGAAAATTAGAAAGGTCGGTTACACCAACAAAAGACAAGTGGGGATTCAAAGTAAATAAAGGTGAAGGAATGTTTAGGGGAGACATAAGGAAGAAAACGAAAAGGGAAGTTGTGAAAAGGAAAAGAAAAGTGCTTAGGGAGGTTAGTCACTATAACCAAAAGTATCCTACCCGTCCCGTAGCCAACATTACAACCCTTAAAGACCTCTTGATCTATGATTGAATAACTCGATTAGTGGAGTATTACACTAGGGGCAAGCCTATGGTGTGTCCGTATGCATATGAATGTTCTTTGTTGAGAGTGAGTGAATTTTTCCGATATTTATAAGTTCCATGTTCTGAATTGTTTATGTGTGGGAACTTCTCTCAATAAACTATGTGAGGGTGTGTAACTCAAGAGGAAGAAGGTAAATTTGCAAGTTTTTGGTAATAATTAGAGTAAGCAATAATGTGTTGGCATGAGAGTTTACGGTTAGGTAAGGATTGTGCATATCTTAGGTTAATCATGAAAAATAGCTTTTGTGACATAATTTGGGGGAGACATAAATAAAATTGGCCTAAAGTGTGATTAAGGTTGCTCGAGGACGAGCAAAGGTTTAAGTGTGGGGTATTGATAATAGGTGAATTTGACTATATTTATGCCCTAAATAATCACGCTTTATTGTTGTTTTGATATTGTTTATGATGACAAAATGCTTTTATTAGTGTTCTTAGTGTGTTATAGGTACACATGAGCTAATGAAGACTAAAAGAGCAAGTTTTGGAGTCAAAAGATGGTGAAAAAGGCCAAAGTGTGGTACAAGTCAAGAACTTATGTTGAAAATAGCCGGGAAGGTGTGATTCCGAGCTATATGGATGTTATGGAATGAATTTAAGTGATTTTGATCTTATAAGTCTAAGTAAAAGCTCAAGGAATTAAGTTGGGATCGATTTCGGGGGTCAAATTTGATAGTGTAGTACAAGCGAAGAATGGATGAGGCATATTGCGCACTGTCTAGTAAATTGGACATAACGTTTCGCTTAGAAATACAGTTTTCGCTCCATAATTTATGGTTGGAAAGCTAACTCAAAGGGCTACAACTTTCATGTTTTGAGTTTTTCCAAATTCACCGCGACCGCGGGTTCACCGCGACCGCGGTTTCACCGCGACCGCGGTGGAACCGCGGAAAAACAGGCCTGCTGAAGATTTTTGAAGATTCAGAGAACTGCTCTGTCCGCGGTTCGTCCGCAACCGCGGAAGAACCGCGGAAGGAGCCGCAAATATTAGTCCTAGTTTTGTACAAATTCAGTTTTTAAGCCCTAAAACCTCTATATAAACCCCTAGTTCGCCCAATAGAGGCATATTGTCTTTTTCACTATTTTTGCAAGACAATTAGTAAGAGAGAACTCTCTCAACTCATTCCTTTATTTTATATCAAGTATTTATTTATGAATTCAATTATTATTCTTGTTTCTTTGAGCATGAGTAGCTAAATCCTTTTCTAAGGTTTTGATGGAACCTATTGAGTGATGAACTTATCGTTTATGTGATTACAAATTGTTAGCTAGATTTCTATTTGTTCAACTTCGTTCTTGTTGTAGTTAATTGGTAGGATCCCCGATTAGTTGTGCCTATTTAGTGTGCATAACTTGGAAAAGAGTGCATATTTAGGTATATTGTTGAACAACACCACACCTAGGTTATTGGAGGAATCTATAACTTTAGGCGTAAAGACGGGGTTAGGAATAACGAAGTCTTGGGTGCAATCTTAAGTGAACTATTCAAATTAAAGCTAGCTAGGGTAGCTCGGGAGAGTGCACTAGTAAATTATTGTAATTGCTCGGGAGAGGGTTACGATACAAATAGCGTTCATGATTGATAGAATATATTAACAATTTGTATGAGCATAACGATAAGGGATTCCATCAATAGGGGAAATCAATACCTTAGTCCTTCTCCATATTATTTTACCCAACATTCAATTCTTTTTTTTAAGCCTCTTTAATTCTTGCAAAAGTAGTAGTTAGTTCGAAATCCATATAACATATACTCGAAATTTTGGGAACTTGATTCGGAAGTATTCTTGGGTTGTGATAGTTGCAATTGGTAGGTTAATTCTCTGTGGGATCGATTATGGACTTATTAGACCAGGTTATATTGACTACGACCGATGCTTGGACGTGAATCAATTTCCATCCGATTCTTAATCTTTATTCGACTTGTAGTGCCCAAAGGTTTTTCATTATCAAGCCTCTCCCATTTTGGTTTTTCTCTCAAGCTTTCATCGCCTTATGGTACCCGTGAAGGTTTTTACCGATAAGACTCTCTCATTACTTATTCGATCCTATGAGCCTCTATTAACTATTTCCTACTTTGTTTAACTAGTTTGGGATCGTTCGGCTCCGAATTGAGGGCTTGGACATGTTCTGGGCATTTGGAGTGCACTTTGGAGCAAGGTGAGTCTCATTTCTAACCTCGTAAGAGGGAATTGTCTCCATAGGTATAATAATTGAATTATTTGTCATCATATTCGGGGGCTATATACGTACTAGGTGACGAGCGTCCGTATGTAGCGACTATTATGTTAAGCTCGGGTAGTCTAGGACCCATAATCATGGTCTACGTGATATTCTAGTAACATGATGATAAATTCATATTCGTATAACTATTTGATTAAGAAGAATGAGACTAGTGAATGAACCTTATCCTGTTTGGTCTTTTAGAAGAGAATATTTGGTATTCCTGTGTGTAGCTACTCGTCAGATATATATTATCATTGTCTGTTGATGCGCTTAATTTGCTGTTTGAGCATGTATTTCTGTGTGTACCTGCGTCGCATGTATGATACGCGAACAGGGTGATTGTTTATTTAAATTAGACCGTGTCTCATGGGTGATTCGCGAACGGGGTAATAGATGCATCTATGGCTCGTGTCGTTCGATCCTTGGCAATGCACATTTTACATTTATGTTGGATCGGGCCGTACATCTCACGGTGTTACTTGTGCATGTTTTGCTTAGCATTTTTCTCTCAGGACTGAATTATATTCATGCTTGAGATATAGGTGAATATCCATGATAATACTTGGGAAAGAACTATTAATCCATGATTATTAAATGCTAATAACTTGTGTTATCCATGCTTATCATAAATACTTCTCACATCTACACTTCTGTAATTAATTGAAGTCAACCTCTCATCTCTACTTCTTCGAGATTAGACGGTATACTTACTGGGTACATATTATTTATGTACTCATACTACTCTTCTGTACTTAAATGTACAGTATGTGAGGCTTGTGGATCTGGTTATCATTCCAGTGCATATTTGTGAGCAGACATGAGACTTCTACGATGAGTTGCTTCCCTCCATGTCTGATCCACAGCCGAAGAAGTCTTTCTTTGTATTTCTATTTTCTATCTATTTGGACACAGAAGGATAAAATATGCAGAAGATAAAATATATGAACAAATATATTTAAATAAATATGTAAGCAAGTGTGACGACCGGCCCGTCGTCACGTGAATTACCACCATGTTACCTTGAATTTATGTGTTTTATGTTTTTATATCAGTGTTAGAGTCTATCGGGTGAGTTAGGAGTGAATTGGATTGAAAATGAGGCATATAGCCTTCTTGAAGGAAGCTTGAATGTGGAAAGTCAACCTAGAGTTGACTATTGAGTTAGAATGCTCGGAATCGGATTCTGATGATTCGACTAGTTTCGGGGGATCATTTATGACTTAGGAGAGCAATCGGAATTGAATTCGGAGGTCCGGTGTAGTTTTAGGCTTGAATTGGCGAAGGTTGAATTTTGGCGAAAACCGGATGGTAGGTGAGATTTTGATCAGGGGGTCGGAATGGAATTCCGACAATTTTTGTAGCTTCGTTATGTGATTTTGGATATGTCTGCAAATTTTCAGGTCATTCGGACATCGTTTGGTCCGAGTTTTGATTGAATGTGTAATTCGGAAAGTTTTAAGGAATTTAGGCTTGAATTCGATGTGAATTGTGGGTTTTGGTGTTGTTAGATGTGTTTTGAGGGTTGGAGCAAGTTCGAATAAGGTATTAGGATGTGTTGGTGTGATTGGATGAGGTCCCGGGGGCCTTGGGGTGTTTTCGTATGGTTAAACGGGAGAAAACATGGAAATTGCAGGTTGAAATATTCTGGTTCTGTCATTTTCGCCCCTGCGGAAATATGGGCGCGGAGGCGAGCCCGCGGAAGCGGACTGAGGAGTGCAGAAGCACTTGTGCTCGCCGAAGCGGGTATTGTTCCGCTGAGGCGGTGTCGCTGGTGCGAAAGGTGTTACGCAGAAGCGGTCTAGAGGCAGATTGGGGAGATCCACAGAAGCGGATGGTTGTTCGTCTAAGCGAGTCCGCAGAGGCGGACTCTAGGGCGCAGAAGCGGAAGCGAACGCACGGAAGCGGACGCGCGGAAGCGGTCCTTGGCTCGCAGAAGCGGAAGTGGCCAGCTAGGCTTGGGATTCGCAGAAGAGACCAGTTGGTCACGGATACGGTCTCGCAGAGGCGCAATTTGTCGGCAGAAGCGGAAATCGCAGGAAGTTAGAAATTTCAGAACATTCTAAAACATTTAGGGATCAGTCTAAAGAGGCGATTTGGGCAATTTTGAAGGGAAATTCAAGGAGATTCTTCATGTAATCAATTATGGACTCGAATTATGGTTTTGTATTGATAAATTATGCAATTATCTCATGAAATTGGAGGAATTAGGGGTGTATTATGGAGGTTTTTCACCCAAGGCTTGAATTATAGAAAATCAAGGATTTGAATGGGCAAATGGAGTCCGAATTTGGTAAATTTTATATGCCTAGACTTGTGTTGAGACGAGGGTTCGGAATATGTGACTTTCGTAATTTTTTGAGAAGCATACCGAAAGTCGGGTTTTGGCAACTTTGTAGTTTTTGGTGTAAATTGAGTTGTTTTAACTGAGTATCATTCCATTGGCCTAATTTGATGTGTTTCTACTATATTTTATCAGATTCTACACGTGCGGAGCTTGATTCTCGTGGCAAGGGCATCGCGGAGTAGTCGTCGAGCCGTATTGAGGTGAGTAATGGATGTGAGTGATGACCAGCGGGTCCGAAACCCCGGTATACCACTTTGTGACGCTGTATAATGGCGAGACACGTACTCTCTTGTGAGTGCGGGGTCGATTGTGATTTGGGGACTATGGCTTAGTTCGACCTGTTAATATTATATTATGATATTGGTTATTCTTGAGCCGGTGAACCTCCTCCTCGGATGGTTGTGTACTTTTATGGGCTGTGAGCCAATTATTGGGATCCTGCGAGGATCGTTATAATTGTTTTGTGATATTGCCATGCTAGTTTTACTACCAGTCCGTAGTGTAACGACCCGGCCCGTCGTTACGGGAATTACCACCCTGTTACCTTTCAATTACATATCTTATGCTTTTATAACAGTATTAGAGTATATCGGGTGAGTTAGGAGTGATTTGTGAAGATTGTTGTGTGGAGAGAGAGAATTACATGCTAATATAGGCGGCAAGTCAGTACTTAGGGTTAGTTGGGTGGTGTAAGTAGATTGAAAGTGGTTTTGAATAATGGAATGTATTGAATCGGTATCAAAAGTCCAACTTTCTACAGTGTCATGTAGACCTAAGATACGATTTCTTCTGCGTTGTTGAGTGGTACATACGTGGAAGAATCTAGTGTGAGTGTCTCCGTCATTTAACCATTGTATGCGTGACGTTAGTTTCCAAAACTCCCCCTCATGTTTTATGATGGTGTTAAGGTTAGTAAAGAGTTGGTTTTTAAGGTTATAATGAAAGCTATTTTTAAGAGAAGGGTCCATGTTTTGAATACATTGTAATCTAGCTAAAATAATACGTTTTTTTGTAAACACTATTGCCAAAAGAACATTCATTCCAGTATTTAGTATGAGTGACAAAATTTTCTAGTGCTTGATCGTAATGATCATTAGCAGCCCAGTGGGTTTGAACAATATTGGAAAAGTCAGGATGGTTGAACCACATGTGTTAGGCTTACCTAGTCGTGGGGACTGGGTGCCGTCATGACATGTTCATGATTGGTGAACGAGAGTCGTGACAAGTTGGTATCAGAGCTCTAGGTTTGTAGGAATCACGGGACACAGACTAGTTACTTAGATTCTCGTTGATCGATACGGAGATCGAGGTGCTGATTTGGTGAGTGGTGGCAATAGATAATGTACTGAGGGTTTGAAACCCCGTATTTGTACTATACAATGCTATGCTGAGAAGATATAATCTCTGTGAGTTCATGTTGGGCCAGTCGGGAGGACTTGAGGCCTGATCTTTGTCTATGACTTGAGCACCCCAGTGCTGATCTTACAAACTGGTATTATGAAATTTCATATGATCGGTATTGTTCTTAATTGTGGAAATGGCAGCTTAATAATGTACGAGATGTAAGGTGCTAGATCCTCATTGTAATCTGTTCTGTAGCCCCGAACTATGGGCGTGGTGAATATTTATCATATCTCTTAGTTGGAAGGTAAAGTGCCTTACGTGTAGTAGAACGAGTTTAGTGGAAAGCTAAAGTGCACTACGTGTCGTAGTATGAGTTCAAACTTAGGAAGACTGAGTTGGTTGTGCTATGCGAATTGGGTTGAAAGGTATTTGATATATGTTATGATTTGAGCGGGTGCAACGCATGTCCATGTATCAATTTTGATAATGTAATTCGTGTAGTATTGAGACTAATGTTATTGATATGCATTGTGATGTCTTGTCGAGTTACGAATGTTTTGTTAGGATATTTTTGGTGATTCTCTAGCAGGTGGATGGGCAAATTACAAAGGAAACTCTGTCAAAATTTTTGGAAAATTTGGGACTTAGAAAAGATTTTGTCACCTAAAGAATGGGCTTAACTGTTGTGTGTGAATGAATACAAGAATTGCAAAAGAGTTAAGATTTCTGATGATTCGAATCTCCGCCGAAACATGTAAATGACGTGAGTTTAATCTAACTAGAACTTTGTGGTATCATTTGAGTAAGAATGCTATGAGTGGCTAAAAGTGCTTTAATGTATGGCTCCGAGCCAAGTTGGGGAGGTTGTTATTGATTAACTGATTGCACTGTTGTGTGCTATGTTGGTCCTGTCTCTAAGTATGTTGGGAAATTTTGATAAAGGTTATGGTGCTTCGTAGATGTGAAGAAATACTAGGATGTTTTGAACTACTGCTGGTAAGGAATGTTCGGTGTATAGAAAAGAAAGATAGCTAATTGTATCTGTATGTAATCATGTTCTGCGATGTCATAGTTCTAGCAAGGCACGAGTGGTTTTGTTCAATAAGACAGTTGAACTACAGTTGAGTAAGGGTGAATGACGCCCGAGAATTGTTGTACGGTGTTCAAGATTTTGCTTGTAACAGTTAGGTGTCTTAAGATTGTGCGCACGGCTAAAGACGGTGGTTTCGTTAGAAGAGATCAAGACTTGTGTTATATTATGTGAATGATGGGATACTATGTATCCGTATTGGAGAGTAATGATAACGAATTCAAATCGCATGAAGTTCTTCAAAATAAAGTGTTGTAGAATGTGGTATTTCTGAGAAACATTAAGAGAGGATTAAGTGGCCTATGGGTCTTAGACCGTGTGGTCTTATGTACGAGTCTTGTGTGGTAACATGAGTTGATATATTATGGTGCTACAGTAATGGCTAATATTAAATTAAGGATGAATCAGAAAGAAAACTGGGTGGATGGAACAATTTGTTAATAAACCGAATCGGTATGATAAGGAATACGATTAATTCCTGGTATGTGTTTGAAGTAATGAGTCATGCAGATATTATGCAACAAAGCTCGTGAGTGTTGGTAGTTGTGTAACTCGATATGGGTATAAGGACTTAGTCCTGGCAGTTTAACTTATGCAATGTAATTGGGAGAAAGAGTTTATGATGTGTTTTACCGTGGTTTGAAAATGAGTGTATTTTTCCTGTTGGTATGCAAGGCTTGTGATGTGTAATGAGTTTTTCTCTATATGGGATCATGAAAGTCCTTGACTAGTTGAGTGCGCCGATGTTTGCGTCGGAGGGAAGGGATATGAATTTCCATGTTGTCTTAGTGTGTTATGGTATATGCGATGTGTTATGGAAAGATGATAATGGCATATTCAAGGTTTTGAGATCAGTTCATAATATATGGGAAGTCATTAAAATTATTGAGCAGAGCGCGGGCAGCTGCAGGTGATTTAAGAATCGATCTTTCTAGTGATTAAGGAAAATGGTACAACTATTCTAGTGAATTGGCAGGGAATATGGTCCAAAAGGACAAGGTAATGTAAACTGATAATATCTAGTGGTATGGTGGTATTCTCTTGTTGGATCGACTGTAATAATTGAGTCGTTGATGGCATAGTGAAATTTCTGAATGGCTTTCGTGGTATGAATGGACGCTTGATGTGCGTTATGTATTCGTACGGTGAAGTACGGAATCAGGCACAGTGATTCATGTGTTATATATGTGTTGGAGACTAGAAGTTCTCGTAATCCGCCTACGTAGTGGTTGTATATTGTGTGTATCGGCACCGTCTAGTGATTATTGGAAATCGGAAGCCACAGTGGCTCTCTCTCAACTTGATATGACGAATTTGGATTATGATATATGATTGCAGACTAGTTGTCATAAGTCAGGTTGTCTAGACTAATGTGATATGGACTATATCCGAATATATCACAATTGCGTGGCAGAGCGCATCAGATCATATTCCATCGGGGTAAATGTACCCTAGGGCCAGCGGACGGCTGGTAGGTATTGCTTTGTCAGTTGGGCCTTCGTGGCAGATGTCAGCGTAGAGGTATCTACCATTGATTCAGTTCCAGTATACGGGAGAAAAACATGGAAATTTGCAGGTGGATATAATTCTAGTTTAGTTGTTTTCGCCCCTGCGGAAATAACGGCGCAGAGGCGAGTCCGCAGGAGCGGACTGAGGAGCGCAGAAGCGCTTGGTCGCGCAGAGCTGGAAGTTTGTTCGCTGAGGCGATGTCGCTGGGGTGAAGGGCGTACCGCAGAAGCGGTCTGGAGGCAGATTGGGTAGATCCGCAGAAGCGGTTAGTTGGTCGCCTAAGCGAGTCCGCAGAAGTGGACTCTGGTGTGCAGAAGCGAAGGATTTCCGCAGGAGCGGTTATGTGTACGTGGAAGCAGACGCGTGGAAGCGGTCCTAGGCTCGCAGAAGCGGAAGGGGCCGGCTAGGCCTGGAATCGCAGAAGCGACCAGTTGGTCGCGGATACAGGCTCGGAGGAGGGGAATTTTGTCCGCGGAAGCGAAAATCGCAGAAGGATTAATAATATCAGAAGTTAGAAATTTCAGAACATTCTAAAACATTTAGGGCTCAGACTTAAGAGACGATTCGGGCGATTTTGAAAGGAAATTCAAGGAGATTCTTTAGGTAATCAACTATGGACTCAAATTATGATTTGTATTGATAAATTATGCAATTTACTCATGAAATTGGAGGAATTAGGGGTGTATTATGGAGGTTTTTCACCCTAGGCTTGAATTATAGAAAATCAAGGATTTGAATGGGCAAATGGAGTCTGAATTTGGTAAATTTTATAAGCTTAGACTCGTGTTGAGACGAAGGTTCCGAATATATGACTTTCATAATATTTTGAGAAGCATATCGAGAGTTGGGTTTTGGCAACTTTGTAGTTTTTGGTGTAGATTGAATTGTTTTGACTAGGTATCATCCCATTGGCCTAATTCGATGTATTTTTACTATATTTGATCAGATTCTACGACTGTGGAGCTTGATTCTCATGGCAAGGGCATCACGGATTTGTCGTCGAGCCTAATTGAGGTGAGTTATAGATGTGGGTGAAAACCAGCGGGTTCGAAACCCCGGTATACCACTTAGTGGCGTTGTATAGCGGCGACACATGTACTTTCTTGTGATTGCGGGGTCGATTATGATTGGGGACTATGGCTTAGTCCGACCTGATGATATTATATTGTAATATTGGCTATTCTTGAGCCGGTGAACCTCCTTCTCGGATGGTTGTGTACTTTCTGTGATATTGACATGCTAGTTTTACTACCAGTCCGGAGCTGTTACTATTATCATGATTTTCCAATCTCTGGAACTTTGATATACTATTTTCAACTAAAAAATGATAAAAGAGTTTCAAAACAACTTTCGAGCCTGCGAGGCTGCATTTGCATATTAGCTGACTCGTAGTGGATCGGGCTGCGTGCCGCATCGTGTTCATGATATTGTGCTTGGGCTCGTTCGACTCTCCGGCAGTCTACACTTTATTTTTAAGTTGGATCAGGTCGTACGCTCTCGACACTACTTGTGTATGTTTATTGATTGGTATATTGCTGTAGACGGAACTATGTTATATGCTCTGAAATGTAAATGGTTAACTGTGATATCATCTAGAAAAGGACCAGCTATCTCATGTTGTATATTGTAAATCAGTGTGCTATCCATGATGAGTATATCACTTATCATATTATTTGACCCTAGTAAGTGTCATGTCGACCTCTCATCTCTACTTCTTCGAGCTTAGACATTATACTTACTAGGTACATATTGTTTATTTACTCATACTACACTTTTGTACTTAATTGTATAGGATCTTAGGCAGGTACATCTGGTTAGTAGGATGGTGCATACCCTTGATCCAGCCGAGATTCCAAGGTGAGCTGCTCCCTTCCTATGTCGTTCAGCAGCCCGATTGAGCCTTTTCTTTACTTTTGGTTGTCTACTCTATTTGAGACAGTAGGATTGTGTTATTCTTTTGTATATTCTACTAGTTGCCCATAGTTGCGACACCAGGTCTTGGCACACATTAGTAAATATTTCTTTTGGGAATTGTATAATTATTTTGGTAAATTACTCATTATCATTGGTTTTTAACTTAAGTTTAGAAATTGCGGTAATTATTTTGGTAAAGTAAAATGAACACTTGAGGATTTTTCCGCATTGGCTTGTCGGCGATGGTGTTGGACGCCATCACGACCTATAATGGAATTGGGTCGTGAAAATATGGTATCAAAGCACTACGTTCATTTAGGTCTCACAAGTCATGGGCAAACCTAATAGAGTCTTGCGAATCGGTACGGAAACGTGTGTATTTATCTTTGAGAGGCTATAGGGTATTAGCAAACTACTCTTTATTCATTTCCTATCGTGATGTGGATGGTACACTAAATTTCTCCCCTCTATTCTCTCACAGATGGTGAGGACGCGCACGACAAATGTTTCCGGGCTCGGGCGGAGGCTGCTCCCTACCACCATTGCTCGGAGCCGAGAGTAGAGGAGAAGCAGAGGAAGGCTTAGGCCCGTGGTAGGGGACGGGGGCATCCTAGAGCTATTCTAGATGCTCGTACCGGGGTGATGCCGTGCACACTGGTTCGAAAATGTATCACGATCTCGAGGAGATTTATTGGTGGAAACTGATGTGAGAAAAGGGATGTGGCCGAGGCTTTGTGGCCTAAATGTCCGGCGCATCGTGCAAGTGAAGGCCGGCGTCGACGGCACAGTCGGGTTAACTCGGATCGCAGAAATACCGGGGTGGAAATGGGAGAAGTGATCGATATGAGTTTCGTCGAGTGGGGTCCACCCATGCTCGAGCGTACGGATTTGATTCGGTGTGGGTGATGAGCTCGATCGACTCGCAAATCGAGCTCACTTACGCTACTGTCCAGTCCATGAAACGTTGCGGAGCGACTATGCACGAGAGCTTGCACATCGAGGAGATGGTAAGGCTCCGCGCGCTCGCACCACTGCATTGTCTCGGATCGCGGGCCTCGGTTCACGCGCGGCGCGCCCGGCACTGGAAGAAGTTTTCGGCAAGGTTTGGGAACTCGGGTGAATCTCGGCCACGGCCATCCGTCGGACCGGATGGTCAGGCCGAGCGCACCATTCGGACGCTTGAAGGTATGTTGCGGGCTTGTGTCTTAGGATTTTAAAGGTAATTGGGATGACACTTGCCACTGATAGAATTTGCTTACAATAACGGCTATCATGCTAGCATTCAAATGGCCCCGTTTGAGGCATTGTACGGGAGAAGATGTAGATCGACAATCGGGTGGTTTGAGGTAGGTGACGGAATTGCTAGGGCCAGATGTGGTGTACGAAGCTATGGAAAAGGTCAAGGTTATTAGGAGAGGATGAAAACAGCACAGAGTCGTCAAAAGTCCTATGCAGACGTTCGTCGAAAGGATTTGGAGTTTCAAGTCGATGATTGGGTGTTCTTGAGGGTATCTCCTATGAAGGGAGTCATGCGATTCGGAAAGAAAGGAAAATTGAGTCCTAGGTATGTCGGGCCATATCGGATCGTTCAAAGGATTGGTCAAGTTGCTTATAGGCTAGAGTTGCCTCCTGAGATGTCATCGGTGCATCCGGTATTCCATGTGTCCATGTTGAAGAAAGTGATTGGAGATCCATCCACCATCATGCCAGTCGAAGCTATAGAGGTTAATGAAAATTTGTCATATGAAGAAGTTCCAGTTGCCATCTTAATAGGCAAGTCCGTAAGTTGAGAAATAAGGAAGTTGCCTCTGTTAAAGTATGTGGCGAAGTCAACAAGTTGAGGAGGCCACATGGGAAGCTGAAAAAGAGATGAAAGAAAAGTACCCCCATTTGTTTGATCAAGCCTAGAAGAAATTAGGTGACCCTCCTACTCCTAGTAACTGTCATCTTGCCAATGTTGTTTCCCTCTTAGTATTAGTAAAGTCTCCTTCATTTTGTCATGAGTTAAATGTGTTGTTACCTTGGGTCACTTGAACCGTTCTTGATAAATGAAAGCCTTATAAAGATTTACGTGTTTAATAAACAACTAATAGTAAGTGTAGATTGGTAATGGTTTGTTAAGTGTACATGGTGTGTTAAATTGGTTAAATAAGGTAAGAACTCATTGGAGTGACAAGTTTTTGTGCAATTGTAACAATGTGATAGAATATGTGCATTCGTTGAGGTAAAAAAGTGTATACCAGTTGTGGGAAGTGTTGTATTTGTGTATTGTTGTTTGGTAATGTGTTTCGGGGGTCCTCTGACAAGTGGATATGTCCATAATACAAAGGAAACTCGGGCGAAATTTTTTTAAAATATAAGAGTTAGTTAAAATTTTGATAGTTTGCATATCATGTCTTTCAAAACCAACTCATTTTCAAAGTCCTCATTCGAGGACGAATGATCTTAAGGGGGGGAGGATGTAAGGCCCCGTAAAATTTTTGTGCATAAAACCTAGTAGCTGTGGTGTCATGGTCCGAATAATGTGTTAGGAATGCGTAGAATTCTTCGCGGCGAGCTTGCGAGCCGCGGTTCGGACCCTTGGTAGTGATTTAAGCTTCGAAAATATAGAGAAATAATTTTTCCAGAAAAATGTCAAATATGCGGTCAAGAATGCGACCGCAAACTTGACATGCGGACCGCATTCTGACCGCAAATCGTTCCAGAGAGTTGCCCAAAATCGTGTCAAAAGTGCGGTCGATATGCGATCGCATGTCAAATCTGCGGTGCACTTTTGCGACCGCGGAATCAACATGCGGTCCGCATAGTGACCGCATTCCTTAACAGAACCTGCATAACTTTGAGGCCATTTTTGCGGTCACTTTGCGGACCGCATGTGGATTCTGCGGTCGCATAGTGACCGCATATTTGACCCCGACCCAGATTTTTGTAACATTTTGACCCGATCTCTTCTTTAATATAACACACTTCTTCTTCATTTTATCATATTATCTTACAAAAATTAGAGAGAGAAGAGAGGGTTTTAGAGAGAGAAGTTCTTCATCTTCAAGGATTGTTTCAACTACTTAATTCCAAGGGATTCTAGGGCAAGGATTCGACTTCCCCAATATTTTCAAGGTAAAAACCCTAACTATTTTCTTTGATTTTCAGTTTTAATTGGGTAAAGAGAGGTTTGCATATAATAGCTTTTGAAAATAGAATTTTTACACTCATGCATGATTATTTAACTTGATTTCTAGTAAAAAGAAGTGAGTAGAAGTAAGAGTCTTCAAGAACAAGGTTGGCAAGAGTAGGATATCTTGGGTAAGCATAAAGTAGGAGGAAAAATCATCACCAGGTATGTATGGCTAATTTTGATTCTTGTGAAATCGCCTATATGTGTGGAGTTTGTTTGTTTCGTGTTAAATTGACAAATTGTGTGAAATTCTTGATGTTGTTGTTGGATATTCAAAGTTTGTTGTTGAGCTATGAGTGATGTAAAATGAGAGTTTAATTTGGCAAAAGAATTGTGAATAATGACTATGATGGCCTATATGGCACCTTGTGGAAAACAAACGAAACACTTGAGAATTGGTTTATTGTGGAAAGAAATGAAACACTTGAATTGTGGAAATATTGTAACATGGTTGTGATATTGAATTGAGAAGAAATTGAGAACATGAACCAATGTGTAAAGTTGCTTATTTGAACTTGTTGAAATTGTGTGTAGTACCTTATCTGCTGTTTGAAATTGTTGTGTTTTCAACTGTAAGGCGGGGTCGTGTTGCGCGCCGCGACGTGGTGAAATAAGGTGTGGGTTGGGGTGATAAGGGTGGCCGAGGTAATAAGGGTGGTCAGGGGCAATAAGGATGGAAAGCGATCGAAATCGCTATTGAAAATTGATACATAAATCAATAATGTGAAATTGTGAAAGGAGACAGCAGGAGAGTTTGCAACCTGTGGGGCACTGATTGCCCCTTTGTTTGACTACTTGTGCTTTATGTGATTGATTGGTAATTGTTAAATTGGTTGATCGTAGGAAGTGCTTTGTGTTGAGAATTATTTGAAATGAGGAAAATGTGGAAACATGGTTGGTTGGCTTAAATTAATTGTTGATGTAATTTAATGGCTTGAGTTTACTTGGGACAAAGTTTGTCCATACATACCGGTACAATTCAAGTGTACTGACGTCCCTTTTGCCGGGGGCGCTACATTCGTGTCATGATTGTAGGTGGATCAGTAGCAGGCACTTCAGCTCATCGGCAGTAGTATCCTTCTCCTTCCACTGCCCGTTTTGGTGAGCCCCTTTCTTCCTCGGGGCCTTGTGTGGTTCATGCCACTCGGTTTGGATTTCATTTGGTTATGTAAGGTATAGTCGGAGCCTTGTTACCGGCAAGTATTGTATCTCCCTTTTGTATCCTAGAGGCTCTGTAGACATGTAAACTGTGGGACTCCGGTCTTATGTATATATATTGTGTTATGTCGGGCGTTGTAAAAATTGAAATCTTGTTAATGAATCACTCGTATCGTTTTATTTGTTTAATGTGAAATCAATTATGATTAGTAATATATTTGGTTAATGAGAAACGGTCATCACAGGGGTAACGCGTGGGAATGAAAGGCACCCAGGTCCGCTTGACTGGGGCAACCCGGTCAGGCGCCGGTCATGTTCCTCGATTTGGGATTTCAGGAGGTCAAGAGCCGCATGCTACACTTCATAGACATTATGAATCAGGCTGGTTTATTTCCAGCGGACCCTGCTACTCCATCGATAGGGGGATCCCGGACCCTACTGCTTAGGCTCTATGTCATGCAGTTGCGGTATGTCAGACTCTGGGTGCACTACTCGTAGATGGGGCTCAGCCAGTCACTGTGGTGGTACCCCAGCCCAAGCTAGCTACGGATGGCGATCTACAGAAGTTATTGGACATAGGTACTAGGCTTCACCCTCTAGTCCTCGAGGGTGAACCTCATGAGGATTCTTAGGACTTTATTAACAGGTGAAGGGACAAACTGCACAACATGAGGATATTAGAGTCGCATGGAGTTGACTTCACCACTTTTCAGCTAGAAGGCAGGGCCCGTAGATGATGGCAGTCTTATGCACTTGGCAGGCCAGCTGGTTCTCCTACCCTCACTTGGGGTTAGTTCAGATAGCTATTCCTGAATTAGTACATTCCATCATTTGAGAGGGAAAAGATGTAATATCAGTTTGAGCATTTAGAGCATGGTTAGATATCAGTGACCAATTTTGAGGCAAGGTTTTCTAAGATGTCTCGTCATGCACTTATGATATTCCCCACGGAGGCAGAGAGAGTTCAAAGGTTTGTCGTGGGGTTACACCCCACTATTCGATCTGGTATGGCTTGAGAGGTAGAGATGGGTACAGGATATCAACTAGTGATTGAGATTGCCGGCATGATTTAGGGTTATCGTTTGAGGGGTAGAGAGCATACGCATCAGGATAAGAGGGCTAGATTTTTAGGAGAGTTTAGAGGTGCCCCAGCTAGGGGTAGAGGTCACTTCGGGAGGGGTCAGCCCAGCAGGACCTCACATTTATCACCACTACCCCCTCTCGAGGTGTCCTAGTGCGCCTTATTTTAGTGCGATGCCGGAGGGTTTTTACTATCCACCAGCTACTCATGGTTCCTCCAGTGGGTATTTGGGGTATCAGGATTTTTCTAGTACTCCCTTCAGCGCTGTGCTAGAGAGTTCTTATCATCCGCTAGCTACCTAGGGTTCTTGTAGTGGGTATTCAGGTCATCAGACTCAGACTCCAAGGCATCAAGCTATGGTTCCTAGAGCGTGCTACGAGTTAGGAGATTCGGGTCACATGAAGATGACTTGTTGTAGTCTACAGGGTAAGGTAGTACAGTAGGGTTAACTGCCCGTAATTCCAGCATCGGCTACCCAACCACCTAGAGGTAGAGGGCAGGCTGGTAGGGGCCGTCCTAGGGGTGGAGGCCAGATAGGGAGAGGTCAGCCCGCTATCGCTTAGTTAGGTGGAGGCTACCTAGCCAGCTCTCCAGCTAGGTTCTATGCTATTCCAGCCATGTCAGATGCATTATCCTCATATGCTGTCATCATAGGTACTATTTCCATTGGTGGTAGAGATGCTTCGGTATTATTTTATCCGGGATCTACATATTCATATGTATCATCTCTGTTTGCTCGCTTCCTCGTTATTTATTCTGAGCCTTTGGGTGTTCCTGTTCATGCATCCACTCATTTGGGGAATTTTGAGGTTGTGGATTGGATCTACCTGTCCTGTATGGTCACTTTATGTGGTTTTGAGACTGGAGCAGATCTTCAGCTGCTGGATATGATCGATGTTGAGGTAATCCTGGGCATGGATTGGTTATCACCATATCACGTCATCATTGATTGCCATGCCAAGAGTGTTTCACTAGTGATGCCAGGATTGCCGAGATTGGAGTAGAAGGGTTCCATAATTGATACCCCTAGTAGGGTTATTTCTTTCTTGAAGGCTCGACGTATGGTCGAGAAAAAGGTGTTTGGCCTATCTAGCATATGTTCGAGACACTGCCGCAGAGTTTTCAGAGATTGATTTAGTTCATATAGTCTGATAGTTCGCCGATGTGTTTCTTTCTGATCTTCCTGGCATGCCACTGGATCGTGATATTGATTTCTATATTGATTTGGTTCCAGGAACCTAGTCTATATATATTCCAATGTACCGTATGGCTCCAAAAGAGTTGAAGGAGCAGATTGAGGAGTTTCTAGCAAAGGGGTTTGTTAGACCCAGTGTATCACCTTAGGGTGCACCGGTGTTATTCATTAAGAAGAAGGATGGGACTATGCAGATGTGCATTGACTACCGCCAGCTGAACAAAGTCACCATCAAGAATAGGTATCGTTGACTCGTATCGATGATTTGTTTAACCAGTTGTAGGTGCGAGGGTGTTCTCTAATATAGACTTGATGTCGGGGTACCATCAACTGAAGATTCGGGACTTGGATATTTCGAAGACTGCATTCCGGACGAGATGTGGCCATTATGAGTTTTTGGTGATGTCCTTTGGCTTGACTAATGCCCCAGAAGAATTTATGGATTTGATGAACAGGGTGTTCAGGCCTTATATTAATTCCTTCATAATCATCTTCATTGATGACATATTGATATAATAACATAGCCTGGGGAGCACGGGCAACATTTGAGAGTAGTGCTTCAGACCTTGCGAGAGTAGAAGTTATATGTTAAGTTCTCCAAATGCGAGTTTTGGTTAGATTTTGTAGAATTCTTCGGGCTTGTTATATTATCCAAGGGTATTAAGGTGGATCCCTAGAAGATTGAGGCGGTTCATAGTTGGCCTCCTCTCACTTTGGCGACTGAGATTAGGAGTTTCTTGGGGTTAGCAAGTTATTATCGCCAATGGCTTCTTATCCATTAAAACACCTTTGACTAGATTGACCCAGAATGGTGCTACATTCCATTGGTTCGATGATTGTGAGGTGAGCATTCAAATGCTCAATACAACATTGAATAGAACACTGGTTCTAGTGTTGCCTTCCGGTTTGGGAATGTATACGGTGTATTACAATGCTTCACGCATTGGCATAGGTTGTGTACTAATGCAAAAGGGAGAGTTATTGCATATGCTTCGCATCAATTGAAGATTAATGCGAAGAATTATCTTGTGCACAATTTAGAGTTAGTCGTGATTGTTCATGCTCTTAAGATATGGAGGCCTTATTTGTATGGGGTGTAATGTGAGGTTTATACCGATCATCGTAGCTTGCGACATTTATTCAAGTAGAGGGATCTTAATTTGAGGCAGCGCAAGGGGCTTGAGTTACTAAAGGATTATGACATCACCATTCTTTATCATCTGGTCAAGGCAAATTTGGTGGCGGATGCCTTGAGCAGAAAGGCGGAGAGTATGGGTAGCTTGGAATTTATTCTAGAAATGGAGAGACCACTAGCTTTAGACATTCAGCCCTTGGCTAACAAACTTGTGAGGTTGGATATTATAGAGCCCATTCGGGTTCTTGCATATTTTGTGGCCCAGTCTTCACTATTGGGGCAGATCAAGGCTAGACGGTTTGATGATATGCACTTGGAAGTTCTAAGATAGACGGTACTACAGGGTGGTGCCAAGGAGGTTTCTATTGGCGAGGATGGTGTTTTGCGACTCCAGGGTCGTCTATGTGTTCCTAATATCGATGGCTTGAGGGAGAGGATTCTAGTAGAGGCACATGGTTCTCGATATTCTATTTACCCTAGTGCTACGAAAATATATCACGATCTGAGATAGGCATTATTGGGGACAGCGGATAAAGAAAGACAGAGTGGAGTATGTAGCTAGGTGCCTAAATTGCCAGCAGGTAAAGTATGATCACCAGAGGCAAGGTGACCTACTTCAGGAGATGCCTATACCATAGTGGAAGTGGGAACGCATTACTATGGATTTCATAGTGGAGTTGTCGTAGAACTGAGGAAAGTTTAATTTAGTATTGGTCGTCGTTGATAGGTTTACCAAGTCGGCCCACTTCATTCCATTGGCTACTACTTTTACAGTAGAGAGGTATGCTCATATTTATATTCGGGAGATAGTCTGATTGCACAGTGTGCGTGTTTTCACCATATCAGACACAGGCCCTCAGTTCACTTCCCATTTCTGCAAAGCCATTCAGATTGAGTTGGGGACCTGTGTAGAGCTTATCACAGCATTTCATCCTCAGACCGATGGGTACTCAGAGCGAATAGTTTAGATTTTAGAGGATATGCTTAGAGCATGTGTGATTAACTTTGGAGGGCAGTGGGATCAGTTCTTACCCTTGGCAGAGTTTGTATATAATAATAGTTATCAGCCCAGCATAGAGATGGACCAGTATGAGGCATTGTATGGTCGGCGTTGTCGTTCTCTTATTAGGTCATTTGAGCCTGATGAGGCTAAGTTGCTTGGTACAGATTTGGTCAAGGATGCCTTGGATAAGGTGAAGTTGATTCGGGAGAGGCTTTGCACAGCCCAGTCCAGGCAGAAGAGCTACGTGGATCAAAAAGCACGTGATGTATCATTTGGTTGGCGAAAAGTTATCTTGAAAGTCTCACCAATGAAGGCTATTATGAGGTACGGAAAGAAGGGAAAGTTGATCCCAAGGTTTATTGGCCCCTTTGAGGTGTTGATATGAGTTAGGGAGGTCACTTACGAGCTTGTTTTACTGCCCAACTTATCGAGAGTTCATCCGATTTTTCACGTATTGATGCTTTGGAAGTATCATGCAGATTTGTCCCACGTCTAAGACTTTAGTACTATTCAGTTAGCTGAGAGTTTGGGTTATGAAAATGAGCTAGTTGCCATAATTTATTTGAGGTCCAGGAGGATTTCTGCGATGAGGGTCTAGTGGATGGACCAACCAGTTGAGGAGGCGATTTGGGAGTCCAGGGTGTATTCCCGGAATCTAATTCCGAGGTTTCTAGTCCGAGTAATGAATTTTTATTAAAAATTATAAATCTAAAGTTTTAAGGATTTAAAGAAACCAAGTAATCATTGATTTCCTAGGTATCAAGCTCCTATTTTGGTTCCGAAGCCCGATACAGGTTCGAAATATCATTTAAGACTTGCCTGTAAAATTTGGTATAAATCCCAGTAGTTTAAGGTCATTTTGGCCCGTTGGAGGAAAATTAAGAACTTAAAGTTCATAAGTTTGATTCATTTGGTTTTAGGGGGTGATTCCTAGATTTAGCGTTGTTTCGGGTGTTCTGAAGGTTTGAGTAGGTCCGTCTTGTGATTTCAACATGTAGGTATGTTCGGTTGAGGCTTGAAGCCCCGTTCGTTAATTGGATGAGGCACGAGTGAAGTGGAAATTTTTTAGAAGAGCTAAAAGCTAAGGTAAAGAGGGGTTAAAAATCATGCAAAATTCCTAGTTATCAGTCATAACCGCATCTGCGATTCTTGGACCGCAGATGCGGCCCTCCCATCGCAGAAGCGGCCCAAGCCATTTTCACAGATGCGGCTCCCAAGCCGCAGATGCGGTCCCAGCCTTCCCTCCCCTTTTCGCAGATGCGGTCACATTCTCGCAGATGCGGAGGTCATTAAAGACGGGTTCAAAACTATTTTTGACACTTTTCACTCTCTCATTTACGATTTTGGGAGCTTTGAAGAGAAGGTTTCCACTTAGCATCAAGAGGTAAGTTTATCCCACGCATCCTTAGTTTAATACTTGCATTTTTAGGTAGATTAAACATTAGAACTTAGGAAAAATCAAAGGGTTAGAGCTAAACCTAGGATTTTGGCAAAAGATGAATTTGACCACGAGATTTGTTTGGATCATTCCCACTGCGGGAATTTTCAAAAATCTTCAACCATTTATTTAACTCAAGTGCTTTTATCTTGTTTGGCCTTTTAGACAAATAGGTGGACAAAAAGGACCAATGCTCGTATCTTTTTTTCCCTTTTAGAAAGTTTAATAACAAAAGATGAGTGATTTGATTTAGTAGGAGTTTTTCCCCGATATATTCCTGCCTAACTATTTGTTGTGTTTAATTACATTTGATCGCATCACATATATGATTCGTGAGCGGGGTAATAAATGCATCTATGGTTTACGCCGTTCGACCCTATGGTAGTACACACTTTATTTTGATGTTGGATCGGGCCGTATGACCTTGACACGTACGTCCCATGGTGTTATTTGTGCATGTTGCTTGATATTTCTCTGAGGACTAAATTTCATATGTCTTGTTATAAACGATTGCTTATTAGTGTTTCTTCATGGTTTGTATAATCACCTCAATAGATTATTTGACCCTAGTGAGTATCAAGTCGACCTCTTGTCTCTACTTCTTCAACATTTGACGGGATACTCACTGGGTGTATATTGTTTATATACTCATAATTCGCTTCTGTACTTAATTGTACAGGATTTGAATCTGGATATCAGTCTGGTTTGCCTTACTGAGTGGATTTCGAGACTTCTACGGTGAGCTGCTTCCCTTCTTGTGCTGTTCAGAAGCCTGAAGAAGTCTCTCTTATGTATTTTTGTTGTCTTTTCTATTTCGGAAAGTAGGATAGTGTGATTCTTTTGTATATTCTACTAGTTGTCCACATCTTATGATACTAGGTCTTGGCACACACATTAGTAGACTGTATTATTTTGGGGTTGTATGATTATCATGACTTTAGTAATTGTTTCTGATTTTATCTCAACTTAAAGAATTATTCTATCTATATCGGGGTAAGGGGAAAATGGGAATTTAATTATTCTGCCGCGTAGACTGGCCTGACAAATGGTGTCGGACGCCATCATGACCTATTTTTGAAAATGGGTCGTGACAAAATTTGTCTTAAGTTTTCTTTTAAATTTGAAATTACTTAATTTTGGAATTTTAATTCGTATAATTCTAGAGGCAATTTGGACCAAAAATAAACTTATGTGCAAAGAATTTTGAATGAAAAGGAGAAAAATGGTCTATGAAGAAGAAGAAATGAAAGTGGTGCAAAGGAGAAGATGTGCTTTAATATTTATAGTAACCGAAATACAAATAATAACTTACATTGAGTAATAGGAAAAGAAAATGTAACATATATATTAAGTAATTGTAAGGCTGAAAATGGAGAACTAAGTTTATTTGGGAAAGCATGAAGCTCTTTTTTCTTGCGCTATTAGTGAAGTGAAGCAACATGATTTATTTTCAATTATTACATTTTTTTTTTGTCTCTATAAACATTCTAGGAGATTGAAGAGTGGCAGAGATATTCTTCTATTTGTTTACAATGTCTTCTGTTTCGTCCAAGCTGGTTTACAGATAAATAATGTGTATTAACCATATCCTGCTTAACAGAGCTTCGCATTTTCAGTTAAAGAAGGCAATAAGGTCGGAAAGGAAAAAAGACGAAGAAAGCAATAACACAATTTTGGCATAACCTATGATGTATTCTTGCACAATTACTATTACTTTTTTTTTTCTTATTTTGTATACGCCTTTAAAAACCGCGCAACGCGCGGGTACATTTACTAGTTAAATATATTTGTAACAATTGAATGGTAATGACTTATACGTTACTCATGAGGCAACAATTATGTAATCTTAAAATTATAATTCTTAACGTATCTTACCAATATGATATTTGTAAGAATTCATATACGTTACTTTTTTTGTATGTTAACGTTTGTTAATAAAAATTTTGAAATGCCTTTATTGCTTGAAAGCTTTTGTGTCAGATAGTGGAATTTGTTTGATTATATATACTGCTGTGTTTTCATCTTTTAGGTGATAGAATGAAAAAACAAAGTTAAAACTTTCTTTCTCTTTTCTTTTGTGCTTGGTTTTCTTCTTATAAATCTTTGTTGTTTTTTATCCTAGTTATACTAGAAGAGCTTGTTGAATCGTGAGCGATACGCCTAATATTATTTATTTCGGGGTGGACGAAATATTCTTAAGGACAGTGTCATTGACACACCTCAAGCTAAACCTTTTATTCTTCATAGTCATCCGATTTTTTCCAACAATCTTAAGGATATTTTCACGTTGTTATTATGGAGAATAACACTGCTAATGTTGTTATTGATGCTACTACACCTACTGCACCAACTATTTCTGTTGTTGTTCCACCACCAATTACCTATGCCAAACCTTTTCCTGATGTTTCGAAAATTGAGATTTTTGGTGGAGATAATTTTAAGCGTTGGCAGGAACGAGTGCATTCTATCTTGGATATGCATGGAGTTGCTTTTGCTATTACCGATCCAAAGCCAAGTGAAGCAACGTCCATTCAGATGGATCAATGGGTTCATGCTAATAAGGTATGTAGACATACTATAATTTCTACTCTTTCTAACGAATTGTTCGATGTCTATGTTTCCTATAAGGAGGCAAAAGAAATATGTGAGTCAATGATAACAAAATACACTACTGAAAATGCCACTAAACAAAAGTTTGTAATTGGAAACTACTACAAGTGGGAGATGGCCGAGGACAAGGACATAACTGCACAAATCAACGGGCCTTTTAGGCGGATGTTAGTGCAGATGTATCTACCATTGATTTAGTTTCGGTATTGGGGGACCTTTCGGATGCGTTCCTAACGGCCGGTTATGTCGCCAGATAAGATTGTGGATTTCGATATTTATTTGGTGCTGGGCACCGTATCGTTTGGCTCCGACGGGAGTTATAGTAGTTGAAAAAGCAGCTTCAGGCTTCTTGGTATTGAGATTGTTGGCAGGACAATATGGCTACGTAATTAGCTCGAGTTAGCTTGGTTAGTCCCGAGTTTTATTGTTGAGGGATAGGTTGATTCGATTGTGTTGAACTGGTTGGTGATTTGGGGAGACCTACGAGTTTATTTTCGGGGGTGTGAGATGTCATTATTCATTGGATATGGGTGCATGTAGTGCATTTGTATTAAGGATTCATAGATAAAGTCGAACTGGAAGAGTAATTGGGTATAGCGATGCTACATGTAGATATGACCTTTCAGGGTAGATTCATGTGTTCTATTTCTGCGATGCAAGATGGGCTCTCAGCTCTGTGTTGTGATGGTACTAATAAACTTGAGGTACAACTCTTTCGTTTGGGTTATTTTCATGGTTTGAGGATATTCAGATCGTTTTTATTGGTGCGCGAATTATGTAAATTGTGGCTTAGTCTTTTGATAAGGTGCCATATCACCAGAGTGGTGCGTTGAATTTGAGATAATTGTTGGAGTCATTAATGAACGCGAAAAGATGTGATTTCGGCTGATTAGAGAGCTTATAGCAAAGTTTGGTCGGAAATCTATTGTTGTATTATTCAAGAAGAAAATAGCTTTATGTATGGGTGACCTAAGGAATGGTTACGGTTATCACGTGTTTTATTTACTGTTGGTAGTATAAGAAAGTGTTGGAATGAGACTTTATCTAATAAAAAAGTTTCTATCGATATTTGGTTGTCGCGGGCAGATGTTATGAATGGAAGTTATCGCGGTGCGAGTTTGAGTTATATAGTATGTCAATGATTGCGGCCGAGGTCATAGGTATGGGTTATTACGACTGGTTCAGTTTTATTCTGAATATTGAGATGTGAGGTTTCGATCTTGTGTAATATATCAGAAGGTGAAATGTAGTTCTATAGTTTATGGATCAGATGGATTGAGTAATTTCAGCTAAATTGTGTTGTCGGACCTATATGAGATAGGGTGACGTGGGATCACCGCGGGTTATATGCGAGGTAAAGTTATTCAACTATTGGTGAATTTTTAGAACAACTCTAGGTCCGCTCGAGGACGAGCGTTTGTTTAAGTTGGGGAGAATGTGACGACCCGACCCGTCGTCTCAGGTGTAACCGCCCCGTGTTTCCCACATTGTGTTGCCTTATGTTTCATTATCCGTTTTGGGTGCGTTAGAATTAAATTGGAGTAATTTCGATAAGGAATAACACACTTAGTCTCTTTTAAGAAGGTTTAAATTGGAAAAGTCAATCGGATATCGACTTATGAGCTAGAGGGTTCGGAATTGAATTCTGATGATTCGGTTAGCTTCGGGTGATAATTTAAGGCTTATGAACGCAATCAGAAGTAATTTTGGAGGTCCGGTGAAGAAGTTAGCCTATTTTGGTGAAGTTAGTATTTTGACAAATTCTGGTTGATAGGTGATATTTTGATCCGGGAGTCAGAATGAAATTCCGAGAGTTGCAGTGGGTTCGTTAGGTGATTTTCCACTTGTCCACAAAATTTCAGGTCATTCAGACGTCGTTTGGTTAGGTTTCGGATCAAATGTGAGTTTTGGAAGAATTTGATAAATTTAGGCTTGAATTCGATGTGTTTTAATGGTTTTAGCGTTGTTTGATGTGTTTTTACTATTGGAACAAGTTTGCATCGGGTTTGGGAGTAGGTTGGTTGTTTTGGTTGAGGTCCCGGGGGTCTCGGGGTGATTCTGGGGGTCAAACGGATCATTTTTTATGAAGAACAAGATCAGTTTTGCTGTCATGAAATTGCAGTTAATTAAGCCATCGCGTTCGCGTGGTGACGAACACAAACACATACAAAGAAATAAAGGGTCTGAGGATTTTTCCTACACGTTCATGAAGGGTGTGATGCGAACGCATAGAAGAAAAACCTTCGCGTTCGCGAAGATGGAGGCCGCGTTCATGAAGCTTTGGTATTTTGGCCATTGCGTTCGCATGAGGTGTGATGCGTTCGCGTATGCTGGGATGTCTGGCCATCACGTTCGCGGGAGGAACCGTTGTGTTCGCGTAGGTTCAGGGCGTTGTGCATCACGATCGCAGAAGGCCTGGCCACGTTCGCGTAAGAGAAAGTGCAATTTCAAAATTTTGCTCATCGCGTTTGCGTGGGCAGTGTCGTGAACGCGATGAAGGACTTACAAGTTTGGGGCAGAATGTTAAAAACATTTAATCCGCGAAACCTAGCTCATTTCCACCATTTTTGAGCGATCTTGGGAGCATCTGTCGAGGGTTTTGAAGGGGTTTTGTCTGGAAATCATTGGAGGTAAGTCTCGTTGTCTTAATATTTCATTTCATCAAAGAATCTTCCATTAATTCTCTGAATTTATGGCAAAACATCAAGAAATTAGGGCTTTGAGCAAAAATCTTAAAATGAGGATTTGAAGGTCTATTTGTGGTCCGAATTGAGAGTTCTTGCTATGTACGGACTCGTGGTGAGACGAGAAGTCCGAGAATGTAAATTTTGAAATTTTTCGAGACGTGGGTCCCGGGCTCGGGTTTAGCCAATTTTGTGTTTTTGAGTATTCTTCGAGTTCTTTCAATTAGGTTATGTCCCATTAGCATATTATGATGTATTACTTATGACTTTTACGGTTTCAGAATTCTATTATTTCCTCCAACCCTAGTAAATTCATCTCTTATACATTCCCTACTTGATGACCTTCTGGTTCTGGCACATTGGGATGGGTGCTTGATGTGGTGCATTGTTTACTGGAAAGGGTTGCATGATTTTGATTCTAAGCATAATGTGGGGTTGTTTCCGGGGGCATGAATATTGGGTTTAGATTCGAGATCTCTCCTTGAGGAAAGAATTAGAGATCGAATGTCATATTTTGCGTTTGGAGAGGGTTGAAGTGTGGAGGAAGGTTCCACTGGTTCCTCATTGCCTGGCTTGGTGTGCATCTCAGTTCAAGGTTTAAAAAATACTATTTTGCAAACTCAGTCATCTTTCTAAGATTTGAAAACTTTATTGATATTTTCTGACATGTTAGTTGAGAACTGCTATGTGATAAATGCCCAAGAGGCTTATGTGCATTCATGAATATGTATGGATGGGGTTGCATGCCGCAACGGGAGTGATATTTATATTGCGCTTGGGTTGTAGGAGCCCCTCCGAAGTCTGAGCCCCCATAGTGAGCATCGGGCGCCCAAACGGATCGGGCTACACGCTATAGTGGTTATGTGCATTGCATTGCATTCATGCGTTGGTTGTTGTTTGTACTACGTGGCATGATATTTAGCACTCATATATATTATTGGCATGCATGTATTACTTGCCTTGTTGACCAGACACTATGGTTTAAATTGTTAAATGAGTGCTGAGCCCAAGGGGCTGATTTGTGTGCAGACTTGCACTACTTGATGTTGTTGTCATATGCTTAACTGTTACAAAGGAAAGAAAGAGATGTTTTCAAAAGAGGTTTTTAAACTAAGCCAGATGTTTTATAAAGGACTTTCATGGAACTACTGCTGTATAATATGTGTTGTACTGCATTTTAATATTGACCACTCCAAAAACTAATTTTAGCACATCTATTATGGTTAAGACTACGGGGTACATTGATGGTTGATTCCGATTTTATCAAATAGAACTAAATCAATTACGTACATTGATTTTAATTGATTTAGTTTTATCGGAGTTTTCGAGTTTTTGCTATTTATATATTTAATTTTATTTTGTTACATTTTATAAGTAAATATATATTTAGTAAAAATTTAAAAAATTGACAAATATATTTTCTATTAAAATATTTTAATGGGAGAATTTACTTAGTAATACATGATAGTTATCTTTTCTATTTATTTATATTCGATAGCTGTAATAAAAAGGATTTGGGGTTGTTGGATGGCCTTGTCTTCTCGAGATATGCCATCACGATCGGGTATGAAAATTGGATCGTGACAAGTTGGTATCAGAGCCTGGGTTACTAGGTCTCACGAGTCATGAGCAGGTTTAGTAGAGTCTCGCGGATCGGTACGGAGAGGTCTGTATTTATCCTCGAGAGGCTGCAGAACCTTTAGGAAAAAAATTTACTTTCTTGGAATTCTTATCGTGCGTACTTGATTCAGCTGGAGATATACCTCTTGAAATTCCTTCCACGCGTTGGTATGCGCACGCGAGCGCTTAGTAGTATATGTTCCTTGACGGCTTGTGATTCCCCGATCGAGGCTAGATGTAATCTTCGTGAGTTTGATGTTGGGCTAGTTTGGAGGACTTGAGCCCAGATCTTTGCCTATGGCTTGAGCACCGAGGTGCTGATTGTGTGAACAAGTGATTTGAACTTATATGTTCAGTATGGTCCCTATTTGCCGAGATCTCAGCTGGATAGCTATGTAATAAGTATGTTGGTACTGTGTAATGTGTATGGCAATGGAAGGTATACAAAAATAATTAAGCAAAAAAAAGTTCTTACTTGGTCGAATAGCCCAGATAATTGAGGGTTGAAAGGTATTTGCTATATGTGATTATTCAAATAGGTGGAAGACATGTCCATGTATCAATTTTGATAGTATAATACAGGTGGTATTGGTATTTACGTAATTGATATATATTGTGATGCTTTGCCAAGTTTTCGATGTTTTATAAGGATGATTTTGGTGATTCTATGGCAAGTGGATAGGTCCAATTACAAAGGAAACTCGGCCGAAATTTTCAAAAAATTTGGGACTTTGTAAAATTTTTATCGCCTAAAAAGTGGGCTTAACTGTTGTGTGAATGAATGTAAGAATTGCAGAAAAGTTAAAATTTTTTATGATTCGTGTCTCCGCAAGCTGGTGAAAGAGTGAGTTTAATCTCACTATGATATCACGACAACAATAGAGTATATGTGTTGTGACATATATGACTTTGAGCTAAGTTGGGGAGGTTGCCATTCATTAGCTGATTGTCCAGTTATGTGCTATGTTGGTTCTGTCTTAAGGTATACTAGCAAACCAGTCCTGGTTGCAGAAATTGAGTCGAGAATGACACGAGTGAAGCAAAATTTGGACAAAGATTATATGGCGCTTTCGCAGATGTGAGAAAATACTAGGACGTCTTGAGCTGTTGTGGATAAATAATGCTTAGTGAATTGAGGTAAAAGATGTTTGTTGGTATTTTAATGAGATCATATCCTATGGTGTCAGGGTGCTAAAAAGGCATGAGTAGTTATGTTTGTCAAGTCTGGTAATTTGCAGTTTGGGTAAGAGTGGATGACTCGTGGGAATGGTTTAATGTGCTCAAGATTTTACACGTTATGACCATGTGTTTTAAGGTTGTGTATGTTACTAAAGATAGTGTTTTCATTAGAAAAGAGCAAGACTTATGGTATTTTGTGTTAACCACGGGATCCTAAGTATCAGTATTAGGGAATTAGTGGTAACGAATTCAGATTCGCAGGAAGTGCTTCAAAATAAAGTATTCTGGAATGCGGTAATTCTGGAAGCCATTTGAGAAAGTATTTAGTGGCCTATGGGTTTCAGACAGTATGGCCTTATGTTCGAATCTCCTGTGGTGAGCCTAAATTGAGGCATTGTAATGCTACAGCAAGTGAGAATATCAAATTAATGATAAAACGTGAAGGAAATTGGATAAATGGAATAGCTTGATAATAAACTAAATCGGTATAGTAAGGGTATGATTACTTCTTTGTATGTGTTCGAGGTAATGAGTCATATAGGTATTGTGCAGCAAAGCTCTTGAGTGCTGGAAGTTTGCTTAGCTTGGTTTAGATAAAAGAATTCAGTCCGGGTAGTTTAGTTTGTACAACTGGAGTTGGCAGAAATGTTCTCGTTGGGTTTTATCGTGGTTTGAAAAAGAGTATATTTCTTATGGGTATGCGAAGCTTGGAGGGTGTAATAATTTTCTTCTAAATGGAATCAGTGAAAGTTCCTGACTAGTTGGATGCGTCGATGTCTGCGGCGCGTACGCGAGATAAAAGTTCTCATGTATCCTAGTGTGTTAGGGTGAACACAGTATGTTGTGGAGAATTGTGAGTTGCGTGTTCAAGGTTTCGGTTCAGTTCATAATGGAAAGTTATTAAATTCTTAAGTAGCACAGGCAGCAGGTGAGTAAATAATAGCAAAATTAAAGAGCTAAGACTATTGTTTGGCTCAGAATGAGGTTATAATTCTTGACGAGGGTATATGCTTAAGAAAAAAGAGCAATGTGATTAAGTTGTTAGCACTTCGGTAATGTTGCGGTAAATTTTGCTTGATAGATCGAATATTGATATCGGAGTTTGTTTGGTGGCACCGGTGAAATTTTGGAATATCTTTTGTGGAATGATTGGGTACTCGAGGTTAACGAAGTGTATTTACATTGCAAAAATTCGGGATCGAGTACGAGAATTGGTCGTGCTATGGTGACCGGAGACCTAAGGGGCGCGTTCTCTATGTTCGAGGTTATGTAAAGTGGTTGGGTAGAGCAGCGTGTATTGGCATCATTTAGCGGTTAATGGGAAACCGGAGGTCCGAGTGGATCTTTCTTTGCTCGGTATATTAGATTGCATGATTATGATATTGGATCAGTAGGTCGGGTTGTCTCGCTGTTAGCCATTCTAGTTTATCGTGTTATGGATTAGGTCGGAAAAAATGCCACGGGATGCGTGGCGAGATGCATCGGACTATGTCCTAGTAGAGTGGGAGGTATTCCAAAGATTGAGTGTACTCGGCTAGAAAAAAGATTGGACGCTTCTTAAATTGGGCCTTCGGTGGACGGATATCGGTACAGAGTGGTTCTACCCGTTTATGTCTGATTCCGCAGTGATAGGGGACTTTTCGGACGTGTTTATTATGCCCGGCATGTCACCGAATGAGATTGTCGGATTCGTGTGCTGATCTGGTGCGCGAACGCAGTATTGTGCCGCTACGCCGGGTGAGTTACAAGTAGTGCGAGGAGTGAGCAGCTTCAAGCTGCTCGTATTAAGCTTCGTCGGTGGTACCGTCGTGGCAAGCTGTACGCAATTTTCGGGTTAGCTTCGGTTGAGTCCCGAGTTGTATTGTTGAGAGAGCAGAGTTGATTCGATTGTTTTCTTGAACTCGTCGGTGATTTAGGGAGATCTACGGGGTTGTTTTCTAAGGCCGCGAGGCATCGTGATTCATTGGATAGCAGGGCGTACGTAGCGCGGTTCTATCGAGGATTCACACAGGTCGAGCGGGGAAGAGTAGACCGAGCGTCGCTCGATAAATAAGAAGATTTGATTGAGGACCTTTCTGGGGTAGATTCAAGTGTTCTTTATTTCTATGATGTGAGGCGAACAGGGTCTCGGCCTTGTGTTGTAATGCTTATCGACGAGCTGAAGTAATCGCTTCTTTCTCGTTTCGAGTTAATTGTTCCATTCGAGTACGTTGCGTACTCTTACCGTATTGGTACAGTGGATTATCCAAGTTGTGGCTTGAGTCCCGTGACAAGGTGCCATGTCACTAGAAAGTGATGCGTTGAATTTGAGATAATTGTCGGAGTCATTAACGAACGCGAATAGATGAGATTTTGGCTGATTAGAGAGCTTATAGCAAAGTTTGGCCGGAAATTTGTCGCGGTATTATTTAACAAACAAAATAGCTTTATGTACGGGCGACTCTAAGGAACGGTGTTAAGGTTATCGACGTGTTTTATTTACCGTTGTTACGCATATGAAAGTGTTGTGGCATGCGACTTTATCTAATAAAAAGTGGTTTCTATCGATATTCGGTCGTCGTGGGCGACGCGTTCGTGAACGGAAGCTATCGCTATATGTTTTTTTCGAGTTACGTGGTATCACTGCACCCGCGGCGAGGTTGCAGTGTATGGAGTTATTATGGTTGGTTCGACTTTATTTTGAATATCGAGATGTGCAGGTTTTGATCTTCGTGTAAGATTTTAGAAGGTGAAACACTGGATTACTATGGTTTACGGGCTAGTACGGGATTGTGAAATTTCAGCCATATGTTGTCAGTTATCGGACCTATACGAGATGGGGTGACGTGGGATCATCCCCAGAATTATATGCGTCGTGAAGTTGTTCAACTATCGGTCGAGCTATTAGAACAACTCGCGGGTCCCCTCGAGGACGAGCGTTTGTTTTAAGTCGGGGCGAACGCGGCGAGCCCGACCCATCGTCTCGTGGGCCGTTACACGCTTCCGTTTTCGGCTAGCCACGGGTGATTATTTAAGGCTTAGGAGCGCGATCGGAAGTAATTTTGGAGGTCCCGGTGAAGAAGTTAGCCTATTTTGGCGAAGTCGGTATTTTGGCGATTTTCGGTTGATAGGTGATATTTTTGATCCCGAGAGTCGGAACGGAATTACTAGTAGTTGCAGTAGCCTTCGTTAGGTAATTTGGATATGTCCCTTGGAATTTTCAGTGTCATTTGGACATTTTTTATCGGGTTTCGAATCAAATGTGAGTTTGGAAGAGATTTGATCTAAATTTAGGCTTGAATCCGACGTGTTTTAATGGTTTTAGCGTCGTTCGACATGTTTTGACGATAGAGAACGAGTTCGTATTGACGTTAGTAGGTCGGTATTTTTCGTCGAGGTCCCGAGGGTGTCGGTAACAACGAATGGATTTTCCGGGAAGTTTGGGCTTATGAAATTTTTTGAAGAAATTGTAGAATCTCGTGCGGAAGAATCAATCCATCGCGTTCGCGCGGGTCTCGGCCGCGTTCGCATGCGGATGGCCTTCGATTGGTCATCACGTTCACGGAGCGGAGTTCACGTTCGCGTAGAGAGGAATTTGGAGGCTTGGAAAGTCCAACATCCGCATTCGCGGGCGGTGATGACGTGCGACGACCGGCACTCGTCATCACTGCGAATTACCGACCCCGTTATGTTGTAAATATATGTTTTATGATTTTATATCGGTGTTAGAGTCTATCGGGTGAGTTAGGGTGAATTGGATTGAAAATGAGGCATGTAGCACTTTTTGAAGGAAACTTGAATAGGGAAAGTCAACAACCCGGAGTTGACTATTTTGGTTAGAGGGCTCGGAATTGGATTCTGATAATTCGGTTAGTTCCGGCAGGTCATTTGTGACTTGGGGAAGCGATCGAAATTGAATTTGGAGGTCCGGTGTAGAAATAGGCTTGAATTGGCTAAGGTCGAATTTTGTGCGAAATCCGACCGGTAGGTGAGATTTCGATCCTGAAGCTCGAATCGGGTTCGAAGCGGTGGCACACGCTCGGCTCAGGTAGTGATTTTGGATGTGCACTCGCGAAATTTCGGGTCATTCGGACGTCATTCGTATGGTCGGGTTTTTGATGGAATGTGTAATTCGGAAAGTTTTGAGAAATTTGAGGCTTGAATTTCATGTGAATCATGGGTTTTGGCGTTGTGTTAGACAATGTTTTTACTGTGGATTAGAATGGGTTAGTATCGTGATCGTTTCGGGAGTATGTTGGTGGTTTTCGTTTGGGGTCCGGGAGGCCTCGGGATGACCGGGGGGTCCAGCAGGACCAATTGGTGTGCCAAAAAGGCACCATCGCTACGGCCGACAATTGCAGAGAATTTTTGCTCTGTGCGTCGCGAAGTTTCGAATGCGATCGCGCGAGGCGCGGGCCGGTTGCGTGTATCGCGATCGGCAGGTGGTGACCTCTGCGGATCACGTAGGCCAAACGTCGGAATGCGCGTGCGATCGCGTATCGGGTTCGCGCAGTCGACTGCAGGTCGCGCCTGGATGCGAATACGTTATCGCGGGGCCGGAGTCATCGATCAGCAGCAGGGGATCTTTTGCTGTTCATCGCGATCGCGCAGAGGAAAAATAAGGCCCAGGTGTTTCAGTGCATCGCGATCGCGAGCCCGAAGTGCCGCGATCGCATAGGGTTAATTGGCCCGGGCAGTGGGTTAAAGTTCGTACCGGAGACCAGGTCAGCGGATTTCATACCCCAAAATGCCATTTTTGAGTTCCAAGAGAAGAATTGATCGAGGTACGTTGCTGGAATTCACTCCGGGGATTCGACCGGAGGAGTAAAGTTTTGCGGCAAGCAATTACATCATTTTGGCATGAAATCCTTGGTTAAATTTCTGTAAATGGAAGATTAAGAAGTCGGGTTTGAGCCTACATGCCCAAATCGAAGAAAAACACCCATTCGAAAAGCAGGCGACGACGAGTCACGATTTCGGGCCAATTTTATATTCCTGCAGCTGTATCGAGACGATGGCAGTTCCGAAAATGTGAGCTTTTGTAATTTGTTCGACGTTTACTCGAAAGTCTCGGGTTTTGACAACTTTGGGGAATTTTGATGTAAATTTAGTTGTATTGATTGGGTGTCGTCCCATTGCCCTAATTTGTTGTATTTCTCTACCGTATTTGATCGCATTCTACGCGCGCAGGCCTCGATTCTCGTGGCAAGTGTCATCGCGGAGCAGTCTCTCGCGCCGTATCGAGGTGAATAACAGACGTGGGTGATGACCACGGGTTCGAAACCCCCGTGTACCACTTTTGTGACGCTCGTCTCAGCGGCGGGACACGATACTCGCTCGCGCAGTGCGGGGTCGAATGAGGATCAGAGACTATGGGCTCAGTCCGACTTGTCGATAACGCGTGTTTATGACGCTTGGCTATTCTTCGAGCCGTCGAACCTCGCTTCTCGGACGGTTGTATACTATATATTGTGATATTGGCCACTCTTGAGCCGTCGAACCCCCTGCTCGGGCGGATAAGTATACATGTGGGCCGTGGGAGCCGGCTATCGGATCCCGCGGGGGATCGTATATTCATTGTCTATATCATATTGATACGTTAGTTACCACAGCCGATAGCCTATTTCTATTATCATGCTATTTCTACGATCACGCGAACTTGGCATTACTCGTTTTCCAGCCGAAAAAATGACAAAAAAGGTTTTCAAAACTACTTTTGAGCATATGAGGCTGCATTTGCATACTAGACTGGTAGTGGATCGGGCTGCGCGTCGCAGCGGTATATGTGTTGGATCGGACTGCACGCGGTGATGTATGTTTGACATGAGGCCCTTAGGGTCCAGACCCAGGTGACACAGGGCCCAAGAATTGAGATTGCATTCTGTGACATGCTTGGTCACTGGTAGTTGCATTGCATTAGCTATACGCTAGTTGTTATACGTACACTGAGCCTTGTTCGTCTGGGTAGTTGATATTAATTCTGACGACGGTGTTGATTACGACTTTCGTAAGTGTTTTATTGGTTCTTATCTACATTTTGTCTTACCTTCATTTTATTACCCGGCAGGTACGGCGGTACTCGTTTTACTCACTAACGCGTGGGGGGTCGGTACCTACGGGCGGTGATACAGCTGTTTGTGCGAGCGACATTTGTGGATATTCGAGGTATTGCAGAGATTACGATGATGTCGGAGATCGAGTGGGTTCGGCCAGGTTCCGTCCCTCGTAGTGTCGATTTCGTTCTAAAAGTTGAAAGATGGTCGAAAAAGGGTGTTTATCATACTTGGCTTTAGTGAGAGATGCTCTGGGCTGAGTCTCTAGCCTTCGGTCTACGTACATTGTGAGAGACTTTCCGGATGTATTCCCCTGGAACTGCCGGGCATGCCGCCTGACGGGGATATTGATTTTGGCATTGACTTGGTGCGGAGCACTACAGCCCTTCTCGATTCCATCGCTTATGGGTCATGCTGGTGAGTTCCCAGATGAAAGAGCTGAAAGAAGGCTTGGGACAGCACCGGATAGGGATTCAATCATGCCAATTATTGTCGGTGAGTGCGGTATTAATGGTTAAACAGGAAAGATGGTTCCATACTTGAATGTGTATTGATTATAGGCAATTGAACAAAGTGACAGTGAAGAACAAGTACGCTCACTGCGCGTAGATGATTTGTTTGATCGAGTTCTGGGCGCAGAGGTGTTTTCTAAGATTGATCTTCGTTAGAACTGCATCGTCATTTGAAGATCAGGAGACTGCAGGATATTATGAGAAGCCTGCATTCGGGACCCGATATGGTCATTATGAGGTTTCTTGTGATGTCGTTTGGGGCTGACCAGCGCCCGACAATTTATGCGTCCGATGAAGCGATTAATGCTGGTCGTAGTGGGTTCATTTGTGATTGTGTTCATTGATGACATTGATCTACTCGGCGATCAGAGCCGTATGCTTGACGATTTGAGTATTGAGTTGCGAGAGATTGAGGAGAAGGCTATGCTAAATTCTCCGAATGCGAGTTTTGGCTCGAGTCCGTAGCGTTTCTCCGGGACATGTGGTGTCTCGTGATGGTATTCGAGGTTGATCTAGAAGATAGAGGCGGTCTGCGAGGATTGGCACTAGGCCGATCCTAGCTACAGAGATCGGGAGTTTTCTTGGTTAGGCGGGATATTATCGCCCGGTTTGTTCGGGGATTTTCATCCGTTTGCTAACCATTGACTAAATTGACCCGGAAGGGTGCACCATCCGTGTGGTCGGAGTGAGTGCTGAAGGAGAGGCTTTCGGAAGCTTCGAGGCCGGGCACTGACCCACGGCTGCGATGGTGTTCCGGCCGCCGCCATCGGCCAGGGTTCCGTATACTATCTTGCTCTAGCGATCATCGAGAGGTGGGGATAGGTTGTGTGTTGATGCGGGGAAGGTAAGGTGATTCGACATCATGCTACCGGCGGTTGAACGCGCACATGGAAGAACTATCATTTGTTCATGATTTGGAGCTAGCCGCCATTGTTCGTACCTTTGAAGATTTGGAGGAACCTATGTTGTGCAGTTATTCTTGCTGAGGTGTATGCGTCGCCGTCGAAGTCTGCCAGCGCTTGTTCGAACGAGAAAGACGCTTAATTTGGGGCGACTGGACATGAAGGCAGGTTGCTAAAGTTATGGCATTACTATATTATATCATCAAGAAGGCAGATGCTGGTCGTGCCGATCTTTCAGCAGGAAGAAGCGATCGGTTATGGGAGGACAGCGATATATTCCAGGTGGGGAAGTACCGTTTGCTCAGCTGGTGTTCAGGTCTTCGTGCACGTCGGCTGGTGAGTTAGATATTCCGATTGTTTGAGCCAGTAGACTGGCTTGTGTTGTATCTCGATCATCTCTGTATGATCGTATCCAAGAGCGCCGGTATGATGATCCACGTTTGGCTACTCACGAGGGCGAGAGTTCGAGCGTAGGCGGTGCCCCAGAGACCAATAGCTTCATTGATAGTGAGCGAGCGTGTCGAGGATGCGGGGCCGGATATGTGTACCCGATGTTGATGGCACTCGGTGAAGATGAAGACCGGAAGAGGCCCGCATGCTCGCGGTATTCACTGTCCGTCCGGGGGCCCCGCCAAGATGTGGCATCTGAAGATTTGAAGCGACATGCTATTGGTGGAGAAAGATGAAAATGGACATTGTCGAGCGTGTAGCAACGGTGCCTCGGCGGCGGCCCGGGTTACGTACTGAGCGTCGAGAGGGCCGGTGGTGCTCCTTCGGCGCGTTGATATTCACCGAGTGGAAATGGGAGAAGGATCGCTATGGACTTTGTTCTTGGACTCCCTCGGACGGTCGATTTTGTGTGGGTGATTGTGGATAGACTGAGCAGAGTCGGCTCGGCCGTCCCGGTTTAGTACTACCCCACTCGTCGGAGGCGGTTGGCGGCCAGTCTTTGTTCGAAGATTGTTCGGTTGCATGGAGTTCTGAGTGTCTATCATGCTCAAGCCCGAAGTGTTCCAGGTTCAACTTCTCAGTTTTGGAGAAACGT
Organism: Nicotiana noctiflora; assembly: GCA_032618575.1. Lineage (NCBI taxonomy): Eukaryota > Viridiplantae > Streptophyta > Magnoliopsida > Solanales > Solanaceae > Nicotiana > Nicotiana noctiflora. The sequence goes on along the minus strand of JASVEL010006001.1, from coordinate 92,513 downwards.
TTCGGCGAGAGATGGAGTACGAAGGTTGAGTTGAGCTCGACGTTTCGCCCAGACCGAGACGGGCGGTCTGGCGTACTAATCGGAGTGCGGAGGATATGTTGCAGCTTGTGTGATTGACTTTGGTGGTTCGTGGGATGGGATTCCTGCCCTTTGCTGAGGTTTGCCTACAACGACGATTTATCGGTGCGAGTGTTCAGGATGGCCGTTATGAGGCGTTGTATGGCGGCGGTGCAGAATCCCCACAGTGGGATGGGGTTTGAGAGCACGGTGAGGTTAGATTGATAGGGAGCGGGACAGTCCCGAGGATGCTGCGGATGGAGACGAAAGTTGATCCGGAGAGAACTCAGCCTGTCGCGAGTCTTCGTCGAGGAAGAGTTATGCTGGACCGTAGAGTTCGAGGTTGTCTTTCATGGTTGGTGGCAGAAGTTATTGTTGGAAAGTTTCACTATATGAAAGGAGTCTCGTGAGGTTTGGGAAGAAAGGAAAGTTGAGTCCTGGAGTACATTGGTCCTTTGGAGATACTTAGGAGGGTTGGAGAGGTGGCATATGAGTTAGCCTTGCCGCCGGCTTATCCGGCGTTCATCCCGTATTCCATGTGTCTATGCTCCGGAAGTACGTGGAGATCTGTCATATGTATTAGACTTCAGTACCAGTCGGCTTGATGGTGATCTATCCGATGATGTGGAGGCTATTGCCATTTTGGGTCGTCGGATGAGAAAATTGAGGTCCAAGGAGATTGCATCGAGTTAAGGTTCGGTGGAGAGGGCGACCCGTGGAGAGGCCACTTGGGAGTCGAGCGGGAGATGCGGAAGCGGTTACACTGCTTGTTTGAGACTGGGTGTGATTATGACCGGCTGTCGAGGACGGCGTTTGTAAGAAGGGGAGAATGTGACGTCCCGGCCCGTCACAGGAATTACCACCCTGTTATGTTGTAAATAGATGTTTTATGATTTTATATCGGTGTTAGAGTCTATCGGGTGAGTTAGGAGTGAATTGGATTGAAAATGAGGCATGTAGCCTTTTTGAAGGAAACTTGAATAAGGAAAGTCAACCTAGAGTTGACTATTTGGTTAGAGGGCTCGGAATTGGATTCTGATGATTTGGTTAGTTCCGGGAGGTGATTTGTGACTTAGGGGAGCGATCGAAATTGAATTTGGAGGTCCGGTGAAGAAATAGGCTTGAATTAGCTAAGGTTGAATTTTGGCGAAATCCGAACGGTAGGTGAGATTTTGATCAGAGGGTCGGAATGGAATTTCGACAATTCCTGTAGCTTCGTTATGTGATTTTGGATATGTGCCTGCAAAATTTCAGGTCATTCGGACGTCGTTTGGTCGGGTTTTTGATGGAATGTGTAATTCGGGAAGTTTTAAGAAATTTAGGCTTGAATTCGATGTGAATCATGGGTTTTGATGTTGTTAGACGTGTTTTTATGATTGGAATGAGTTCGTATCGTGTTTTGGAGTATGTTGGTGGTTTTCGTTGGGGTCCCAGGAGCCTCGGGATGAATTCGGGGGTCCAAACGGACCAATTTGTGCCAAAAGGCACTGCTGTTCTGCTGCAATAATTGCAAAGAATTTTTGCTCTCTGCGATCGCGAAGTTTTGAATGCGATCGTGTAAGGCAGCATTTGGGTGTGTCGCGATCGCGTGGTGATGTCTGCGATCGCGTAGGCCAATGTCGGAATGCAGTGCGATCGCGTTTAGATTCACGCGATCGCGTAAGGTCAAGTCCGGATGCAATGCGATCGCGAGGCTGGAGTTGCGATCGCGTAGGGATCTTTTGTTGTTCACTGCGATCGCGTGCCAAAGGCTGCGATCACGTAGAAGAAAAATCAGGCCCCAGGGATTTGTCCATCGCGATCAGTGCTGCGATCGCGTAGGGTTAATTGGCCTGGCAGTGAGTTTAAGTTTAGAACAGAACCAGTTGCGGGTTTCATACCCCAAAACGCCATTTTTGAGTTCCAAGAGAAGAAATTGACGGGAATTGCTGGGAATTCATCGGGGATTCATCGGAGGTAAGTTTTGTGGCTTAATTACATCATTTTAACATGAAATCCTTGGTTAAATTTCTGTAAATGGAAGATTAAAGGTGGGTTTGAGCCCTAGGCCTAAATTGAAGAAAAACACCGATTTGAGTGGGCAAATGGAGTCCGATTTTGGTAAATTTTATATGCCTAGACTCGTATTGAGATGAGGATTCCGAAAATGTGACTTTTGTAATTTTTCGAAAAGCGTACCGAAAGTCGAGTTTTGACAACTTTGGGAATTTTGATGTAAATTGAGTTGTATTGATCGGGTGTCGTCCCGTACCCTTGGCCTAATTTGTTGTATTTCCTACTGTATTTGATCAGATTCTACGCGTGCGGGAGCTTGATTCTCGTGGCGAGGGCATTTCGGAGTAGTCGTTGCGCCGTATTGAGGTGAGTAATGGATGTGGGTGATGACGGCGGGTTCGAAACCCCGGTATACCTACTTTGTGACGACGTATAGCGGCGAGACACGTACTCGCTTGTGAGTGCGGGGTCGATTGTGATTGGGGACTATGGCTTAGTCCGACTTGTTAGCACTGTGTTATGATATTGGCTATTCTTGAGCCGTCGAACCTCTATCTCGGATGGTTGCATACTATATATTGTGATATTGGCCACTCTTGAGCCGTTGAACCTCCTTCTTGGATGGTTGAGTATACTTGTGGGCCATGAGCCAGTTATATGATCCCGCGAGGATCGTTACCATTGTCTTATCATATTGACATGTTAGTTACTACCAGTCCGTAGCTATTTCTGTTATCATGTTATTTCCAATCTCTGGAACTTGATATTTCTGTTTTCAACTGAAAAATGATAAAAGAGTTTTCAAAAAGTACTTTCGAGCCTGCGAGGCTGTATTTGCATATTAGCTGACTGGTAGTGGATCGGGCTGCGCGCCGCAGCGGTATATATGTTGGATCGGACTGCACGCCGCAGTGATATTGTGCTTGGGTAATTTTGGAAGTCCGGTGAAGAAGTTAGCCTATTTTGGCGAAGTTAGTATTTTGGCCAATTCCGGTTGATAAGTGATATTTTTATCCGGGAGTCGGAATGGAATTCCGAGAGTTGCAGCAACTTCGTTCGGTGATTTTGGACTTGTCCAAAAAATTTCAGGTCATTCGACGTTATTTGGTTGGGTTTCGGATCGAATGTGAATTTTGGAAGTTATAGTTAAACTTAGGCTTGAATCCGTCATGATTTGATGAATTTTGTGTTTAAGGATGTGTTTTTATGATTGGAACAAGTTCGTATGATGTTATGGGATATGTTGGCATATTTGGTTTAGGTCTCGAGGGCCTCGGGGTGATTTCGGATGGCTAACAAGGATTTTTGGTGTTGAAGAATGCAGCAGAAAATTTGCAGAGCAGATTTGCTCTATGCGATCGCGGGCATGGACATGCGATCGCATAGAAGGAGTTGGAGGAGCCGGAATTTGCTTTATGCGATCGCGTAAGATGGTCTGCGATTGCATATGCTGGAGAGTTTGTGCTCTGCGATCGTAAGGTAGTGTATGCGATCGCATAGAAGAGGTGGAGAGGCCTTGATATTTGTTCAATGTGATCGCGGTCCAGAGCTGTGCGATCGCATAGTAGGGGAGAAATGTTCTCTGCGATCGTAGGGGCAGTCATGCGATCGCCTAGAAGGATCTGAGGGGGTGTTGAAATTGTTCAATGCGATCGCAGAGTATGTGTTGCGATCGCATAGGGTATTTTGAAGGCTGAAAAAAAATTGTGCAATGCGATCGCAATAGCACGGGATGCGATCGCATAAAGTTAAAATCAGGACTGGACAGAATGATTTATAACATTTCATCCGCGAACCCCAGCTCATTTCCACCATTTTTTAGCGAGCTTGGGATCATTTGTCGAGGGTTTTGAAGGGGTTTCGATTGGGAATCGTTGGAGGTAAGTTTTATGAGTTAAATACATGCTTTTATTGAAGAATCATGCTTGAAATTCATGAAAACATAGCAAAATGTTTAAGAAGTTAGGGCTTGGAGAAAAAAATCTTAAAATGATGATTTGAAGGGCCATTTGTGGTCCGAATTGAGAGTTCTTGGTATGTACGGACTCGTGGTGAGACGAGGAGTTCGAGAATATAAATTTTGGAATTTTTTGAGATGTGGACCCCGGGCTCGGGTTTTGCCAATTTTGTGTTTTGAGTATTTTTTGAGTTCTTTCGTTTGGGTTATGTCCCATTAGCATATTATGATGTATTATTTATGATTTTGGATAGATTGGACGTGCGTGGAGGCTAGTTTGAGGAGAAAAAGCGTCGCAGGCTAGAATTCTCGCAGGTTCGTGGTGAGTAATATTTGTAAATGGTGTCCTGAGGGTTTGAAACCCCGGACTTGAACATCATAGTACAATATTGAGGTGACTTGCACGCCGGATAACGGGCGTGGGATAGAGCATCATTGGGGATTGTGAATTAGTCCGTCCCACTTAATAAAAACACTACTAAATTGCTTGAGTTGAATTGATAGCCTGTTAAAGGTGTTAACTATCATGATTTGGACCAAAGGTCATGTTTTGGGCTTCGTGCCGAATATATTAAGTCACTATTTTTGTATTAATGAGTATGCTTTTGTCTCGAACCAAGGTTTAAAAATATTATTTTGTAAAATCAGCCATCTTTCTAAGATTTGAAAATTTAACTGATATTTTAGCAGAGAATTGCTATGTGATTAATGCCCAATGAGCTTATGTGCATTCATAAATATGCATGGATCGGGCAGCTTCGGAGTCTATACACACCCAAAGTGAGCGCCGTCGACGATAAATAAATATGGTTGGCTCGGGCGGCATGCCGCAGTGGGTACTAGAATGTACCATCATATACATTGCATTGCATTCATGCATTGATTTCTGTTTGTACTACGTGGCATGACATATAGCACTCATATATTATTGGCATACGTGTATTACTTGCCTTGTTGACCAGATACCATGGTATTAATTGTTAATAGAGTGTTGCGCCTGAGTGATTGATTTGTGTGCGGACTTGCACTACTTGATGTTGCTATCATATGCTTGACTATTTAAAGGAAAGAAAGAGATGTTCTCAAAAGAGGTTTAAAACTGAGTCAGGTATTTTGATAAAGGATCTAAATAACCAGTCTGTGTCCCGTGACTCATATGAACCTAGAGCTCTAATACCAACTTGTCACGATCCTAGTTCACCAATCACGAACATGTCATGACGGCACCCAGTTTTCGCTACTAGGTAAGCCTAACACAATGCGGAATGTACAACTCTTACGAACAAAAGATAAGATAACATCGGAATAATATAAAAAAAATGTAAGAAGTGTCGCTCAGCACATACACTTTTCCAAATACCAGAAGAAATACAACCACCAAGATCCGGAAACTCACGGACAACACATACTAAGAGAGTACAACTGTGGCTCTATATATCAAGAGTGCGTTTGCTGAGATGTACCTGGATCTGCACAACAAAAGTGCGTAGAAGAGTAGCATGAGTACACCACGGCGGTACTCAGTAAGTGTCAAGCCTAACCTCGATGGAGTAATGACGAGGAAGGTCAAGGCCATACCGAGAATAACAAAAATAATAATAATAACACTGAACGGTATAAAATAAGAATAGGTTTGAAATAACAGCAAACGAGATAAATACTACAAGTCGTCTACAGTTAAGCTAACAAGAGAAATCAACATAACAAGTACAAATCAACAATCCAGGATCTCTCGGAATTGAACCCGCAGTCATTTTATACTCAGCAACTCATGATCTCCGTGAATCAAACCCGCAGTCCATATATCAGCATCACAGGATCTCTGGGAATTGAACCTGCAGTCCTTTATATTAGTATCACAGGATCTCCGCGAATTGAACCTGCAGTTCGTGTATCAGTATCTCAGGATCTCCAAGAATTGAACCCGTAGTCCATATATCAGTATCTCAGGATCTCCTGGAATTGAACCCGCAGTCCACAGAATATAAACACAATCAATAAGAGGAAACACAGAGAAAGATGAAGTACACAGCTACAATTGACACTAAATCCAGTCTCAACAGGTTCCAGGGAGTTTAATTAAGACAAGTAGGCACTTAGACAGATAATCCTATCTAATCATGCTTCCCTAGCTATCACTAGATAAGTCTTGCAATTTAACCAATTAAATAACAAAGATAACATGGGTTGAGCAGTTCAAGTAAGGTGATTTTAAACAATCTGTGCAAGTACACGCCCGTCACCTCGCGTACAAGGCATTTAAATCAACACATATATATCCTAGGGGAGAAAATCCCCCACGCAAGGTTAGACAAGCCACTTACCTTAATCCCGGTACAAAACCACTAAGAAATGACTCCCTTGCCACGAGTATCTGACTCCGAGTGGCCCAAATCTAGTCAAACCAATTACACAGTGTAAATAACATTACAAATAACTAATTACAGTGATAAAATTAAAGCTACGAGGCGAAATGGGTAAAATGGCCAAAATACCCCTACCACCATCAGCTCGGAATTGAAATATTTTTATGTTTTCAGAAACTCGTACTCTTACGAGTCTAACCATATAAAATTTATAGAAATCAGAGTTCGTTTGCCCCTCCAAATCATCAAAGTTTCTTCTATGAAAGTACCCCAATTTTACAACCAAATCCGATATTAAAGGGAGAAACTGAGTTTAGATTAGTGAATAATGATCACAAGGGAGTAAGAAATCGTTACCCAACAATTGTATCTAAAAAACACGTGAAACGTCACTCAAAATCGAGCTCCCTAGCTTGAGTTTTTGCATAAATGGTGAAACCCTCGCGGATGAAATTTTATATACTGATTATGTCCGCCCAGTAAAATGTTCTACGCGATCGCATGACCCTTATTGCGATCGCATAGAACAACTTTTGAACCTCACATTTTTACCTTATGCAATCACACACACAGCATTGCGATCGCATTGCTTAGCATAACAACCCTATGCGATCGCACTCCCAGCTCCGCGATTGCATAGAAGAAACTGTAGTGTTTGGGTTCATCGCGATCACGATGGTCGGTATGCGATCGCGTAAGGCAAGGATTTAAGGCAATGTGATCGCGGTCGAGTTCATGTGATCGCATAGGGTCAAGTTTGCAATCCGTGCTATCGTGGAGATAGTATTGCGATCGTGTAGGAGAAAAAGGTTGCAACACTTATGACAGCAATTCAGCTGTGTTCTTCAACTCAAAATGGCCCGTTTGACCCCTGAAAACATCCCCGACATCCCTGGGACCTCAACCAAAACTACCAACCTATTCCAAATCACGATACAAACTTGTTCCAATCATAAAAACATATCATTAAACACAAAAATCATCAAATTATGGCGGATTCAAGCCTAAGTTTCAACCAAAACTTCTGAAACCTACATACTATCAAAAGGCCGACCAAACGATGTCCGAATGACCTGAAAATTTGCAAACATATCCAAAATCACCTAACGAAGCTACTGCAATTGTTGGAATTTCATTCCAGCTCCCGGATCAAAATCTCACCTATCGATCGAATTTCCAAAAATTCCAAACTTCGACATTTCAAGCCTAATTGAGCTACAGACCTCCAAAATACATTCCGAACGTGCTCCCAACCCCGAAATCACCTAAAAAGCTAACAGAACCATCATATTTCCGTTCCGAGGTTGTCTTAATACTATTCCAAATATGAGCCATTTTTCAACTATAAAGGTCTCATTTGTGGACTAAGTGTCCCAAAACACTCCAAATTCTAGAACCGAACATCTCAACAAACGATAATAGTAGAAATGAACTTAGGGGAAATAGTTAATTGGGGATCGGGGCATAAATTTATAAAAAGACCGACCGGGTTGTTATTTATTCTCAGCATTATTTACTTTTATTACTGCTGAGTTGGAAGTACTCACTTTACTCCCTGCACCATGTGTTTAGATTCAGGTATTTTGGGAGCATAGCTGAGCTAGTTGTTGTTTCAAAGTTTTATTGGAGTTGTCGAGGTAGATGCCTGACATCCGCAGGACCCAACTCCGTCCCTATCTCGTTATTATTTTCCACAGTGTTGATCATTTGTAGTATGGAGTTTTATTACTCCGTATTGTTAGAGGCTATAGACTCATGACCCCCAGGTCTTTGGGAGATTATTCAGTTTGGTTTCTATCTATCAGTTAAGATTTTTCTTTATTTGTTGATAATGATCACTATAAATAATGGGTTTGAGCTTCAAGCTTGGGTTGAAAGTGTAAATATCGATATTTTACAGTTACTTATGTTGCTAGAGATCATAAGTGACAAATTGAGTTATTTTAAACCAGGATTTATCAAAACAATTATTATACATATATCTAAAAGAACTTATATATGTAAATTATTGTCGATTGCTTTTATCTGCCCTTGACTCGCCGAAAATAAATTTTAATGTCAATATGGAAAAGCCTTACGGAATTTGCTAGATATCATAAGTGACAATATATATTGGAAATTTATAGTATTTATGTGCATTTTGATGGAAGTATTTTATGATCTAAAAATAATTTTTGCTTATCTCTTGGTCATTTGGGTGAAATTAAATAATGATTGATTTTTCTTCATATAACTATGAATTATTTATTTGAAATCAAACTTTATTGGAAATAATAATTATTTGTGGGGGCACACTAAGCCATTATAAATTTCTTATCATAGAGGAGGATTCGAGAGAAATGATAGTCTTGTAGTCAAAAATAAATTTGAGTAAGTGGATGCTATAATTATTGTGGTCATTTCTCAAGCGAATATTATAGATAATTGGGTTTTAGACTCTTGTGCTTCTAAGCATATTTGTACTAACAAAGTTAGTTTTGTGTCCCAAGTTTAAGAACAAGAAGAATGATTTTTTTATTTTGATGATACAAGAAATTCTTAAGTTCTTGGAAAGGAAAAATTCTACTTACACTCATTCTGAAAAATATTACCCCCTTACCTTGAAAGTTTTGAAAATGTGGGGGTCGGGGTATTTTATTTTGAATTTCTTAAATATATGGGTGAAGAAATTATTGAATTCTGACTCGTTTCCTATTTAAGATATTTCTGTATAAGTTAAAGTTAATTCTATGTTTATAAAATTTTACTTTGGTATTATAGTATGGAAGATACTGAAAAGAATATTAAATTCTTATGTGTTGAAAGATATTTCAAAAGGCACTTATACAGAAGTCAAAATTTATTTCATTTGACATGATCTTATGTTTTATTTGAGAAATACTATAAGTTAGTATTTTGTATGTGGATTTTCTACTGTATTAAAAAGATACAGTGATGATATTGAATCTCTGATCAGATGAGAAAAACAATTAGCTAGTTATTGTGTAATCACATTTTTGGTGGGTGTTGTGGTATTAATATTGCCTTGAAGTGAGGTTGAATAAGCAACCTCTCGGTGAGCTAAACCGACAATAATTTTATCGATGAACTGTGGTTTCCAAGACGCAAGACGCAATAATCATTGTAAGAAAACAAATCTCTCAATGGGAAGTGTAGATATATTCTCTAGAGACATTATGTGATATAGCAATTACTTAGATATAAGAATTATATATATATATATATATATATATATATATTATGTGTAGTCAAAAGAGGATCTGGCTGATCCTTTGACTTATAAGTGAAACATCGAAAGGTTGAGACTTTTGCCAATTTGAGATGTATCAACAATGATGGTAACCCAACCTATATGATTGGATATCTCGTGAAGTAGGTTCATATGGGTAATAACAAGTCATTAGTTGATCAAATATGAACTATTAAAATATGTCTCTTCCTATAGTGTATGTGTACATAGTGCAAGATTGCAAGGAATGTGAGCATGAGTTATTAAACTCTTAATCCAATAATCCATAGCCTTTTGAGGTTGTGTATTGCACTGCAGAATACACTTGATGGACGGACCTATATGAGTGTGGAGTGGGGTCACTCCTATAAAATTTGTGGCAAACGTTTTAGAGCACTCATGAAAACCAGGTGCGCGTATGGCTTATTAGCGCAAAACTGCGACAAACAATAAAGTGTATGCGGGTATAATGTGATAGATAAGACACTAGACTTACAAAAGATATCTTGGTTCATAGAAGTTCTAAACTTCGCCATTTGTTCTATAAGTTTTATCTTATATTATCTAGGTTTGGTTCATAGTCCAAGAGACACCAGATTCGATGCATTATAATCGTTTGTAAAAACCCAGTGAATTTTATTCATTATGATATTCTTTTTGAGCTATGTGGGAGATTGTTATATATATATATATATATATATATATATAAAAGGCAATCTTGTGCTATACTACGGGCTACGACATACAGCCCGATCCAATATATATAACTCAAAATGAATGAGTATTTTAATATTTCAATGTTTATTAACATTGAATGGTTATAGCCATCAGTTATATTTTTTGATATTTAAATTGACCAAAAGGTCTTGACCGTTTGCAAACATTAAAAGTGAGTACGAAATGATTAGAACGGTTTCTTATTAAAAAATTGAATTCTTGATCCGTTTTTGTTTCTTTACGTTTTGGCATTTGAATCTTTGGTATTAAAATTTCAATGTTTCAATTTAATACTTTTTAACGTTTCCTTCACGGATGGTATTCTTTGGACATTATGTACAGATTGTCCATTTTGCTTTTGGACTATAAATAGGTTTGTGTTATCATTTTCTAAGGGGTGAAAAATAGTAAAAACTTCTGTCTTCTTCCTTTGGTGCTGGGATTTCTTCTCGTTAAACTTTGTTGTTTCTGCTCCTATTTATACTAGAAGAGCTTATTGAATCCTGGGGGATACGCCTGATATTATTTATCTCGGTGTGGGCGAAATATCCTTAAGGATAGTGTCCTTGACACGCCTCAAGATAAATTTTTTTATTCTCCTTAATCATCCAGCACAACACAGGCTCCAATAAGAACAATCTGAACACACTCGAATCATGACAACCGACTCACACAAAAGAGCTATAATTCAAATTCATCAATACCATCACAACACATAACTGATACCTCGTCTCACGTCGTAGAATTAGGGTACATGAATCCTCCTCGAAAGGTCATAACATCACGTGGCCTTGCCACAACTCATGATTCTATCCAAACACTATTACTCATGAAGCACCTCAGGTCACCATGCTCAAAACGGTCAGCCACGCATAGATCTAGGTTTGAACTCAAGTAATCAATCTCACCCACGGTGAAACAATTAATATATGCTATCAAATCCTGAAAGGACACAACTAATGTGGTATTCGCTGACCAATACCTAATACGGACTTTCCTCAGGAACCAGGAAGTATTGCATATAAGGTAGCATATAGAAAACTATTCTCCACATCAAACTGTTGCGACATACAACCCGCTCCAAACAACATACCTGTGGTGGCATGCCACCCGATCCAGATATCATACCCGTGGCGGCGTGCCACTCGACCTAGATACCATACATCTGGCAGCGTGCCACCCGATCCAAGTAATCTGTGGCGGCATGCCACTCGATCCATGCAAAATTCTCACAAAATCAAATACACATCGGGTCAAGTCGCTCATTACCATAGACATATATAGCCTAAAGTTCACGCTATTTGTGCCATTTTCGACATAGTCCATATCACATTAGTCTAGGCAACCTGACTTATGACAACCAGTCTGCAATCAAGTCTCATAACCCAAATTCATCATATCAAGCTAAGAGAGAGCCACTAGGGCTTCCAATTTCCAATGATCGCTAAACGGTGCCGATACACACGATATACAACCACTGCATAGGCGGATTACGGGAACTTCTAGTCTCCAACACATATGTAACACATGAATCGCTATACCTGGTTCCACACTCCACCGTACGAATATATAACACGCATCAAGCGTCCATTCATACCACGACGGCCATTCAGAAATTTCACTATGCCATCAACGACTCAATCATTACAGTCGATTCAACAAGAGAATACCACCACACCACTAGATATTATCAGTTTACATTACCTTGTCCCTTATGACCATATACCCTGCTAAGCAAACTACCAGCACGCAAGAGCTTTGTTGCACAATACCTGCAAGACTCATTACTTCGAGCACATACCAGGAATGAATTGTATCCTTATCATACCATTTCGGTTAATTAACAAGTTGTTCCATTTACCCAATTTCCTATCTAATTCATCTTTAATTTAATATTAGCCTTTACTGTAGCACCACAATACCTCAACTCATATTACCACACGATACTCGTACTTAAGACCACGCGGTCTAAGACCCATAGGCCACTGTATACTCTCTCAATGTTTCCCAGAAGTACCATATTCTACAATACTTTATTTTGAAGAACTTCCTGCGATTTTGAATTCGTTATCATTACCTTCCAATATGGATACATAGAATCCCATCATTCACATAATATAACACAAGTCTTGATCTCTTCTAATGAAATCACCGTCCTTAGCCACATACACAATCTTAAGACACCTGACTATTGCATGAAACTCATGAACACCGCAAAACCATTCTCGGGCGTCATTCATCCTTGTTCAACTCTAATTCAACTGTCTCATTGACAGAACCACTCATGCCTTGTTAGAACTATGACATCGCAGAACATGATTACATACAGATACAATTAGCTATCTTTCTTTTCTATACACCGAACATTTTTTACCAACAACAGTTCAAAACATCCTAGTATTTCTTCACATTTACGAAGCACCATAACATGTATCCATTGAATTACATCAACAATTAATTAAGCCAGCCAACCATGTTTCCACATTTTCCTCATTTCAAATAATTCTCACACAAAGCACTTTCTACGATCAACCAATTTAACAATAACCAATCAATCACGTAAAGCACAAGTAGTCAAACAAAGGGGCGATCAGTGCCCCACAGGTTGCAAACTCTCCTGCTGTCTCCTTTCACAATTTCACATTATTGATTTTTGTATCAATTTTCAATAGCGATTTCGATCGCTTTATCCTTATTACCCCTGACCACCCTTATTACCTCGGCCACCCTTATCGCTCCAACCCACACCTTATTTCCTCATATTACGGCGCGCAACCCGATCCCACCGTATAGTTTTCAAGCACAACAATCCCAAACAGCAGATAAGGCATTTCACACAATTTCAACAAGTTCAAATAAGCAACTTACAGGTTGGTTCATGTTCACAATTACTTCTCAAGCCAATATCACAATCAAGTTACAAATGTTCCAAAAATCAAGAGTATTCATACCATATTGTTCAATGACTTACCAATCCTCAAGTGTTTCGTTTCTTTTCCACAAAGTACCATATATGCCATTATAGCCATTATTCACAATTCTTTTACCAAATTAAACTCTCATTTTACATCACTCATAGCTCAACAACAAACTTTGAATATCTAACAACAACATCAAGAATTTCACACAATTTGTCAATTTAACACGAAACAAACAAACTTCACACATATAGGCGATTTCACAAGAAAATTAGCCATACATACCTGGTATCGAGTTTTCTTCCGTTAACTTCCTACTTTATGCTTACCCAAGATATCCTACTCTTGCCAACCTTGTTCTTGAAGACTCTTACTTCTACTCACTTCTTTTACTAGAAATCAAGTTCAATAATCATGCATGAGTGTAAAAATTCTATTTTCAAAAGCTATTATATGCAAACCTCTCTTTACCCAATTTAAAGCTGAAAATCAAAGAAAATAGTTAGGGTTTTTACCTTGAAAAGATTGGGGAAGTTGAATCCTTGCCCTAGAATCCCTTGGAATTAAGTGGTTGGAACAATCCTTGAAGATGAAGAACTTCTCTCTCTAAAACCCCTCTCTTCTCTCTCTAATTTTGGTAAGATGATATGAGAAAAATGAGGGTGAAAGGTGTTATATTAAAGAAGAGATCGGGTCAAAATGTTACAAAAATCTGGGCCGGGGTGAATCTGCGGTGCACTTTGCGACCGCAGAATCAACATGCGGTCCGCATAGTGACCGCAGAATGGCCTCAAAAATTACTCAAGCTCTGTTACGGAATGCGACCAATATGCGGTCCGCATTCTTGATCTGCGGTCGCAAAGTGCACTGCAGATTCACTATACGATCGCATATCGACCGCATTTTCAACATGATTTTTGGGAGACTTCTGTTAAGCTCTGCGGCAAGAATGCGGTCCGCATAGCGGATTTGCGGTCGCATTCTTGACCGCAAAATTGACACTTTTCGGAAAAATTAATTCTCTACATTTTTGAAACTTAAATCACTTACGCATTCCTAACACATTATTCGGACCATGACACTATAGCTACTATTCCATTTACCCAACTTCTTTTCTAATTCATCTTTAATTTAATATTAGCGTTTACTGTAGCACTACAATACCTCAACTCAAGTTTACCACATGAGACTCACACATAAGACCACCATGTCTAAGACCCATAGGCCACTGAATACCCTATCAAACGTCTCCCAGAAATACCACATTCCAGAACACATTACTTGAAGAACTTCCTACGAATCTGAATTCGTTACCATTACCTTCCAAATACGGATACATAGAATCCCATAATGACATAACATAGCACAAGTCTTGATCTCTTATAATGAAAACACAGTCTCTAGCCACATACACAAACTTAGGACACATGATTGTCATATGCAAAACCTTGAACACAGTAATACAATTCTCGTGAGAGTCATTCACCCTTATTCAGCTGTAAACCACATGACCTAATGAACAAAACCACTTGTGCCTTGTCAGTACTCTGACACCACAAACATGATTTCATACGGATACAAATACCCATTTTTCTTCCCAATGCAACTCAAAACATTCTAATATTCCTTCACATCTACGACGCACCATATAACCTTTATCAAAATTTTCCTTCACCCTCACCATTCTTGGCTCAATTTTTGCGACCAGAACTGATTCGCCAACATACTTTGAGATAGAACCAACATGACACACAACGGTGCAATCACTTAATCAATAACAACCTCCCCAACTTAGCTCGAAGCCATATATCAAGGCAATTTTAACCACTTATGGTATTCTTACTCAAATGATGTCACACTCTTATAGTGAGATTAAACTCAAGTCATATACAAGCTTAGGTAGAGACTCGAATTATCAGAAATCTTAACTCTTCTGCCATTCTTGTATTTATTCACACACAATATTTAAGCCTACTCTTTAGGTGACAGAAATATTTTTCTAAGTCCCAAATTTTCCAAAAATTCCAACAGAGTTTCCTTTGTAATTTGAGCCTATCCACCTGCTAGAGAATCACTAAACCATCCTAACAATATGTCCACAACTCGACAAGACATCACAAGGTATATCAACAACCTAAATCTCAATATTGCACGAATTATATTATCAAAATTGATACACTAACATGCGTGGCACCTGATCGAATCATAATACATATCAAATACCTTTCAATTACACATGAAATTCAGCTCACCTAAGGGCACTCCGCAAGAGATAACCCACTTGCTTCGCCTCAATTTAGTATTTCAGCACACCTTCCACCATGATACACATCACATGGCTATCTAGCCGACATTCCCACAATTAGGGACAATACTGAACACATAAGTTTATAACTCCACCTCACAGAATCAGAACCTCGGTGCTCAATCCATAGATAAAGATCCGGCCTCAAGTGCTCCCTACTGGCCCAGCATGAACTCGCGGAGGTTATATCTCGCCCCACGATCGGGGAATCACAAGCCATCAAGGCAAATATATTACTAAGCGCTCGAGTGCGCACATCAACGTGCAGAAGGAATTTCAAGAATCATACCTCAAGCTGAATCAAATACGCACGATAAGAATTCCAAGAATGTGAAGTGTTTCTTGAAAGGTCTGCAGCCTCCTGAGGATAAATATAGACGTCTCCGTTCCGATACGCAAGACACTATTAACCGGCTCAAGACTCATGAGGCCTAGTAAACTAGGCTCTTATACAAACTTGTCATGACCCAAACCCCGGTCGTGATGGCGCCCAACACATTGCTAGGCAAGCCCGACCATGTTTTCCAGATAACCAACCAATTATTAATTAATACTGATCCATTAGAGTTAATAGCCTATTTTCATAATAGAAACAACAAATACAGAAACAGAAATACATGAAATACGGCCCAACGAATCCATTATCACAAGTTTGAGCCTCTAATAGAAGGAAAACACCCTATACAATCCAAGTCTAAGTAGAGTGACAAAAGACATAAATAGAAGAAAGGAGAGAGATCGGGTCCTACGGACGCCGGCACCTACCTCGATGTCTCCTCAGATAGCAGTAGAATAGCAGCTGTGTATAGCACAACTGACCTCCTGGACACCTGTATCTGCTCATAAAGTGCAGGGAGTGGGTGAGTATCTTTCAACTCAGTGAGTAGCAAATAATAATTAATAACTGAAAGTAAGGACACCGTATTATCACTAAACAGTTCTAAGAATAACCGTACAGGTAAGTCATCTCTATAATGATAAGTCCGGTTCCAGTCCACTACCGTCTCATACTAATCCAACATTGATCTAGCCCTGCTGCGGCGTGCAGCCCAATCCTCACTCATACTGGTGTACGACCCCTCCTTCAGCCCACGCGCTATGATACTACGGTGTGTAGTCCAATCCACATATATATTACTGCGGCGTGTAGTCCGATCCAATATATGTGTATGTATATACTGCTGCGGCGTGCAGCCCGATCCGTTATATATATCAATACCTCACAATGGGTCCTCGACCCCTCTCAGTCAATATAGACTTGGCCTTTCGGGCCCACTCAGCTAGAACAGGGTATTCAACCCTAGGTATTCTCACTTAGAGTACACATCTAATACTGGTTCATGTCATGCTATACAACTATTAATATGGCTAAGAGTATGTGTTCAACATGATATAGGGGTCATTTAGCTCTACAGGCTTCCCTAATATTCTACAGATCGGCACAAGGCCCCAAACATAGCTACTAGCCCAATATATACAGATAAGCCCAGTCTCAGTCATAATGCACAGTAAACTATCAATTGGGAGGGACCAAGTCCAAATTCCCAGTCACAGTACCACCACGCTCGTCACATGACGCGTGTTCCATCTCAGCATAGTACTGTATAGTGCAAATGCAGGGTTTCAAACCCTTAGTATATCATTTATTACTACCACTCAACTCGAATCGGCAAAAGTCCTAGATCGCCTTGTGCTTGCCTCGCTAATCGACCTCCTAGGATGCCAAATCTGATCAAAACCAATAAGAATACATCAAAATATGCTAAAGGAACATAACCCAATCAAAATGAATCAAATTACACAAAAAATCACAAAGTTTCCAAAACCCGACCCTCGGGCCCGCTTCTCGAAAAAATACAAAAGTCACATTTTTAGAATCTTATCTCGCCACGAGTCCGTACATATAAAGTTTATCTAATCGGACTCCGTTTGCCCATTCAAATCAGTGATTTTCTATAACCCAGGCTTAGAGCGAAAATCCTCCATTAATACACCTCCAATCCTCCATTTTCAGATGGTTAACTCCATAATTTAACAATATAATAACATAAATTGAGTCCATGAGTGCTTACCTGATGAATTGCCTCAATTTCCTACTCAAAATTGCCAAAATCGCCTCTTAGATCAAGCCCAAATGTGCTATAACTTCTGAAATTTCGAACCCTTCTTTTTTCATAAATAACTGACGATTTTCGCTTTTGCGATCCCAGGCTCGCTCCTGCGCGAGCGCTTCTGTGAAAAACCTGTCGCTTCTGGGACTTTTCATTAATGGGCAAGGACCGCTTCTGCGGCTCAGGTCTCGTACCTGCGAGACCGCTTTAGCAGTTCCCGTTCCGCTTCTGTGATAGTGCCCAACAAGCCATCTTCCGCTTTTGTGGAACACCTAACGCGCATGCGATGCCGCTTCAGCGACCACCCTTCCGCTTCTATGAAAATGCCCTAGCCAGCCCTTGATCGCATCTGCGACCATTAGGTCGCTTCTACGGGGCCGCTTCGGCGGTTCCCTATCCGCAGAAGCGAAACACCTGCTGCAATTCATACCAGCAATCCAAAAACTCCAAAATTCATCCGATTGACCCTTCGAAAATATCTCGAGGCCCCCGGGACCTCAACCAAAAATACGAATCCACTCTAAATCATCACACGAACTTGTTCCAATCATAAAAACACACCTTCAAACACACAAATCATCAAATTAAGACTGGTTCAAGCCTAAGATTCAACCAAAACTTTCGATACCTACATTCCATCAAAAACCCGACCTAATGACATCCGAATGACTTGAAAATTTGCAGACATATCCAAAATCACTTAACGAAGCTACTACAACTGTCAGAATTCTATTCTGACTCCCAGATCAAAATCTCATCTATCGATCGGATTTTGCCAGAATTCCAACTTAGTCAATTCAAGCCTATTTCTACACCGTACCTCCAAATTCAATTCCGATCGCTCCTCTAAGTCACAAATCATACCTCAAAACTAGTCGAGCAATCGGAAATCCGTTCCGAGCCCTCTAACTCATAAGTCAACATCGGGTTGACTTTTCCAACTTTAGATTTTCTTAAAGAGACTATTGTCTCATTTCTATCCAATTTCCACCCAAACCACTTCAAACTCACCGAACACGC
The DNA here is from genome assembly GCA_032618575.1 of Nicotiana noctiflora. Lineage (NCBI taxonomy): Eukaryota > Viridiplantae > Streptophyta > Magnoliopsida > Solanales > Solanaceae > Nicotiana > Nicotiana noctiflora. The sequence continues at coordinate 73,838 of JASVEL010006001.1, read as the reverse complement.
ATATTAACATACGGGAAAACGTATAAAGGGGATAACGGGGCGGTAACTCACATGACAACGAGTCAGGTCGTCACATAGGTGTGCCTATTTATAGAGTTCAGAAGGGAGGGAGATTTAAATTTCAGTAATTATGCATTGGTCCCTCTTATCTCATATTTTACCCCCAACTCTTTATTATTTTATTCAACTAATTACCCCTACTTTTGGAGAAATACACTAATGACCCCAACTAGAACATTCAATTTTGGTACATTTCCCATTTTACCCCCACTTCTCTAGAAAATCTACCATTTTACCTTTTCTTATGCCCAAATTACCCTTAGTCCCTTAGGTTTATTATAATTAAGCCATTTTATGTTCTCAAGTCCGCCCTCACTCTCTTAGGATTATTACAATTAAACCAATTTAGTATTCCCCAAACCACCCTTGATACCAAATTGTATTTACTAATAGTCCTACCGCTTTTACCCTTTTACCCCTGAATTTGACTATTATTTATAAGACCAACTTAATACTAATTTTCAGAGTTACCTACTGATTATTATATCAAATGAAAAAGTAAACTACTTACTAACCAGCTATAACCAATCGCACAGTTGTTGTCAATTCAGTCCCAAACTTACAAATCAAAATTAACAAAATAATTAACCAGATTAACCAATTTCACAAACAGATGAAATAAATAACATAATTCATTTTAAGAATCTAGTCAAGATCTATTTTGTTTAAACCCAAAACTAATGTTAACAATTAACAACAGAAAACTATCAAAGATTATTTTTTGCATTTTTCATAACATCTTTTATTTTTCAATTTTAAAACAACATCAATCTTCAAGTAGGCAAGAGTAATAACTAGATATATACCCAATGAACCAAGAATCACTCATGCATAAAAAGAATCCAAAGGAAAGAAATACTTATCTTTCGTTAGTATCTACCGTCTTTCTTCTTCTTTTGTTCTTCTTTTTCCTTTAAGACATGACCCCGACGTTCATGAATATTTTTTCTTGAATTTTGGTCACTAGAGTGCTTTGATTTTGAGACTTTGATCCACTCTAGTGATTATTAGGGTTTTAAACCTTCGATCATAGGTTAAGAATGGTAAGGGGTGGCTTGGTATGATTTTGAAGTGATTTGGATAGAGTGACGTTCGCCGGAGTTAGGTTCCGGCGAAATATTTTTCAAGATTTGAGCCGATGTGGACTGATTCAAGGGAAATAGAGTTTAGGGGTGGAAAGAGGAGTTTGAACTACATCTGTGGTGTATTTTGGGTGGCGATTGGAAAAAGTTGCATCTTCCGCCGGTAGGGTTCCGGCGGGCTATGGGAGAGGACGAAGGGGCGGCTAGGGTTTCGTTTGGGTGAGGATGGTGAATATGAAATAAAAAGGATGTAACGTTTGGTATATTAAAATAATGATAACGGTCAGGGAGTGTTGGATTAAAAGGATAAAAGGTTGAGATTAATTGGGACTTGAAACGACGTAGTCTAGTTAAATGAAAATCAATCCTCAGCCGCTTGATCGACATGAATCAACGGTCATGATTAGACCTTAGGAAGTGATGTCGTTTTGATTATTATTTGCATTATCTTCGTCCGTTAGATGGATTCTTTCAACGGCTCAGATTTTTCAACTTAAACGAGGTCGTTTTGTTACTTCTGGGACTGGACCGGTTTGGGTATTTATTGGGGTTGGATCATATTCTAATCTGTTTGGGCTTGGGGTTGGTTTGGCCCAAACAATTTTCCTCTCTTTTGTATTTTTCATTTTGTATATATTATTTACAATTATTTCACTTGTATTATTTGTATTATTTTTTTGTAGTGCTATTTTCTGTATTTTATTTTTCTATATTTCTATATTTTTATTTTGTATTTATTTCTTATTATATTTCTATTAAAGTGAAAAAATGTTATTTTTCTTTTGATTTTTCTTTAAAATTGAATTAATACTAGATTTGTAAAATTAAACTCCCTAATGTATGTGTATTTTTTTTGTATTTTTTAGTAGGAACTAAAAGGCAACAATTAACACTAATTTCAACAAAAATCCACAAAAATGGTAAAATAATAAGAAATTATTTATTTGTATCTTTTGGAATAAAATTGCTTAGGGAAAAAATCACATGCTCACAGCTTCCCCTCTTTGCTCGGGAACATGAAGAGTTTTCGTGCAAAGATAAGTGAGCGGTAATGAGAGATTTTTGCCCATTCGCATATTCCGTGTGAAGCATTTTTGAAAAGTTTGACCGCACCCTGCTTTAGAGATTACCTACATATCCTGGGCTAAACAGGAATCAAGTCAGTGTAGTTCAGGAGCGTTTGGTAGCTGGGACTACCAGTAGCTGTGATCTCATTGTTGTTGCTATTGTTACAGCTTGCTGACCCCCTTATTACACCGTGTAAAGATAAAAGAAGCTAGCCTAAGTTATGCCCTATGATTCAAAAAATCCTATCTAATGTCTGCTATCTTGTGTTCTTGAATGATCTTGCATTCTTTCAGTATAACTTTGACTGTTCCCTTGATGGACTCCTGCTTGCGATTGCTTGAAAAGTATTCCCTTGTTCTCCAGGTGGGCTCCTGCTTGCGATTACTTGAAAAAGTATTCCCTTGTTCTCCAGGTGGGCGCCTGCTTACAAAAATTGACAAACAAAGAAAAATTTTCTGCCCCAGTATGGTGGTTGGGCATATCATGTTATTAGATATTAAAACTCAAAGCTAACTTTCAAATGGTACTTCCCTTGTTTTTCAGGTGGGTGCCTGCTCGCTGCATTTGAAAAGATATTTCCTTATTCTTTAGGTGGGCGTCTGCTTGCTGAATTTGAAAAAGTATTTCCTTGTTCTCCAAGTGGGTGCCTGCTTACAAAAATTGGCAAACAAAGAAAAAATTTCTGCCCCAGTATGGTGGCTGGGCATATTATGTTATCAGATATTAAAACTCAAAGCTAACTTTCAAATGGTACTTCCCTTATTTTCCAGGTGGGTGCCTGCTTACTGCATTTGAAAATATATTCCCTTGTTCTTCAGGTAGGCGCCTGCTTGCTGAATTTGAAAAGATATTCCCTTATTCTTCAGGTGGGCGCCTGCTTACAACAATCATACAAAACTAGGAAAATTTTCTGCCCCAGTTTGGTAACTAGGTGCATGATATTACTAAATGTTAACTTGAAAGATAAAGCTGTATTATACTTCCCTTATTCTCCAGGTGGGTGCTTGCTTTCTGCATTTGAAAAGATAATCCCTTGATCTTCAGGTGGGCGCATGCTTACTGAAATTGAAATATATTCACTTGTTCTTCAGGTGGGCGCCTGCTGCTGAAATTGAAATGTATTCCCTTGTTCTTCAGGTGGGCACCTGCTTGATGAAATTAAAATGTATTCCCTTGTTCTTCAGGTGGGTGCCTGCTTACTGAATTAGAAATGTATTCCCTTATTCTTCAAGGGGCGCCTACTTACAACAAACATACAAAACAAAGAAAATTTTCTACCCCAGTTTGGTAATTGGGTACAACATAATATCAAATATACCAATTGACGGCTAAGATTTATACTTCCCTTGTTTTCCAGGTGGGCGCCTAACTACTGATGCTTGAAAGGATTCCTTTGAATACTGTTGATTTTCCTTAAAACTTGAAATGTCCTCCCTTGTTCTCCAGATGGGTGCCTGACTTCTACAGTTTTCTGTGTTCCCTTGTTATCCACATTGGTCACGTTCACTTTAAAGTGATTAGTAAGAATTTGAATCTTTTGTCCATGTTCTATTCAAAGAACAATTTGTTAGTATGAAATGGTGGTTAGCTGCTGGCATTCTTGTTGGCCATGCTCCCACTTCTGATTTTCCTCTGATTTGCCTCATGAACTTGTTTTATCTTGCTGTGATTTCCCGGCTATCTTTCAAATTTTTTTATCCTGATGACCCCAAAATGTTTCCCTCATGTCAGTGTCTTGGTGTTCCTTTTCCTTTTCTTGTGAACTTGTGCTTCTTTCTCCAATTATCTGATTATCATTGGTCCTTTTTGTTTCAACTGTCCTTTTATAAATCCCGATCTCATTGTGCCATACAACTAGGAAGTTGGTAGTTAGCTTTGAATATAAATGACTTTTAGACAAATTTCAAGAAAATTAAAATTCAATGACCTCGAAGAATTGAGGATAGAAGGACTCTGAAAAGAGAAAGAGGATAAACTTATCTGAGAGGGAGGGCTGTTTCCATTGATCATGCCATGCATTTTGGATTAATCAACCTAGTCTGTCCAACAAAACAACTTTCAATTGCCACATTTGTTCCTCCATATTTCACAACCCGATCTTCACTAAAACCCAAACCTTGCTTGTTTTGCTGCATTTCAACTACAACCTTCTTTCATTTGACCGCTTTGGAAACTCACTTTTGCCTTACGGTGCCCGTGAGGGTTTTCACCAATAAGACTCTCTCATTTTAATATTTCTTGACTCACATCGCCGTACAGTGCCCGTGAGGGTTTTTACTAATAAGACACTCTCATTTTCATTTTTCCGATATTCTGATACCCGAGTGTTGTCTACAACATGATTTACCTTACTTGCTTGTATTGTCATTTCTTAAAATTGATCAGAAGGTCTTTCTTGGAACCGTAATGTGGCTTTTGGACGGGTTTAGAAGGGTATAAAGGCTCAAAATATCCTGACGTGGGTTCAAAAATGATAACTTTCGGAATCATATCTTCCACAACAAACATAACTTCAGCCCCATTTTCATTCTTTGGGGATTCGTGGACTTTTCTTCTGTTGTGACTGAACCTTAGTGAGGCTGCCTACGTACCCTTTTGGGATCAAGTCAAACGTAGTCCAGATCATAAAATCTCTTCATTGTTGCAATGTTTTCTTCCTCCCATTCTTCTTCTTTTCGGTGCATTCTTTTCTTTCTTTTCTTCTTTCTTTTCTTTTCTCTTTCTTTTTCTTTTTCTTTTCTTTTCTTCCCTTTCTTCTTTCTTTTTCTTTTTCTTTTCTTTCCTTTCTTCTTTTCTTTTCTTTTCTTTTCCCTCTTTTTTTTCTCTTTTTTTTTCTTTTCTTTCTTCTTTTTATTCTTTCTTCTTTCTTTTTCTTTTCTTTCCTTTCTTCTTTTCTTCTTTTCTTTTCCTTTTCTTCTTTTATTTTTCCTTCTTCTTTTGTTTTCTTCACTTCATTTCCCCGTTGAATCCTTGATTTTGTTATTGATTCCAAAAGAGGGATATAAAATAAAATATAATAAGGGGTAGCAATGAATAAAGTATTTGGATAGCAAAATAAAATGCCTTTATCATTTCAATCTCAAATATGACAAATACAATCAGATACATAAAGATAAAGAAATCATACATAATATCTCTTGACTGCGTCAGAATTGATAGCCATTTCTACGCATTTTCCCTCCACATCTGTTAGATATAATGCTTCGTTGGACAACACTCGTGACACAACAAATGGCCCTTACCAGTTAGGAGCAAACTTTTCTTTTGCTTCTGCCCAATGAGGTAGGATGCACCTCAATACCAATTGTCCGACATTAAATTTTCGTGGACGCACTTTCTTATTATAAGCTCTGGACGTTCTCTGTTGATACAATTTCCCATGACATACTGCTGCCAGTCTCTTCTCATTAATTAAGCTCAATTGTTCCAATCGGGCTTTGACCCATTCATCTTCATCAATTTCCGCCTCTACAATGATTCCAAGGGAGGGTATTTCAACTTCCGCGGGTATTACTGCATTCGTGCCATACACCAATGAATAAGGAGCTACACCTACTGAAGTGCGAAAAATAGTGCGATATTCGAGCAAAGCAAATGGTAACTTTTCATGTCACTGCCTTGACCCTTCCACAATTTTCTGAAGAATTTTCTTAATATTCTTATTGGCTGTTTCAACTGCTCTATTCGCCTTAGGACGATATAGTGTGGAATTGTGGTGCGTAATTTTAAACTTCTGACATGTCTCCGCTATCAAATGACTGTTAATATTGGCACCATTATCTGTAATAATCACCTTCGAAATCTCAAATCGGCAAATGATATTTGCATGCATAAAATCAACCACTGCTTTCTTGGTTAGCGACTTGAATGTTTTTGCCTTAACCCATTTAGTAAAATAATCAATGCCGACCAGAATAAATCTGTGCCCGTTAGATGCAGCTGGCCCAATCGGCCCAATGACATCCATACCCCAAGCAATGAAAGGCCATGGTGCCGACATTATATGCAACTCGGATGGAGGGGAATGAATCAAGTCTCCATGTACCTGGCATTGATGACATTTGCGCACAAAGCTGATACAGTCCCGTTTCAGTAAGCCAATAATATCCTACTCTAAGAATTTTTTTTTTCTAGCACATACCCACTCATATGCGGTCCACAAACTCCCGCATGTACTTCGGCCATAATCATTGTAGCTTGCTTTGCATCCATGCACCTCAACTAACCAAGGTCTGGGGTTCTTTTGTACAAAACCCCTCCGCTAAAGAAAAATCTACTTGCTAATCATCTGATAGCTCTCTTTTGATCCCCTGTGGCCTGTGTCGGATACACCCCCATTCAGAGATATTCTTTAATATCATGGAACCACGGTTCACCATCAAGTTCTTCTTCTACTGTATTGCAATAAGCATGTTGATCTTGGACATGAATTTGCAATGGGTCCACATAAGCTTTGTCAGGATGGTGTAGCATTCATGCCAGCGTGGCCCAAGCATCAACAACTTCATTATGGATTCTCAAAATGTGCTTGAATTTTATGGACTGAAACCGCTGACATAGTTCATGTAGACACTGCCGATATGGTATGAGCTTTAAATACCATGTTTCCCATTCTCCTTGAATTTGATGTACCAAGAGATCTGAGTTACCCATGACCAAAATCTCTCGGACACCCATATCTATAGCCATTCTCAACCCCAAAATACATGCTTCATATTAGCCATGTTGTTTGTGCAAAAGAAACAGAGCTGAGCTGTGACGGGATAATGTTGTCCCATCTCTGAAATAAGTACTGCTCCTATTTCGATGCCTTTGTTGTTAGCAAACCCGTCAAAGAATAACTTCCAGCCAGGCTTTTCATCTTGTTTCAGCTCATCACTGTACATTGCTTCCTCATCAAGAAAAATATGTTTTAATGGCTCATATTCATCATCAATTGGATTCACCGCTAAGTGATCGGTAATTGCTTGTGCTTTCATCTCAGTTTGGGTTACATAAACAATATCAAATTCTGTGAGCTGGATTTGCCATTTAGCAAGCCTCCCTGTGGGCATGGGCTTCTAAAAGATGTACTTCAACGGATCTAATCGGGAAATGAGATAAGTAGTATAAGCTGACAAGTAATGTTTAACTTCTATGCCACCTAGGTCAAAGCACAACATGTCCTCTCTAATTGAGTATATTTTACCTCGTAAGATGTGAATTTCTTGATGAGGTAATTAATTGCCCGCTCTTTCTTCCCTGTTTCATCATGTTTCCCTAGTACACAGTCGAAAGAATTATCCAACACCGTCAAATAAAGGATCAGAGGTCTTCTTGGTTCAGGCGGAACCAATACAGATGGATCGGCAAAATATTCTTTTATTTTATCAAATGCAACTTGGCACTCACCTATCTATTTAACTGCAGAGAAATTTAAAAATAGGCTTACAAGTTGACGTAAGCTGAGCAATGAACTTGCTGATGTAATTCAACCTGCAAAGCAGACTCATCACTTATTTCTTGCTCTTCGGCGGAGGTAATTCGTGGATGGCTTTGATTTTGGACGTGTCCAATTCAGTTCCACGTCGACTCACCACGAACCCTAACAACTTCCCTTATGGCACCCCAAAAGCACATTTTGCTGGATTGAGCTTGAGATTGTACCTGCGAAGCCTCTGGAAAAACTTCCTCAGGTCTTTAACATGATCACACTGCTTTTTGGACTTGATAATTACATCATCCACATAGACTTCAATCTCCCGGTGTATCATATCATGGAACATGGTGGTCATTTCCCTCATGTATGTTGCCCCTACATTTTTCAGTCCAAATGGCATCACCCTGTAACAGTATGTCCCCCAAGGTATGATGAATGCCGTCTTTTCAGCATCTTCCTCATCCATCAGAATCTAGTGGTAACCCGCATAACAATCCACAAAAGAGTTGATCTCATATTTGTCCCAATTGTCAATCAGTATGTGGATGTTTGGCAACGGAAAATTATCTTTTGGACTCGCCTTCGTGTTCCCGAGAAAATTGATAATAGGTGAATTTGACTATAATTATGCCCCAAATAATCACATTTTATTGTTGAATTGATATTGTTTATGATGACAAAATGCTTTTATTAGTGTTTATTGGTGTGTTATAGGTACACATGAGCCATTGGAGACTAAAAGAGCTATTTTGAAGTCATAAGATGGTAAAAAGGCCAAGTGAAGAGTTGAAGTGAAGTTGGCATGAAAAATTGAAGTAAAGATTCCGGGTCCATTCGCGACCGTGAATGAACCGCGAAAAAACAGGCTCGCGGAACATGTTGAGAATCAGAGGCGTTGTCTATTCGCAGTCCGTTCGCGACCGCGAACGAACCACAAAAACTGCCGCAAGTTTGAAGGCCAATTTTGTAAAAACTCAATTTTAAGACCTAAACCCTCTATATAAACCTAGATTTCGCCCAAGAGAGGCAAGCATTGTATTATTACCTACTTTTGCAAGATTATTAGTAAGAGAGAACTCTCTCAACTTATTTCTTTCTTTTATATTAATTCTTTGATTATGAATTCAATTATTATTCTTGTTTCTTTGATCATGAGTAGCTAATTCCTTATCTAAGGTTTTGATGGAACCTATTGGGTGATGAACTTCTAGTTTATGTGATTACAAATTGTTAGCTAGATTTCTATTTGTTCAACTTCGTTCTTGTTGTAGTTAATTGGTAGAGCTCCCAATTAGATGTGCCTGTTTAGTGTGCATAACTTGGAAAAGAGTGCATATTTAGGTATATTGTTGAACAACACCACACCTAGGTTATTGGAGGAATCTATAACTTTAGGCGTAAAGGTGGGATTAGGAATAACGAAACCTTGGGTGCAATCTAAAGTGAACTATTCAAATTAAAGCTAGCTAGGGTAGCTCGGGAGAGTGCACTAGTAAATTATTGTAGTTGCTCGGGAGAGAATTACGGTAAAAATAGCGTTCGTGATTGATAGAATATATTGACAATTTGTATGAGCATAAATAGAAGGGATTCCATCAATAGAGGAAATCAATACCTTAGTCTTTCTCTATATTATTTACCCAACATTCAATTATTTCTTTTAAGTCTTTTAATTCTTGCAAAAGTTAGTTGTTAGAAAACCTTCACAAAAATATACTCAAAGTTTGGGAACTTGCTTCGAAGTGTTCTGGGGTTGTGAAAGTTGCAGTTGGTAGGTTAATTCCTTGTGAGATCGATTCTGGACTTATTTGACCAGGTTACATTGACTAGGACCGTTGTTTGGATGTGAATCAATTTTGGCGTCGTTGCCGGGGAATTAACGGAATTATCAATTGCCATTGACAGAACTACAAGATTCTTGTGTAGTCAAGTTCTTTCTACACTTTACATTGAAATTTTTGACGGTTGTTGAATTGGGTACTCAGGTGCATGCCTAGGAAATCTGCAAGGACCAGAGAACTAATTGAAGGACTCTCAGACCCCGAGCAAACTTTCCGGGCACGTAACAGGGCAATCAAACAAATTCAGGAATCTCAGCAACCAATCAAACTAGATTTCGACATGGGAGACGTGAACGACCCAAACCAACAAGTTGGGTTGAACATGCAAGAGGCGCAGGAGGAGAAGAAGGTGCACTATTTGACTAGGCACAACCAATATCGGGTAATTTGGCAACTGCCATCATTGTGCCAGCGATTCAAGCTGAGTCTTTCCAGATTACTAACAACATGCTACACTTGTTGCAAAACAAGGGATTATTCTCTGGGTCTCAGGTTGAAGATCCACAACAGCCCCTCAAGAACTTTCTCTCAATATGTAAGACATAGAGGCAACTGAATGTGACACCGGAAGCCATCAGACTATTGCTATTTCCGTTCTCAGTTACAGGGGCTGCACAGGTATGGCTAAACTCACTCCCCATAGACTCTATTGCAACTTGGGATGAGTTAGTCAAGCAATTCTACAACAAGTTTCATCCACCTAACAAGACAGCTCAGCAAATTGATGAGATTATGAGCTTCAAGCAGAAACCAATGGAGACATTACATGAAACTTGGGGCAGATTCAAGGGTATGCTTGTTATGTGTCCTCACCATAGGATTCCTGAGCAGATGTTGGGCCAAAGATTCTACATGGGACTTTCAGACAGTATGAAGAATATTGTAGATGCTTCGGCATGTGGGGCTTTTCTGAGCAAGACTTGGAGAGAGGGCCAAAATTTGCTAGACAAGATGGCTCAAAACTCTGGGTGGACGACCGGGAATGCTCCTATCACTCCAGTGGTACACTCTGTACCTCCGAATCCATCCAACACTATGGAGGAGAACATGGCAACCTTATTGACACAAATGAGCATCCAGACGAAGAAGGTGGAAGAATCTGGGGTCAAGCAGCATATTCATATTGTAGATACTATTAATGGTGGTTTATGCACATCTTGCATTAGCCAACCCATAGGTAATCCATAGGATGCAGACCAAGAACATCATCATTAACATGAAGACATAAATTGCGTGGCTAATTATGGAGGGCAGCGACAGGGTAACCAGAGTTGGGGTCAGCAGGCTCCACAGCAGTACATGCCTCCTCAATTATAGTATAATGCAGCAGGTATGAGGCCACCAAACAACATGGCTCCATATCCTAGACCTCAAAATTTCAACAATCAACAGTAGGGGTATTATCCACCTCCACCATAGCATGGGGTAGACATGACGATGGGTTCGCAGAGTTGAAAGCTATGATGCAGTAGGTAATTAGGTCACATACCAAAACCAATGAAAGGATAGATGCACATGACGCAACTATCAAGAACATGGAAGTGCAGATAGGCCAGATTGCTATGTCACTTAACAATCGTCCTCAAGGGACATTGCCTGCAGATACACAAACAAACCCAAAGGATCAAATCTCAAAGCAGCTGATGGCAGTTAATCTGAGAAGTGGTAGAGATCTTGATGTTGAGCAGGAAAGAGAAAAGCAACACACAGGCTGAGACACTCACTCCAGTGCCCATTGAACTGGATGAGTCCACAGGGTTGACAGAAGTTACAGTCCAGCCAGCTGCTGAAAATAAAGAGGCGCGGTAGGGAACGGAGAAAGTAGCTGAACAGGTAGAGCAGCAGTTTGAAGAGAAAGTGATAGAGAAAGAAAAGTCCCAAGTCATTGGGAAGAAGAGGCCTCCACCACCATTCCCCCAAAGGTTGGCCAAGCACCAGAAAGAAGAGCAATACAAAAGGTTCTTTGATATGCTCAAGCAAATCCAGGTAAACATTCCTTTAATTGAAGCTTTGAAAGAAATGCCCGGGTATGCTAAGATGATGAAAGACTTGATGTCGCGGAAATTTGATTTCCAAGACTTGGCCACAGTGACTCTTACTCAAACTTGTAGTGCAGTGGTTTCTAGACCCATTGCTGAGAAGTTATCTGACCCAGGTAGCTTCACAATTCCATGCACTATAGGAAACTTTGCCTTTGCAAAGGCATTGTGTGATTTGGGGCAAGCATAAATCTTATGCCCTTGGTGATCTGTAAGAGGATGGGCATCGGGAGAGCCAGGCCTACTTCTATGTTATTATAGCTTGTTGACATGACAGTTAAGCATCCATTCAGTATAGTGGATGATGTGCTCATTCAGGTGGGAAAGTTTGTGTTTCCCACCGATTTTGTGATTCTTGATTGCAAGGTGGACAAGGAAATTCCAATAATCCTAGGAAGACCATTCCTAGCCACCGGGAAAGCTCTAATTGATTGTGAAACTGGGGAACTCAATATGAGGTTGAATGATGAGGAGATCATATTCAATGTGCAAAAATCCATGAGGCGCCATAGTGAGTTCGCGAATTGCTCTCTTATTGATGTGGTTGATGTGATAGTGGAGACAGATGATGCAGAGTTGACCATTGAAGATCCACTTCAAGCATGCCTGATGAACTTAGAATAAGTAAATGGTGAAAGTCTAGCAGAGTGGGTGCTATCTCTGGAAGGCAAGGGGTTTTGGGAGAGAGAGTTGGAATTCGAGCCTCTACATCTAGAGAAAAGAGAGACCCCTCCTGCAAAGCCATCCATAGAAGAGCCACCAAAGCTGGAGCTTAAACCACTACCATCTCATCTCAGGTATGAATTTCTAGGTCCTAACTCAACTTTACCTGTTATTTTCTCATCTGGTTTGTTAGATGTGCAGGCTAAAAAGCTAATACAGGTACTAAAAGAATGCAAGGCTGCCGTTGGGTGGACCATGGCAGACATAAAAGGGATCAGCCCCGCATATTGCATGCATAAGATTCTCCTGGAAGAGGGACACAAACCTTCCAGGGAACATCAAAGAAGGTTGAACCCAAACATAAAGGAAGTGGCGAAGAAAGAGGTAATCAAGTGGCTAGACGCGGGAATCATTTTCCCAATCTCTGATAGTAGCTGGGTTAGCCCAGTTCAATGTGTGCCAAAGAAAGGTGGCATGACGGTGGTGAAAAATGAGAATAACGAATTGATCTCAACAAGAACCGTCACCGGGTGGAGAATATGCATGGACTATAGGAAGCTGAATCTAGCCACCCGCAAGGACCACTTCCCACTTTCCTTCATTGATCAAATGCTTGACAGGTTGGCAAGGAGGTCCCATTTTTGCTTTCTGGATGGATACTCGGGGTACAATCAAATCTCCATAGCCTCTGAAGATAGAGAGAAGACCTCCTTCACATGCCCGTATGGCATTTTTGCCTTTAGGAGGATGCCATTCGGACTATGCAATGCACCTGCCACATTCCAAAGGTGCATGATGGCTATATTCACCGACATGGTGGAAGACATTATGGAGGTGTTCATGGATGATTTCTCAGTGGTAGGGAATTCATTCGATGAATGCCTTGTCAATCTGACAAGAGTGCTGAAACGGTGCATGGAGACAAACTTAGTGCTAAACTGGGAGAAGTGCCATTTTATGGTACAAGAAGGTATAGTATTGGGGCACCGGGTTTCGAGCAAAGGTATTGAGGTGGACCGAGCTAAATTTGATGTCATTGCAAAGCTGCCTCCACCAACATCCGTCAAGGCCATAAGAAGCTTTCTTGGACACGCCGGGTTTTACCGGAGGTTCGTTAAAGACTTCTCCAAAATATCAAACCCTCTCTGTAAGTTACTTGAAAAAGATCACCCCTTTGTTTTTTCTGACGAATGCAGGATTGCTTTTGAGGAGCTGAAGAAGAGGTTGGTCACAGCACCCAACATCATTGCCCCCGACTGGGAGCAACTATTTGAGCTAATGTGCGATGCAAGTGATTATGCAGTGGGGGCAATGCTTGGCCAAAGGAAAGACAAGCTGATGCATCCAATCTACTATGCTAGTAGAACATTGAGTGGAGCACAACTGAACTACACAGTGACGAAAAGGAGATGCTTGCGGCCGTGTTCGCGTTTGACAAATTCCGGTCCTATCTCATAGGATCCAAGGTAATTGTATACACTGACCATGCAGCTTTAAGATACTTAATTGATAAAAAGGACTCTAAGCCGCGCCTAATTCGTTGGGTGCTGCTTCTCCAAGAGTTCGACCTTGAAATACGTGATAGAAAGGGCACCGAAAATCAAGTCGTTGATCATTTGTCACGACTTGAAGGAGATGAAATTGTCAAAGAGAGTGGGGAAATTCTAGAAACATTTCCAGACGAGCAGCTGCTCACCACCACTCTCCTTGAAGCGCCATGGTATTCAGACTATGCAAATTACCTGGCCAGCGGTATTGTTCCTCACGACCTATCATCGGTCCAGAGGAAAAGATTTTTCGTGAAAGCGATCTTTATTATTGGGATGAACCCTATTTGTTTAGGATATGTCTCAATAACATGATCCGGAGATGCGTCCCCGAGATCGAACAATCTTATGTTTTGCAGGCGTGTCATGCTTCTGCATATGGTGGTTACTTTGGAGGAATGCGAACAGCCGCCAAGATACTTGAGGCCGGTTTCTATTGGCCAACGGTGTTTAAAGATGCACACTTGTGGGTTAAAGGTTTCAACAAATGTCAACGCACCAGGAACATCTTCCGGCGTCATGAGATGCCAATGAACCCAATTCAACAAGTGGAAGTGTTTGACGTATGGGGAATAGACTTCATGGGGCCCTTTGTCAGCTCATACGGCAATAAGTACATACTTGTTGCGGTAGACTATGTGTCCAAATGGGTGGAAGCTGTAGCATTACCCACTAATGATGCTAAGGTGGTGGTGGGATTTCTGAAGAAAAACATTTTCACTCGTTTCAGGACTCCAAGGGCAATCATTAGTGATGGGGGTACGCATTTTTGCAACCGAGCATTCGAGAAATTGTTGGCCAAATATGATGTGAAACACCAGGTGGCTACTCTATATCACCCGCAGACCAGCGGGAAAGTTGAGGTCTCCAACAGGGAGATAAAGAGTGTATTAACAAAAATAGTGAATGCCACAAGGACCGACTGGTCCAGGAAGCTCGATGATGCATTATGGGCATATAGGACAGCATTCAAGACACCAATCGGCATGTCACCATACAAATTGGTGTTTGGGAAAGCTTGTCATCTACCTGTGGAACTAGAGCACAAAGCATGGTGGGCACTGAAACAATTAAATCTCAGGTGGGATGAAGCGGGGAAATCTAGAAAAACCGGGTTGCACGAGTTGGAAAAATTCAGGTATCTGGCCTTTGAGAGCACAAGATTACATAAAGAATGAATGAAGCGGATTCACGATCAGAATATCATTGAGCGGAACTTCAAAACCGGGGACAAGGTACTGTTATACAATTCGAGATTACGGTTGTTCCCGGGCAAATTAAAATCAAGGTGATCAGGAACCTTTCGGGTAATTGAGGCATTAGATTCGGGCGCTGTGAAAATTCAGACATTGATGGTTCACGCACATTCAAGGTAAATGGACAGCGGTTGAAACTTTATGTCGGCATGGATGACATCGAGGACAAAGTGGAACTACGGTTAGAGGAACCTCAAAGGTCTAGCGAGCCTTAAAATGCGCTAAGATGGGTCGTTCCGCGACGTTAAATTAGGCGCTATGTGGGAGGCAACACACGAATGTGTTGTACGTATACTCATTATAGTTAGTCTATATAAAAAACAATTTCTGATGCTGCCAGGCGAAAAAAATCAGAAAAGCTAATTTTTCGTGGTTTGTTCGCGGTCGCGAACGGACTACAGAAAAATGGCCTCTCTGAATCTCACTGTTCGCGGTTCGTTCGCGACCGCAAACGATCGCGGTCAGGTCTGCAGCGGACAGATATAAAAAAAATTTCTCTTTATTTTCCCCCCTTTCTCTTTTAACTACCCTAAAAACATAACCCCCCTCATTCCCCCAACAAAACAGCCACCTCTTTTCCCCAATATCTCCCTCTCTCCCCAAATTCTCTCCTCCTTCTCTCTAATCCCTCTCTTCCAATCTTCTTCCAACAAGCTTTCTCCACCAATTTTCTTCATCTTCTCCACTTCTCCAACACTTCATAGTAAGTTGTCTTCTTTGTTTTTATTTTTTTATTTTTCTCTCTAATTTTTATCCTTAGATTGTGTAGAAGTAATTAGTTTACATTATTATAGTCTAATTGTAGAATTGTACAATACATTGCTAGTAGTAGTAGATTCTATATAAATTAATTTGTTTGTGTAGTGTAGTTCTAGAATGATTATGTTTGGTTTTGTTGGTATTGGTGGTATTGTTGGTATTGTTGGCATTGTTGTGATTGTTGGTAGTGTTGGTATTGTTGGGTCTCCAATATAGTTAATTGTGTTAATTTTGTTTTTTGGAGACCCAATATGATGGATGATATAGTTGGTGATTTGGTTAGCCATTGTGGGCAATTGTATGTTGTAGTATTTGGATATTGAATTTTTAGGGGAGATATTGCCCAACTTGTTAGTTGTTTGTTGTTGTATAAAATTGGAGATGGTGTAGGTTTAATTGGGTCATGTTAGATTGCCAAAAGAAATAAGTGTGGGGTGCTTGAGGTGACTTGGTAAAATTGTTAGACAAGTGGTTAATTGTAGGAGTTATGGGATGATAGCACTAAAGAGCATATTGTGATAGTAGGAGTTTTGGGATGATATCACTAAAGAAAATATTATTGTAGTCCACGGATGGTGAAGTCTGAGTAGCCAACCGATGTACTAACGTTATGGTCAAGGAATGCAGCAAGCTCGTCTAGGCAACCGACCTATGACGAGTCTAGATTCACAGGTGAGGAGGCGGAAGCCGACTTCCATGCCAAGGCTACTAAAGCTTGGCTCCAGGAGATTGAAATCGACAGGCTAGCCATTCGGACTGAAAAGCCCGAGATATATGATGAAATCCGCCGCCGCGAAATGGAGTTCTGGTTCGACGCACCAGCCCTCGTGAACAAGATGCTGGTTAGGGAGTTTTATGCTAATGCTCCCTACGGGATGTCCAGAGAAGTATTCGTCCGAGGTAAGTACGTCTGGTCTCATGTACAAACTATTAGGCAGGCTCTTAGACTGCCAACTTTTACTGGTGACGTGGACTACTACCACGATAGGCCTGGTGTCACTTGGGACACCTTAATTGAGGCCTTATGTGTTGATGGTATCCCGGTCTGGATAAGAAACAAAACACTCCACTCTAACAGTTTCACCCACACTGCTAAATGCTGGTTCACAATTATATGTAACCGGTTTTTGCCCTCAAGCAACACCACTGACGTGAACTTCAATAGGGCATTACTAACATGGTGCTTTGTCACCCAGGGGGACATTGACATCGCCCGCCTGATAAGCGACGAGATGGTGCTGAGGAGACCCCTTAAAGCCAAGGGTTTCTATTACCCGTCTCTCGTCACTACTCTGTGTCTCGGCCATCGGACTCCGATCCTTGCCACGGATGGTGATCTCCCTCCAAAAGCTCCGTTCAGAGCTTCTCAAATCCAGGTGGGCCGAGACAATGACCCAATTGACTTGGATGCTGAGGCTGACCCTGTGCCGGTTGTCCGGGCCAGGCATTCCACTGACTCGGCCGGACTTTCTAGGCACACTCATCAAAGAGCGGGCATGTCTAGGCTCGAGTCTATTAGACCTATGCTTAGGTCTATGGAGGAGGAGGTTGCGGACTTACGCACTTCAATGGATGGTTTACACACGCGCTTAGACGCGATGTCACAGAGGCAAGCTCGGACGGATAACAGATTCATGGCATGGTTCCGAGCACTGGGTCGAGCATGTCACGTCGAACCCTCCAACGTCTCCGACTCTGAGTGAGTCCCAGGTAAGTTTTCTCGCCCTTCCGAGCTATATTTGTATTATTATGTCATGAGGACATGACATGATTTTAAGTGTGGGGTGGGAAACTTATCCTGTATATGTTGTACATAGTAATAGTAGTTGTAAATAATATTAGCTGGCTTGGCCCGATGATGGACACTTGGCGACGGGTTTCTTAAGGGTCTAAGTCGGAATAAAAACACAAAAAAATCAAAAATTTGAAAAATCCAAAAATATTAATAGAGGGCTCTTCCTGATGACGGACTATTTGGACAAGTACTCTTGAGGGAAGTAGTCCATGTAGGAATTTTTCTTTCTTTTATTTTCTTTTTCTAGGTAGTGTATCACCTCCCCCTTGGTTTTTCTTTTGACCACGGTTCTTTTCCAAGGGTTTTTATTGAGCCGGGTTAGGTAGATTTTTCTTTTTAGGACTAGAGGGCAAAGGTTGACATGTAACCCCAAGTATGCACATCAGGAAAACTTAATTGTACTCGAGAATGTATTGTCTAAGCTTGACTGTAGATTCTAGGATATGCCTTAAATTGCACAATACAGCTTGCTTGAACATTGATAGGACTTTGTAGATGAACCGGATTCTAAATGAGTTGCATGCTATATGTGTGTGAGATTTTACTTACATTATATGTTTTACATGATACCTAGAACTTGCCATGTGTGTTTGCAAAGCGAAATAGAAGTTGTTTGGTTGTAGAGATGATAGAGGCATTTCTTTGTGTAACCCCATAAATCAATAAGACATGAATTCACCCGTACATAATATCCTAGTTAACCCCTTTGAGCTTAAAGCCTATTCTTTGATAACCCTTGAATGTTCATGAAAAATCAAAATCTTATATTGTTCTACTTTACCTCCTAGAAGCACTTGTGTTGTAATGAATATGCAAAAGTCTAAGTGTGGGGTGAAGGGAAGTTGAAAAAGGGAAAATCAAGAATGAATGGTAGAAAATGGTGAACTGGCAAAATAATGTAAATGCGTTGCAAAGCAATGATAAAAAAAACTATATTAATGTATATATGTAAAATAGAAAGGCCGGTTACACCAACAAAAGAACAACTTGGGGATTAAAAGCAAATAAAAGTGAAGGAATGTTTAGGGGAGACATAAGGAAGAAAACTAAAAGGGAAGTTGTGAAAAAGAAAGAAAGTGCTTAGGGAGGTTAGCCACTATAACCAAAAGTATCCTACCCGTCCCATAGCCAACATTACAACCCTTAAAGACCTCTTGATCTATGATTGAATAACTCGATTAGTGGAGTATTACACTAGGGGCAAGCCTATGGTGTGTCTGTATGCATATGAATGTTCTTTGTTGAGAGTGAGTGAATTTTTCTTATATCTATAAGTTCCATGTTCTAAATTGTTTATGTGTGGGAACTTCTCTCAATAAATTGTGTGAGGGCATGTAACTCACGAAGGAAAATGGTAAATTTGCAAGTTTGTGATAACAACTAGAGTAAGCAATAATGTGTTGGCATGTGAGTTTACGGTTAGGTAAGGATTGTGCATGTCTTAGGTTAATCATGAAAGATAGCTTTTGTGACATATTTTGGGGGAGACATTAATAAAATTGGCCTAAAGTGTGATTAAGGTTGCTCGAGGACGAGCAAAGGTTTAAGTGTGGGGTATTGATAATAGGTGAATTTGACTATAATTATGCCCTAAATAATCACACTTTATTGTTGAATTGATATTGTTTATGATGACAAAATGCTTTTATTAGTGTTTATTGGTGTGTTATAGGTACACATGAACCATTGGAGACTAAAGGAGCTATTTTGGAGTCATAGGATGGTAAAAAGGCCAAGTGAAGAGTTGAAGTGAAGTTGGCATGAAAAATTGAAGTAAAGATTCCGGAACACTGTTCATTCGCGGTTCATTCGCGACCGCGAATGAACCGCGGAAAAGCAAGCTCGCGGAACTGTTGAGAATCAGAGGCGTTGTCTATTCGCAGTCCGTTCGCGACCGCGAACGAACCACAAAAACTGCCGCAAGTTTGAAGGCCAATTTTGTAAAAACTCAATTTTAAGACCTAAACCCTCTATATAAACCTAGATTTCGCCCAAGAGAGGCAAGCATTGTATTATTACCTACTTTTGCAAGATTATTAGTAAGAGAGAACTCTCTCAACTTATTTCTTTCTTTTATATTAATTCTTTGATTATGAATTCAATTATTATTCTTGTTTCTTTGATCATGAGTAGCTAATTCCTTATCTAAGGTTTTGATGGAACCTATTGGGTGATGAACTTCTCGTTTATGTGATTACAAATTGTTAGCTAGATTTCTATTTGTTCAACTTCGTTCTTGTTGTAGTTAATTGGTAGAGCTCCCAAATTAGTTGTGCCTATTTAGTGTGCATAACTTGGAAAAGAGTGCATATTTAGGTATATTGTTGAACAACACCACACCTAGGTTATTGGAGGAATCTATAACTTTAGGCGTAAAGGTGGGATTAGGAATAACGAAGCCTTGGGTGCAATCTTAAGTGAACTATTCAAATTAAAGCTAGCTAGGGTAGCTCGGGAGAGTGCACTAGTAAATTATTGTAGTTGCTCGGGAGAGAATTACGGTAAAAATAGCGTTCATGATTGATAGAATATATTGACAATTTGTATGAGCATAAACAGAAGGGATTCCATCAATAGGGGAAATCAATACCTTAGTCTTTCTCTATATTCTTTACCCAATATTCAATTCTTTCTTTTAAGTCTTTTAATTCTTGCAAAAGTTAGTTGTTAGAAAACCTTCACAAAAATATACTCAAAGTTTGGGAACTTGCTTCAGAAGTGTTCTTGGGTTGTGAAAGTTGCGGTTGGTAGGTTAATTCCCTGTGGGATCGATTCTGGACTAATTTGACCAGGTTATATTGACTGCGACCATTGCTTGGACGTAAATCAATTTTGGCGCCGTTTTCGGGGAATGGCACGCCATTGGCTAACCAGGTGGGATATTTGGTAACCCGTATAACCTTCGCCTCAAACTGTTTATTCACTTCTTCTTTGATTTTCACACTGATGCCTGTCTTGAATTTTCCCAACTTCTGCTTGACAGGCGGACATTCCGAATAAGTGGGCAATTTATGGACCACCTGATCAGTACTCAGACCCGACATATCATCGTATGACCATACAAAGATATCTTTGTATTCATACAACAACTTGATCAATTCCTCCCTCAGTGAGGCTTCCGAATGGACACTTATCTTTTTTTCCGAACATTTTCCTTGTTCCCCAGATTAATTGCCTCTGTATCATTCAAGTTAGGTTTGGGCTTTTCCTTATATTGACTCAAGTCTTTACTAATTTCTTCCAAAGTCTTCTCAACATCATACTCTACCTCATCATCACATTCAATTTCTTGTATCACTATTTGATTATCAAGACTAAGCTGGGCATTCCTCATGCATGACACATCATTGAAATCAGCATAAAATGGATTATACAAGAATAAGAAAGAAAGACAAAATAAAGGCTATCAGGAATGGAGAGAGAAAGAAATTGCATTTCATTGAAATTCGAAAGATAACAAGGTTTGACTCATCCAATTGTACGGAACATAGAAATCTGTATTACAACCTTGAAATAAAATAGATTTAAAAGCAAAACAAAAACTAACTACCGCAACATTCTCTAAGTTGGACGAGGAGTAGTTTCCTAGTTATTCAATTTGGCCCGAGATCCTACAAAATGGACATCGATTCTGCTTGGACCCTCATTTGCTTCTACCATATCCACTTTTTCAAATAGCTTTTCAAATCTTTCAATCAATTTCCTGTCATTCCTTATCTCTGCTAAGCTGGGCATCACTGTCGCCAGGCACCTCTTTGTACCAGACCAGACGAATGAATGGGAGAGGCGAGGGATAGGTTTAGGGAGGGTCCACACTTTCTTCTTCAATTTCTGGGCTCTCTTTATATCAGCAATGGTTGGTTTAAAGCCCAGCCTAAAAGTATCAATATTACCAGGAAGAGACAGTGGTTGTGTAATACCCTATAATGCAACTCCCAATCCCTTTCCTGGTAGAAATCCATTTCTCAGCATTTCTGTGGCAACCATAACAGATGCGGTAGCCACCTTTGACACTGGAACATGCTCACCCTTTGAAACCTTAGTGACCAATACAGTATTCATCACATGGTACACCCATGGGCCCTTATCATCCTCGACTTCTTCAAAAGGAGTGATAGTATTGCAAGAATTATTTTCACCGTGGACCACGATCTCTTAACGGTCTCATTCAAAGTTTACCATCTGATGAAGTGAAGATGGCACAACCTTCGCAGCATGGATCCATAGTCGGCCCAGCAGAAGATTATAGGATACAACAACATCCAATACTTGGAATTCCATCGTAAACTCTACCGACCCAATGGTAAGTTTTAGCACAATGTCTCCAACAGTATTCTTCCCGCCCCCATCGAATCCACGTACACAAATGCTGTTCTTATGAATTTGTTCATTATCAATCTTGAGTTTCTCCAAAGTAGACAAAGGGAATATGTTGGCACTCGACCCATTATCAATCAGCACCCGGGTCACTACCGTATCTTCATATTTCACAATAAGGTACACCGTTCTTTCTATCGGCAATTCGTTATCTGAAAATGTCACCCTGTTCACCTCAAATATTTTGTTTACGATCTTTTCGAGATGATTCACTATGATTTTCTCAGGCACATGATCTTCATTCAAGATTTTTATTAATGCATGATGATGTTCATCTGAGTGAATTAGCAGAGACAAAAAAGAGATTTGCGCTGGCGTCTTCCCCAATTGTTCTATTATCGAGTAGTCCTGTGCCTTCATTTTCCTCAAGAATTCCTCGACCACTTCTTCAGTAACAGCCTTTTTCACAGGGGATTATACTGGGTTGTTGTTGTTGTTGTTGTTGTTAATTCTTCGGGGGTAAAGCACCTTCTCGATCATGTTAAACCATGAGTTTCACAAATTTCATCTCTAACCTCTTTCCCCCGATACATGACGGTCACTTTGTTATAGTTCCACGGGACACTTTTTGCATCCACAATGGGCAATTGAGTTACCGGTTTGATGATGACCGGTTCTATTTGAGCTCCTTTCACAACTAACACGGGTTTTGTAATTGCCCCCGGTACAATCACTTTCACCGGCTCTGGTTTCATTGCCGTCATTGGCTCATCAACCACTTGTTTAACTGCAACCACTGCTCTCTCACCCAGTGCTTTCTCATCTACCTTGCTTACACTTGCTTTGATCATCATTACCATCTGAGATGGCTTTTTACACTCTCCTCTTTGTACGAAATCGATCATATGAGATTCATGATTAACATGTAAGGGATTCTGTGTAATATTAGGAGTTTCGAGGGCTTGTATTTCAATTCTCCTCGAATCAATAAGCTCCTGAATTGCAGTTTTCAAATGACAACATTTCTCTCTGTCGTGCCTCGGAGCTCTTGAACAATACTCGCAGCTGACAGAATGGTCCAGGTTCCTTGGTGGTGGATTCGGGATTTTTCCTACCTTTTGTTTATCATGTTCTTGATTACTTCTTCATTTTTATGTCTTAATCATGTATTTTTGTTTAGTTTTAACATAGAAATGTGTCACGACCCTAGTTCGCCAATCGTGACCATGTCATAACGGCACCTAGTCTTCTCGACTAGGTAAGCCTAACACGATGCGGAATACACAATTTCATGAACATTTTGATAAGGAAATAATGAAAAAACGATATAAAAGGAATGTAATCGGTGCCGCTTGGCACATACACTCGTCAACCACATTATATAACATACGACCAAGACCCAGAATCCCACGGGTAATACAGACTAAAAAAGGAAAAGTACAACTGTGGCTCTATATATCAAGAATGTATAAAAACAACTAAATGAGGGAAAATAACTACTATCACTATGAGAATAAAAGGAGGGCCTCCGAATCCGCGGACGTAGCAGATCATACCTCGAGGTCTCCGGATGTGCTGTTGAATCACCTAGGATGAGCCTGTCCTGATGTACCTGGATCTGCACAACAAAAGTGTGCATAAGAGTAGCATGAGTACACCACGGCGGTACTCAGTAAGTGCCAAGCCTAACCTCGATGGAGTAGTAACGAGGAAGGTCAAGGCCCTACCGAGAAAACAATAACATAATGATCAAAACAGTAATAAGCAGGAATAAGTAAGAATGAATCTGAAATAACAACAATAAAGTAATTACTACAACCAGCTACGATTAGCTAACTACAAGTAACCAACACAACATAAACTCAAACCAGCAAGTCCAGGACCTGTGTGAATTGAACTCACAGTCCCACTCTATATTCAACAACCCAGGAGCTATGGGAATTTAACCCGCAGTCCCAATATCTGTATCTCTGGGTCTCCGGGAATCGAACTCGCAGCCCGTATCTCAATATCTCAGGATGTGTCTCAATATCTCAGGATCTCCGGGAATCAAACCCGCAGTCCACATCTCAATAAATATATCAATAAACTCCGGGTCTCCGGGAATCAAACCCGCAGCCCTTGGATCTCCAGGAATTGAACCCGCAGTCCACAAACAATACCACTCCGGGTCTCTAGGAATCGAACCCACAGCCTTGGGATCTCCGGGAATCGAACCCGCAGTCCACCAACACAACAAATAAAGAAAACGCACAGAGAAAATATAATATGCTTAACTACAACTTCACCAAAACTAGTACCAACAATTTTCAAGAAGTTCAAGTAAGACAATTAGGCAATTAGACGGATAAATCCTATCTAATCATGCTTTTCTAGCGAATACCAGGTAAATGTAACAATTTAATCAACAAAGAACAGGAGTATCACGAATGGGACAATTCAAGTAAAGTGAGTTCCAACAATCTGCACATGTACACGCCCGTCGCCTCGCGTACAAGGCATTTAAATTATCACATAATATCCTAGGGGTGAAGGTTCCCCCACACGAGGTTAGACAAGCCACTTATCTCAACTCCAGTACGAAACCGCTAAGAGACAACTCTTTTTCCACGAATATCGGCCTCCACGGGTGTAGTATCCGATCAAAATCAATAGAAATACATCAAAATAGGCCAATTGGGCATTACCCAATCGAAACAATTCGAAATACACCAAAAACCACAAGTTGCCAAAACCCGACTTTCGGTACGTTTCTCAAAAAATTACGAAAGTTATATATTCGGTTTCCTTATCTCAACACGAGTCCATGCATATAAAATTTACCAAAATCGGACTCCGTTTGCCCATTCAAATTAATGATTCTCTATAATTTAGGCCTAGGGCTAAAACCCCCTATTAATCTTCCATTAACAGTGAAATACTCAAGGATTTCATGATAAAATAACAAAATTAGGCCAAGAAACTTACTTCCGATAATTACCTGATGATTCTCCAACAATTCCCCATGAGTTTCTCTCTCTAGAACTCAAAAATGGCATTTTTGGACCTATTTCCGCGACTGGACTGTGTTCTGGATTTAATTCACTGACTGAACAATTACCCTATGCGCTCGCGTTCCAATCCACGCGTCCGCGATGCTTTGCCGTCTAACCCTTCGCGAACGCGACCTAGCCTCACGCGTTCGCGATGACTAATTCCTCAGCCGCCTATCTTTTGCTCTTCGCGAACGCGACCCACCTGGACGCGAACGCGGTGCGTCCCAAGCCGCTCCTACGCGAATGCGACATCACTTACGCGAACGCGATGCTCAGTTTTCCCCTGCCTATGCGAACGCGGCACGTGCCTCGCGAACGCGTAGGTCAAAATCTTGCTGCACTGTTGCTGCAATTTTCTGCAGATTTCTAAGTTTCAAAAAGCCCGAATGATGGTCCCGAATTCATCCCGGGGCCCCCGGGATCCCAACGAAAACCACCAACATACTCTAAAACACGATACAAACTTGTTCCAATCATAAAAACACGTCCTTAAACACGAAAATCATCGAATTATAGCGGATTCAAGCCTAGGATTTCATCTAACTTCCGAAATTAACATTCAATCAAAAACCCGACCAAACGACGTCCGAATGACCTGAAAATTTGCAGACATATCCAAAATCACATAACGAAGCTACAGAAATTGTTGGAATTCCATTCCGACACCCGGATCAAAATCTCACCTGCCGACCGGAACTTCAAAAATTCAAACGTCGGCATTTCAAGCCTAAATAAGCTACGGACCTCTAAATTACATTCCGAACACGCTCCCAACCCCAAAATAACCTAACGGAGCTAACGGAACCATCAAATTTCCATTCCGAGGTCGTCTTCATACTGCTTCAAATATAGACCATTTTTCAACTCTTAAGCCCTCATTTAGGGACTAAGTGTCGCCAAATCCTAATACCGAACGTCCTAACAAACCAAAATAGTAGAAATGAACTTAGGAAAAATAGTTAATGGGGAATCGGGGCATAAATTCCAAAAATGACCGGCCGGGTCGTTACATCCTCCTATACTTGAACATTCGTTTGTCCTCGAACGAGCATAGAAAATATACCCGAAGTAGCAAAAAGATGAGGGTACTGGCTATGCATATCCTGCTCGGTCTCCCAAGTCGCCTCATCGGCCGGTTGACCCCAACACTGGACCTTCACTGAAGTGATGTTCTTTGACCTCAACTTTCTGATCTGCCTGTCCAAAATTGCCACTGGCTCCTCAACATAAGATAGATCCTTGTCCAGCTGGAGTGAACTGAAATCCAATACGTGCGATGGGTCACCATGATATCTCCGGAGCATAGAAACATGAAATACTGGATGAACTCCGGTTAGGCTGGGATGTAAGGCAAGCTCATAAGCAACCTCCTTACTTCGCCTCAAAATCTCAAAAGACCCAATAAATCTCGAACTCAGCTTCCCCTTTTTCCCAAACCTCATGACGCCCTTTATAGGCGAGACCCGAAATAGAACCCGCTCGCCGACCATAAATGCCACATCACGAATCTTCTTATCTGCATAACTCTTCTGTCTGGACTGGGTTCCACGGAGTCTGTCCTGAATCACTTTAACCTTTTCCACCGCATCTTGAACCATCTTTGTGCCAAATAGTTCGGCCTCACCCGGCTCGAACCAACCCACCGGAGATCTGCACCTCCTACCATATAAAGCCTCATACGGCGCCATCTGAATGATGGACTGATAGTTGTTGTTATAAGAAAACTCCGCCAGTGGCAGGAAATGATTCCATGACCCTTCAAACTCAATCACGCATGCACAGAGCATATCCTCTAAAATCTGAATAGTGTGCTCGGACTGTCCCTCTGTCTGGGGTGGAATGCCGTGCTCAACTCCACTCGAGTGCCTAACTCCTGCTGCACGACTCTCCAGAATTGTGATGTAAACTGAGTGCCTCTGTCTGAAATGATAGAAACGGGAATACGATGCAACCGGACGATCTCCCTAATATAAATCTTTGCCAACCGCTCTGATGAATAGGTAGTGCACACATGTATGAAATGGGCGAACTTGATCAGCCCATCCACAATGACCCAAATGGAATCAAACTTCCTAACAGTCCGTGGAAGCCCAGATACAAAGTCCATGGTGATGCGCTCCTATTTCCACTCTGGAATCTCAATCTGCTGCATTAACCCACCCGGACGTTGATGCTCGTACTTCGCCTGCTGGCAGTTGAGGCACCTAAAAATATAATCAACTATATCCCTCTTCATTCGCCTCCACCAGCAATGCTGTCTCAAATCCTGATACATCTTCGCGACACCCGGATGGATGGAATACCGCGAGCTATGGGCCTCTGCTAGAATCAGCTCTCGAAGATCATCTACATTGGGCACACAAATACGCCCCTGCATCCTCATAACTCCATCATCCCCAATGGTAACATCTCGAGCATCACCACGCCGAACTTTATCATGAAGGACAAGCAAATAAGGGTCG
The DNA here is from genome assembly GCA_032618575.1 of Nicotiana noctiflora. Classification (NCBI taxonomy): domain Eukaryota; kingdom Viridiplantae; phylum Streptophyta; class Magnoliopsida; order Solanales; family Solanaceae; genus Nicotiana; species Nicotiana noctiflora. The sequence continues at coordinate 46,495 of JASVEL010006001.1, read as the reverse complement.
TCGAACTAACGCTCTTTGATGCGATCAAATAGAGAATACCGAGAAACCACACAGGCCAGAACCCGGCTAGGCTCCGAAAGATCCAGTCTAACAAACTGCCTGGATAAAGCCTGAACATCCATCGCCATAGGTCTCTCCGAAGCTGGTAGATATGCCAAACTCCCAAAACCCTCTCCCCGGCGGCTCAAGGCATCGGCAACTACATTGGCCTTGCCTGGATGATAGAGTATAGTGATATCATAGTCCTTCAACAGCTCCAACCATCTCCTCTGACGCATGTTCAGGTCCTTCTACTTAAGCAAGTGCTGCAAGATCTGATGATCAGTGTAGATCTCACAAGGAACCCCATACAAGTAATGACGCAAAATCTTCAAGGCGTGAACAATGGCAGCTAGCTCCAGATCATGAACAGGGTAGTTCTTTACATGTACCTTCAGCTGTTTGGACGCGTAGGCAATCACCCTACCATCCTACATCAATACTGCACCGAGTCCGACTCATGAGGCATCACAATATACTGTATATGACCCTGAACCTGTAGGCAACATTAAGATAGGGGCCGAAGTCAAAGTTGTCTTGAGCTTCTAAAAGCTCATCTCACACTCCTCTGTCCACTGGAAAGGGGCACCCTTTTGGGTCAATCTGGTCATAGGTTTTGCGATCGAAGAGAACCCCTCCGCGAAGCGACGGTTATAACCCGCCAAGCCAAGGAAGCTACGGATCTCAGTAGCTGAGGAGGGTCTGGGCCAACTCTACACGGCCTCCACCTTCCTCGGATCCACTCGAATGCCCTCACTCAACACCACGTGGTCTAGGAATGCCACAAAATTTAGCCAAAACTAACATTTTGAGAACTTTGCATACGATCTCTTCTCCCTCAGAGTCTGAAGCACTATCCTCAGGTATTGCTCATGATCTTCCTGATTCCGGTAGTTTACCAGAATATCATCAATAAAAACAATCACGAATGAATCAAGGTATGGCCTGAATACGCTGTGCATCAAATGCATAAAAGCTGTCGGGGCATTAGTCAGCACAAAAGACATCACCAGGAACTCGTAGTGACCATCTGGCCCTGAAAGCAGTCTTCATAATATCGGACTCTCTAATCTTCAGCTGATGGTAGCCTGAACGAAGATTAATCTTCGAGAATACCCTAGCTCCCTGGAGCTGATCAAATAAATCATCAATACGAGGCAGAGGATACTTATTCTTCACTGTAACTTTGTTCAACTGACGATAGTCAATACTGATACGCATAGAACCGTCCTTTTTCTTCACAAACAACACATGAGCACCCCAAGGCGAAACACTGGGTCGAATGAAACCATTACCCAATAACTCCTGTAACTGATCCTTCAACTCCTTCAACTCAGGAGGAGCCATACGGTACGGTGGAATAGAAATGGGCTGAGTGCCCGGCAACAAATCAATAGCAAAATCAATATCTCTGTCGGGCGGCGTGCCCGGGAGATCAGCTAGAAATACATCCGCAAAATCACGTACCACTGGAATAGAATCAATAGAAGGAGTGTCAATACTGACATCCCGCACATAAGCTAGATAAGCAGCACAACCTTTCTCAACCATATGCTGAGCTTTGAGAAAGGAAATAAGATGACTGGGGGTGTGATCTAGAGTACCACTCCACACAATACGTGGAATTCCTGGCATAGCCAACATCACGGTCTTGGCGTGACAATCAAGAATAGCATAATGGGGCGACAACTAGTCCATGCCCAGAATAATATCAAAATCAACCATCCCGAGCAACAATAGATCTGGTCTGGTCTCAAAACCACAGATAGTAACCAAGCACGACCGATACACGCGGTCCACAGCCAAAGAATCTCCCACCGGAGTCGAAACATAAATGGGGGCACTCAAAGAATCCCGAGGCACACCCAGATGTGAAGCAAAATAAGAGGACACATATGAAAAGGTGGAACCAGGATCGAATAGAACCGATGCCTCTCTGTGACTAACCAAAATAATACATGTGATAACAGAATCAGAGGCAACAGCTGCAGCGCGATCAGGAATAGCATAAAATCTGGCATGACCCCTCTCTTAAGGGCGGCCTTTGGCACCTTGATCCCCGCCCCTTGCTGGCTGGGCAGGTGGAGTGGCAGCTGGGACTGGAATGATGGCCTGCTGACCCTGTAAACCACGCTGAGGATGCAAAGTTTGTGGAGGTGCTCCTCTCCTACGCTTGGGGGACTCCCTAACCAGATGGCGAGTATGCCCGCACTCAAAACAAGCTCTGGGAAGACGTGGTGGCTGTGACTGACCGGCCTTGTCCCCGCTGGTCTGACCCCTGGAGGTACCCTGCGCAGGAGGCGTACTGGAAACTGGGGGAGCATAATAAGGCTCCCGAGGTGCTGGGGGAGCTGGAGTACTACCGGCTACTGGCAATGCTGAATGAATTGGACGACAGGAATAACCCCTGCCAAAACGATCAGTCTCTACGACTAGGTAAGCCTAAATTGCGGAAGAAAAACCAAATTTGCGGAAGTAAAACAATTTGAAGCAGAAATAAAGTAATTAACAGTGTTTTAAAGTGTCGCTCGACATACACAATATTTAACTCTCAAACCAATACATAAATTCAAGACCCGGAAACCCTCTCGCGGAACACTAGAAACCAAGGCCAGTGCATGTCTAGCCAAGCTAGTATAACATACAACATACAGTGAGACAGTCATAGCACTCTGGCGTAAATGCTCAAACTCGATGCGTCATGCATCTATGAGGATCTGAAGAACAAACTCCCTCGAAATAGATCTGAAAAATGGGTCTAAGTCAGTGAAGTAGCCTCTTCCGGACTGATTAACTCATAGGTGCGCCACCACTCATAGGTGGCTCCTCGAAGCTGGAAAGTAGTGAATGAAACCCCGTTCGGTCCTGATATACCCATGGTAAGGAGAATACGGTAGCACTCCTCCAGAAATCCCAAAGCATCCTCTGATGCTAACCCACTGAATACAGGAGGATCATACTTCTTGAACCTCTTAAGTCTCTACTACTCATCCTCTTAAGTCGTTGCCCTGTCCTCGGGATGGCCTGGGGCTACAGGCTGCACAAGAATAATCTCTGGGACTTGATTAACATACACTCACTACTTAGGAGTGCAGGCGGCGGGAGTCTGTGCTCCTCCCCTGTCCTAGGATGTAGTTGCAGCAAGGGGAAGCAACCCCACCTAAGCCAAAGTGGTGTGCATGCTCGTGAACTGTGACAAAGTCTCTTGAAGTGATGGCGTGGTAGTAGTAGTCGGTGTACCAGGTGCCTGCGCTCCAACCTGATCCATCGGTGGAACCACTGAGACAGCGCGCGCGGGTGCTGTGGCTGCACCTCGGGCGCGTCCTCTTCCTCTACCACGGCCCCGGCCTCTGGCGGCGGCAGCAGGGGGCGTGTGTGCCTGATCCTCGTGAGTAGCACGTCTCATCACCATCTGTGAGAGAATAGAAAGGAGAAGTTTAGATTTGGTGCCAAAAATGTCGCACGACAAGGAATCCAAAAGAAATGAAGAGTTTCCTAAATAGTTACATAGCCTCCCGTAGATAAATACAGACGTCTCCGTATCGATCAGCGAGACTCTAAATAACCGGTCTGTGTCCCGTGACTCCTATGAACCTAGGGCTGTGATACCAACTTGTCACGACCCTAGTTCACCAATCGTGAACCTGTCATGACGGCACCCAGTCTCCGTGACTAGGTAAGCCTAACACGATGCGGAATATACAAGTTTATTTACATTAAATAAGCAAATAGCGTAAAACGATATAAAAGGAATGTAATAAGTGTCGCTTGGCACATACACTCATCAACCACACCATATAGCATACCACCAAGACCCAAAATCCCACGGGTAACACAGACTAAAAAGGGAGATTACAACTGTGGCTCTATACATCAAGAATGTTTAAACAACGAAATGAGAGAAAATAACTACTATCACTATCAGAATAGAAGGAGGGCCTCTGGATCCGCGGACGTAGCAGATCATACCTCGAGGTCTCCGAATGTGCTGCTGAATCACCTAGTATGAGCATGCCCTGATGTACCTGGATCTGCACAACAAAAAAGTGCAGAAGAGTAGCATGAGTACACCACGGCGGTACACAGTAAGTGCAAAGCCTAACCTCGATGGAGTAGCGACGAGGAAGGTCAGGGCCCTACCGAGAGAAACAATAACATAATGATCAAACAATAATAAGTAGTGTAAATAATAATGAATCTGAAATAACAACAATAAAGTGATTACTACAACCGTCTACAATTAAGCTAACAACAAGTAACCAACTCAACAAACTTAATCAGCAAGTCTAGGACCTGTGGGAATTGAACCCACAGTCCCACTCTATAATCAACAATCCAGGAGCTACGGGAATTTAACCCACAGTCCCAATAACAGTATCTCTGGGTCTCCAGGAATCGAACCCGCAGCCCTTAACTCAACACCTCAGGATATGTCTCAATGATCTCAGGATCTCCAGGAATCGAACCCGCAGTCCATGTCTCAATAATGTATTAATAAACTCCGGGTCTTCGGGAATCGAACCAGCAGCCCTCGGATCTCCGGGAATCGAACCCGCAGTCCACAAACAATACCACTCCGGGTCTCTGGGAATCGAACCCACAGCCCTAGGATCTCCGGGAATCGAACCCGCAGTCTACCAACACAAACAATAAAAGAAACGCACAGAGAAAATATAATATGCTTAACTACAACTTCACCGAAAGCCAGTGCCGACAATTATCAAGAAGTTCAAGTAAGACAATTAGGCAATTAGACAGATAAATCCTAACAAATCATGCTTTTCTAACGAATATCAGGTAAATATCACAATTTAATCAATTAAGAGCAGGAATATCACGAATTGGACAATTCAAGTAAATTGAGTTCCAACAATCTGCGCATGTACATGCCCGTCACCTCGCGTACAAGGCATTTAAATTATCACGTAATATCCTAGGGGAGAAGGTTCACCCACACGAGGTTAGACAAGCCACTTACCTCGACTCCGGTACGAAACCGCTAAGAGACAACTCTTTTTCCACGAATATCGGCCTCCACGGGTGTAGTATCCGATCAAAATCAATAGAAATACATCAAAATAGGCCAATTGGGCATTACCCAATCGAAACAATTCGAAATACACCAAAAACCACAAGTTGCCAAAACTCGACTTTCGGTACGCTTCTCGAAAAATTACGAAAGTTATATATTCGGGTTCCTTATCTCAACACGAGTGTGTTCATATAAAATTTACCAAAATCGGACTCCGTTTGCCCATTCAAATCAATGATTCTCTATAATTTAGGCCTAGGGCTAAAACCCCCATTAATCTTCCATTAACAGTGAAATACTCAAGGATTTCATGATAAAATAACGAAATTAGGCCAAGAAACTTACCTCCGATGATTACCCGATGATTCTCCAACAATTTCCCGTGAGTTTCTCTCTCTAGAACTCAAAAATGGCATTTTTGGGACTATTTCCGCGACTGGACTGTGTTCTGGTATTTAACTCACTGCCAGACCTGGATACCATATGCATTCGCGTTCCAATCCACGCGTCCGCGATGCCTTGCCGCCTAACCCTTCGCGAATGCGGCCTAGCCTCACGCGTTCGCGATGGGTAACTCCTCAGCCGCCTATCTTTTATTCTTCACGAACGCGACCCGTCTGGACGCGAACGGTGTTCATCCCAAACCGCTCCTATGCGAACGCGACCTCTCCTACGCGAACGCGAAGGTCAATATTCCACTACCTACACGAACGTGGCACGTGCCTCGCGAACGCGTAGGTCAAAATCCTGCTGCACTACTGTTACATTTTCTGCAGATTTCCAAGGCTTCAAAATGTCAGAATGATGGTCCGAAGTCATCCCGGGGCCCCAACGAAAACCACCAACATACTCCAAAACATGATACGAACTTGTTCCAATCATAAAAACACACCCTTAAACACAGAAAACATCGAATCCAAGCGAATTCAAGCCTAAGTTTTCATTTAAACTTCTCCAACTAACATCCGATCAAAAACCCGACCAAACGACGTCCGAATGAACTGAAAATTTGCAGACATATCCAAAATCACATAACGAAGCTACAGAAATTGTCGGAATTCCATTCGGACTCCCGAATCAAAATTTCACCTACCGTTCAGATATCGCCAAAATTCAACCTTAGCCAATTCAAGCCTATTTCTACAACGGAGCTCCAAATTCAATTCTGATCGCTCCCCTAAGTCAAAAATTACCTTCCGTAACTAACCAAATCATCAAAATCCGACTCTGAGCCCTCTAACTAGATAGTAAACTCCAGGTTGACTTTCCATATTAGTGATGGGTTTAGGATTTTTTGTTCAATAGGGTTTAGGATTCCGAGCTGCCTCAATCTATGAAATAAACTGGTGTATGATTTTCCTAATAGAGTGAAAGTCTTTTTCTTTTGCAGCCTATCATTTCTGACACCAGGGTTTGGACGGAAGCCTGTTCCTCCAGAGTTCTTATATGTTTTGGGAGGTGGATACGTATTCTGGGTATGATAGTATTGTGAGGAGTGGGTGCACACCATGGTGTTTGTGGTTGCGAGTAAGTTTGAGCATGGTGGACTAAAAAGTGTGGAACAGTGGAGGGTAATAATGTTGTGGTGGGACATATGGTGCTGGTGGGTAGGGTTGATGATGTGGGCGAGGTTGATGATAGTAAGGATTAGGACCCTTGGACCATGTTCTTCCTTCTACAACAACCACCTCTTCTTTCTACTTCTTTCCAAGGACCCTTCTAGTACACGTCTAGATGGCCTGAGTTTGGCCTTTATCGCCGAGTAGCTCATGATCTTGTTAGTTTTTAAGCCTTATTCTACCATACTCCCAATCTTGACGACTGCATTAAATGTTTTTCCTATAGCTGACACCAAATGCCCGTAATATGTGGGCTCTAGAGCTTGCAAGAAGTAGTCCACCATTTCACCTTCTTTCATGGGTAGATCCACTCAGGCAGCTTGCTTTATCCACCTGATTCAAGGTGATTTAAATAATTCAAACTATTAATGGGTTCACGGTAATCCAAGTATAACATGCTTTTTGGGTCCCAGACTACCCAGACAATAGCATAATAGTAGCTACGCACGGACTCTCGTCACCTCGTGCGTACGTAGCCCCCACAAATAGGAGAACATAACCAATTTAACTCACCTATGGGGTAAATTCCCATTCATAAGATTAGAAAGGAGAATCACCTCGCTATGAAGATCCAAACCGGTTTACACGCCCTTCCGAAGACTCTAATTGATGCACCACGCTCCAAAACTAGCCAACGGTTACGCAAATCTATTAATATATGCTAAATTATTCATTACAATCTAATTTATAGCAATTCCTAACTCCGATCGAAAAGTTGATAAAAATGCCCTCGGGTCGACGTGCCCGGATTCTGAAAATTTTTGAAAATAAATATTACCCATAACTCATATGATCTATATCCAGAAATTCATCCAATTTCATCCATGAATCGACCCTCAAATTAAGGATTTACCATTTTCAACTTTGGCGCTCAAAATCCCAATTTCTACCAGCCAAATACGGATAAAAATATTAACCAACAAAAATTATCAAGGATAAATATTAAAATAAAATTCATATATTTACCCCCTTGTTTAGACTAGAACAACACCGCGAAAATCACCTCAAACGGAGCTCTAGAACTCAAGATATGCCCAAAATACTAAAATTCTCGATTTAAAACAATGTCCATGCAATATTCCTTCATCGCGTTCGCGAAGGATAGTTTTTCACATTGACGGTCAACCCAAAATTCCTCCTTCGCGTTCGCGGTACCTATCTCGTGTTCGCAAGGAACAAATCTTCATACCAGAAACCAACAATTCTTTCTGACACGGAAATAAGCATAACTCGCTCATACGATATTCAAATTCGATGATTCTTTTTGCTATGGCTCCATAATTATGATACGAATCTAACGGTATAATAAAAAGGTTAATTTGGAGCTCATTTGCTTAATATGGTACCCTTTATGTCCAAATAAACGATGTTGAAACATCAAATAAGAGCGAGATACAACCCGAAACATACCCGAGGCCCCCGGGACCCGAACCAATCATACCAACCAGTCCCAAAACACATTAGGGACCTGCTCGAGGCCTCAAATCATATAAAACAATGCTAAAACCATGAATCGACCTCCAATCTAAGCTTTATGAACTTTAGAATTGAAAACTTCTACTTTCGATGTTTAAGCCTATCAAATCACGTCTGATTGACTACAAATTTTGCACACAAGTTATATTAGACATTACGGACTTACTCCAACTTTCGGAATCGGAATACGACCCCGATATAAAAAAAAAGTCAAAATCTCGGTCAAACTTCTCAAAAACCTTCAAATTTCTATCTTTAGCCAAATGGGTCCAAAATGACCTACGGACCTCCGAATTCACTTCCGATTGCGCTCCCAACTCTAGAATTACCATACGGAGCTATTCCCAGACTCGGAATCTCAAACGGATATGATAACACTTTAATTCACTTCAATCCATACTTAAGAAATTTCTTCCAAAATGCTAACTTCCACAATAGGCGCCAAAATGCTCCCAGGTTATCCAAAATCCAATCCGGGCATACGCCCAAGTCCGAAATTATCATAAGAACCTGCTGGAACCTTCAAATCCCGATTCCAAGTTCCTTTACTCAAAATTTCAATTCTAGTTTATTCTTTTAACTTTAAGCTTCCGAAATAAGAATTCTATTTCCAAATCAACTCTGGACTTCCCGAAATTCAATTTCGATCACGCGTACAAGTCATAATACCTGAAATGAAGTTGTTCATGGCCTCAGACTGTTGAACGGAGTGCTAATACTCAAAACGACCGATCGGGTCATTACAACATATCAGATCTTTACAAGTTCAAAAATGCAATTTGTGGTCTATTCAAAACTCACCCGAGCCCTCAGGGCTCCAAACCAATTATGCACACAACCTCAAGAACATCCTACGAACTTATCTGTGTGATTAAATCGCCAAAATAATATCATATACAATGAATTAAACCTCAAAATTCATAATTTATTCCAAGTTTTCATAAAATATCAAATTTCTATTTCAAGACCGGAACACGTCAAACGACGTCCGTTTTCAATAAAAAATTACAGAAAGCGCTTAAACCATATATAACACTTGTACCGAGCATCGGAACCAAAATAGGAGCCAGATACCACAATCCTTTAATCAATTTCCATTTCCAATTTCCTTTATAATTTAAGAAAAATAATTTCACAAAAAATTCATTTTCGGGCTCTAGACCCCGGTATTCGCCTCCTGGCATATGCCCGAGTCCCATGTTTTTCTACGAAACCTCCAGGACCTTTAAATCACGGGTTCAGGTTCGTTTACCAAAAATATTGACCGAAGTCAAATATATTCATATTAATATTAAAATTTAGCATATTTTGCATAGAATTCATATTTAAGTTTTCCGGCTACGTGTTCGGACTGCACACACATATCGAGGCAACCCTAAATAAGGTTTTCAAGGTCTCGGAAGCACAGAATGAATAAAAAAATAGGTGATGACCCTTTGGGTCGTCACACATAGTCTCATCCTTAGATTATTTTGTCATAAATATGAATTATTGTTTTGCTTCCCGGCCGACTAATTTTAGGATCCAATGATAGCGATGAGAATGGTATAAAAAATAGAATTATATCTAGAAATTTTAAAAAATGATTAATCTTTTAATAGTGTTTCTTAATTAATATTCTATATTTAACAGAGAAATTTTAAGTTTTAATATTATTTTCGTATAATTCAAATAATTCAAAATATATTATATGGTTAGTGTCCGCGCATTCACGTGGGTGATAATACTAGTTCAAAATAATATTTCAAAAAGTAAAACGCATATATCGATCTCTATGCACTTGTCAAAAAATTCTAGTTACACATTTGAATTTTGCACTTATATCTCTCTCTCTATATGTCCTTCATGTTTCTCGATTAAATAATATTTATTTCTTCCCTAAACAAGTAAATAATGATTATGTTGGTATAATAAATATGAGATTGAGAAAGATCATTTTTTAAGTGACAAATATTCTGAACTTGATTTTTTGACTTAGGACGATAAATAAAAGGTGAAGGTGTTATTATAAATTTATTTACTTATGTATTTAGACATATATAGTCACATAGACAAAATTTAATAAAAATTACACAAGTCAAGCTAGTTTCCTGTCCTATAGGAGAATCTCTGATAATGCTATTATTATTTAGGACTATACCATCCACTTTGCGAAGACGAAAGGAAAAAAACCAACATAATATTAAAAATAGATCTCGAAAAAACTTTCGACGTGAGTGAATTGTCTTTTATTAGGGATACACTCCTCACTTTCAATTTCCCATTGAGCTAATCAATCTCATTCTATCTTGTGTTAGCTCGTCCTCCATATCCATCATGGTTAATGGGAACCAAAAGGTCTAGCACTAAGATATCACATCTCTTCTTTGATGATGATCACGCCCTATTTGCTAGGGCTAAGAACTCCAAAAATTGCTCCACCATAATTAATACTCTTGACTATTTCAATCATGCTTCAGGCCAGAAAATAAATTTCACGACAATGGCAACTATACAAAATATTTTGGCACAACCTTACCTCCAAAAGCACTACTAGCCTTACAATAAAACCACACCTTCACAAGCCTTTCTTGGTCTAAGACAGTGATCAACCTGCAGAATAGAGCTTTCAACAATAACCTTTACTGGAAAGATATTTTTTCATTATGCTTCTAGCACCTGGAGCTAATTAGGAACAACAAAAGAAGAGACCAGGTTTTTGTCCCTAATGTCATAGCAAGGGCAACTGAATTCCATATTATTTCATTAAAAGATACACGTAGAAAAGAGGTGGTTATGTAGGTCAAGTAGGACACACTACTAATACCCAAGATGAGTTCCTTGCACTATTACTGAGACTGTAAATTACAAAGTAAATAGGTCTAACGACGACAATAACAACAACAACAACATACCTAGTAAAATTTTATTAGTGAGGTCTGAGAAGAGTAGAGTGTACACAGACCTTCCCCTTACCTCGAAATCAACACGGACTCAACAAAGGTAATAAGGATGCTCAAAATGGGAAACCATGATTATGATTCTATTATCTCTGAATGGAAGTCAATAACCCAAAGATTGAGAGGGACAATTGTGAAACATATCTACATGGAATAAAATAGAGTTGCCGATCTACCGGCAAAGGAAGAAGTGAAGAAAGATCTTTATTTGAAGAGCAATAATGTTAGAACTTAGCAGTTCCTCTAGTGTTTACAAATGAAAATTTTAAGGCAGACATCCTAGAAACTATGTTTTCAAGAAACATTATGGAATGTAATATTAATATTGTAGATCAAAAGGTAGAGGGTACTATATACCTTATGAAGATGATGTACCTATTTTACCTTAATTGCTAATGTAATCAGCCCTTAAACCAAAAAAAAAAAAGTCAAAAATGAGGATACGTGGAATCAATTTGTTTCCAAAATCAACAACAATAAGTTTCGTACTACTTCTCTAATAAAGACATTTTAATATTAGCGAAAATACCACTTTTTCGTTCACTTTTGATTCACATATATAGGGGTGTACAAATGAAACCGATAAATTACACTAATCCGATAATCTGAGTCAAACCAAAAAAAATATCGAACTTGGTTTGGTTTGATTTAGTTTGGTGTTGAAAAAAAATCCGATCATATTTGATTTGGTTAGATTTAACTAAAAAAGTTAGACCGAAACCAACCAATCCAACATTATATGTATAAAAATTTAAATACATTTAATATATAAAAATATTTATTGTAGTGTAATTTATAAATATTTCTTAATTTTTTTCATAGTTTTATCTTTTCACATATTATTTCAAGCTTAGAATTATAATTTTTGGACGCTCCAATAAGTTTTATAGTTCATAAATATTAGTAACTCAAATAAATCCTAAATCAATATCAAATGAATATTAATATTGATAAAAGACATTCAATTCAATTGTACTATGAATGAAAATAGTGTTGGATATCTGATTTTTTAATTTTTCTCTGTAATTAAGATAAAATGCATAACTTATTTTTCTTTTTAGTGTATAATCATGTAAACAATAGTAGTTATTAGTCGTACTTATTTTAGCAACTTATTAGTAATTTTAAATTATATTTATTTTTATTATGACTTATTAATAATACTTATTTTATGCGATTTTATTATCTTTATTGTTGTATAATTTAGTACAATGTTGACTCATTACATATTTATATTATTTTATTAAAAACACATTAGATAGTTCTATCTTACTAGGATTAAAGAAATATTTAGAGCTCAAATTCTATATTTTGTGCTATGAAGACTTTATTAAAACAAAACGAAAAATTTGAAAAGCTGCAAAATCCGAGAAAAATCAAAATTAAAAAACCCGACTTTTATTGGTCTGGTTTGATCTTTTGAATTAATAATTCGATACAATTGATTTGATTTTGTGGTTAGAAAATACGAACCAGTCCGACCTATGTGCACCCCTACACATATGTAAATTGTTGAGATATTAGGAAATTAACTATAGTTAGCTAGCTTAGTTAATGATAATTGTACTTAGTTAGATTAGCTAGTGGTAGTTAGGAAGTTAGTGACAGTTGGACACATCTAAGTAAAAGGAGTTGGGTTAGTATATTGTATATAACAGAAAATGAGTTAGCTTGTACAATAACATTTTTCATTCTTTAATAATCTGAGAAATGTTCCTCCGTGTTTACGCTTTTTTCTCCTTCTTCTCTTATCTCTTTTGTTGAAGGTTGCTCACCAGAAATTATCATGGTATCAGAGCTTGCGGATTGATGAGCTCTGTAAACTCTCCTCTTGTGTTATCTTCAATTGTTCTTCTTTTGCCTAATTGCTTTCGAGTCGCCGTTGTTGGTGTAACTGTCTTTGAGCAGCTAGGGTTTTATAATTTGGAAATTTCTCTAAGATTTCAAGCTTATTTCAATGGTGGTTGAAATCTCGGATGATACTACTAATGTGCCTACACCACCTCCAGCTAGAGGCGGCGTCGGCATGATTCATGTCGTAGATCAAAATCATTCGCTCTTTCTCCAGCCTTGCGACACTCTAGGTAGCTCGCTAATTTCAATTAAACTAACAGGACTTGAGAATTATGCTTTATAGAACAGTTTTATGCGAGTTAGCCTACTAGGAGAAAGCAAATTAAGATTTGTTGATGGTAGTTATTCTAAGGACAAATTTTATCCATCTTTGCATGAGCTATGGGAGAAGTGTAATGCTATAGTGCTTTAATGGATAATGAATTCAGTTAGCACTAAATTACTGAGTGGTATGATGCATGCTACAAATGCTCAGAAGGTTTGGTATGATCTTAGGGAAACTTTTGATAAAGTTAATGGATCTAGAATTGTGTATCTTCATAGACAAATAGCCACCCTAACTCAGGGCATCTCATCAGTTTCAGCCTATTTTTCAAAACTAAAGGAATTGTGGGTAGAACTTGATGCCTTAATGCCTTGTCCTGGTTGTGGTTTTGAAGAGTCCAAACAATATGTTGAGCACTTTGAATCTCAAAGACTTTTGCAGTTTCTAGTAGGATTGAATGAGTCGTATGCCCAGTCTAATAATCATATTATGATAATGTCACCAACTCCTTCAATTAATAAGGCATATGCTATGATAGTATACGAGGAAAGTAGGAGATCATTGACTCCCTCTTGTGCCTAAGATAAATGAAGGAATAGCCTTGTTTAGCAACAATGGAGTTACAGGGCTACTACCTCATATAGTTCTGGCAATGTTGTCATGTATAATAACAAAGGATGATCCTCTAGTTCAGGACCAGTCTATAGACACAAGAAGAACAACATATACTGTGACTATTGTCATTTCAATGGGCACATCAGAGATACATGCTACAAACTGGTAGGATATTCAGCAGACTTCAAAGCCAAGAAGAAGACTCCTTCTATCAACTATGTTAGAGATAGCCAACCTAATAATGATGTCAACTCTACTTCTGTGAGTAACGTCCAATTCCACCGCTAAAAAGCAATAGACACGGTCATGTGCAATATATTTACCCAACTATGAGTCGGGGTCGAATCCCACAGAGAACAATAGTAGGCGATTAGGAATGCAAGAAAATTATCGCTAGTCGCGCTAAGCCAAACACTTAAGATTTTGGGTGTTGGAAAATATTTATATCTAATTGCGAAAATGTAAACTAACCTAGAAGGCAAATAAAATGATCAATGGCTACAAGTATGAATGCATCGGGAATTCCACTCAAGTAACGATCCAATGTATTTCATGATTTTATAAATATGAGTGAGTTTATGTTAATTAGCCACGGATAATAATTCTTAATTAGCTTCTTCCGAAGACTAACAAGACTTTCTAATTGAATTATCCCTAATCACAATTAGAAGATTAAAGGCACCCGATAGGCTACAAGTAGTTCAATCCTATCCCTAGGTCGAATCTATAAAGTGAGGGTTAACGCCTCAAGTTCTTGTTAATTAATCTTTCCCAACTCCGAATTATCTTTCCCAAAATTAATTCAAAGTAAATGGGCGAGTCCTAGAGTTATCTATTCTCTTTGGAAACATTAAAGAACAAGAATAATTAAAGTAACAATAACTCACTTCATAAATATATAAAAATCATTCAATACATAAGCACAACAAGATATTTAATCCACACTTTAAATATGAATATTCCCATAAACAAGATTCAAGTGTTGGAAATAAATACTACACACTTAGATATACAATACAAAGCGAGGAAATGAAGAAAGAAACATAAATGGGTAAGAAATCCTTAACCACAAGCTTTAATCTCCAAGACCCAAGTGTGTGTGCAAAACCCTAGCCTTCAAACTTGTTCTCTCTAAGACAAAGAGTAAAAGATGTTCCAAAAGTGAAGAAAAAAATGAGAGATGCAGAGAGATCTGTTTGGGCGAGTATAAAAAATGATTTGAGGTTCAGATTTGTGAAATTCCAATATTGCCCAGAACTAAAGCCCGACCTTCGCAATTGCGAACATATGGTCGCAATTGCGACCCATGCTTAGACTGCCCAGGATCGCATTTGCAAAGGTTTCTTCGCATTTGCGAAGATTGACTTCTTCAGTTGACTTCGCATTTGCGAAGTTGACCTTCGCATTTGCGATGCCTCTCTTTTCCTGCCCACTTCGCATTTGCGAAGTTGATCATCGCATTTGCGATGCTTGTCTTTTTCTGCCTACTTCGCATTTGCGAAGTTGATCATCGCATTTGCGATGGTTCTCTTTTTCTGCTCACTTCGCAATTGCGAAGGTTCTCTTCGCATTTGCGATAACTGAAGCCATTTCCCAGATTTTCTCTATTTTCGACTCCTTTTGACTTGTTTTCACTTGGTTTCTTTCCTATTACTTCTAAATCACATACAACCTGCAAAATAGAAGTAATTTGCATCAAATACACAATTTTATTACTCAAACATAGCAAAGTATTAATTTAAAGACAAGATGAGATGGTAAAATACCAACTCATCACACCCCCAAACTTGAACTATTGCTTGTCCTCAAGCAATAAAAGCAACAAAATCTCTTCCCGAGTGGTTAATCCCAACAATGCATCTCCATAATACCAAGCCAAAAAGAAAGTCTACTTTAAGCACAATTACATGACTTCAATTGGTACCAACAATTATTCCAAGGCATATGAATTATCAAGCACTTCACATAAACTTCATTATACTTCAAGTGCTCAACCACTAATGCAAATCAAAGTAACAACCAAGTCATGACACTAAAGCTTCAAAATTTGCCTCTCTATCACAATCAACTTTCTTTGGCCATTCTTTCCAATTGAAGATGGGATTAAATTCACAACCCAAATTTCATGTGCCCTCACATTTAAGAGAGAATCCCACACTCATGACTCTTAATTTCAAACAAAAATGGGATATCAAATGTAAAGAATTCACTCTCTCTCAAAAAGATGTTCAAATGCATACAAGTAGTACCATAGGCTTGCCCTTCATGTACTCCTCCACTAATGTAGACAACTTTGTTCAAAATCAATTAGGACTTAAGGGTTGTAGTTTAGGCTTTTGGTTAAAGTAAGGCAAAATTTCGGTTAAAGTTACTCAAAACCTCCCAAAGCACTACAATATTTACAATTAAAGCCTCCTTCCTTCAAAAGTATTTTCCATCCTTTCTTCGCTTCTTTCATTTCACACCTAGTCTTCCCTTTTTCACAATTTCTTATCACTTTATTCTATATATATATTTTTTTTCTTTTCTTTCCTTTTCTTTTCAAAAGATTTTTTTTTCTACCTTCCACCATTTTCAAGCAACTTCCATATCACAATTTCCAACCTTCACCTCCAAACTTAGGCTTTTAGCCTATGCTTATACTTTCAAAATACTTAGGGAGGTAGGGTTCCAAAAGCTATATCAATTAATAACAAAGGATTTAAGCGTGTAATACGGTTGCCAAAGAATAAGGTTAAAGGCTCAAAATGGGTTGACTAGGGAAAATATTTATGGGCAGGAATTTTTAAGGCACGCTAGCGGTCCAAGGAAGGCCTAATATCATTTTTCAAACCAAGTTAGTCTACGATTTCGCCTTGAAGCACACTCCGGGAAAGTTCTAGACCACAAGTAATACAAAAGAACTCACAAATCAATCTCACCACACATGGCACATGAAAACTCAAGTGGAATACAAATCCAAAATCCAATTAAAACAAATGACTCAAAGAGGTCACATATAGCATAAAGAAAGCTATTTAGTGAATTAAAGAGCCAAAAGTTGAGTCTAAAAGTCATGACATCTTTACTTCAATCATTTTTCTTTTTCAACAAGTAAAATTTCATATGCCGAGGTTTAAGTATGTTGGTACCAAGCAAGCCACAACTAGGCCAATGGACACAAATCCTAACTCCAAACCATTTATTTTTCTAATTTTAACAAAAGCTACTCCTAATTACAAGACTAATTCCCTTAAGAAAGTTGTCAATCTATCCATCATCGGGAAAAGTCAACAAAAATTTACCCAGTTCAAAAAGAACATTGGCCTACTATACCAATCCACCAAAACAACAGTTATACAAGAAGCCACCCCCAACCAAAGATGTTGCATTGTCCCCAATGCAACAGAATATGATAGAGTAAAAATGAAGGAAAGTGCTCCCTGAATACTGCATCAATCGCTCTCCTCGCTATCGAAGTCTGAGTCCTCCTCCTCTCCTTCCTCCTAAGGCCACTCAGCTGGAATCTCATCATCCTCCACTGCCATTCTCAATGGTAGCCTGTCCTGAGGCTTGAAGGACCTTCCATAGCCCCTTTACACCCTTCCACATGCGAGTGAAGAATTTATCTCGCTTCTTCTCCCTTTTGACCATTTGGGTGTGGGACTTCTCCAGGGTGTCCAGTGAGGTACTCAATGTGCCATGCCTTTTGGCCAGCTCAGTGTACGCTTTCTCCAGTGCTTTGAGGTGATCTCCGTGCTTCTTTTGATCTTCAATGTATTTCTGGAAGTCTTTCTTTGAGACATAGGCAGGTCCCTCAGATGTCTCCCCAGGCCCCTGGGGAAGACTAGCCACTAGCTCGCGAATCACTCGCATTTCCTTGCCAAGCACAGCAAATGGTCCTGCTGTAGAGGATGACGGCTGACTGCTCGGATCAACATGTGAGGAAGAGCCCATCTTCCTTTTCTTGCTCTTAACTGCTCCACCATCTCCTCTTTTCTTCAAAGGATGAATAAGTTTCCCTGGATCTACCCAATTGTCCCCTGGAGCTTCTTCTACTCTAGCCAGTTGGCACAACTCGGTGATGAGTTATGGAAATATCAAAGAAGGGTTGTTTTGAAGCCTGTACGCTCTCAGTTCATTGATGAAGATCTCGCCCACATTGAGATGGATGTCATCGAGAATGCAAGCTATCATTTGAGCTCGAGTAACATGGATGTTCCAAATGTTTGACACCGGGGAGATGCGACTGCATATAATGGCCAGCCATATCTTCGCCTCCGCGGTGAATTCTTTTGAGGTGATCCCTCTTTTTTCAGTGGCCCATGGAACATCTGCACCCGGACAAAGTTTTGACACTAGCCATTCTCCTGAAGCACAATCTTTCTCTCTGAATGGACCCATGTCATGGTTTTGCAAGTGATAGAAAGCATTGATATCTTTAGCTCTGAATCGCATTACCTTACCTCGAATTCTCATTTGTGGCTTCTTCAACCTGATAGCCGGGAGATTTGCGTAAAATTCCCTCACCCATTGTTCATTTGCTCGGCAAGGTTCGTGGGCAAAACAGTTCCATCCCATTGCTACCAGCCTTCGATGGAATTCTGGAAGGTGTTCCTGGACATTTTCCATCTCTATGCCACTCTCCGGGAGTAACTTCTTTGAAATCAGCTCGGCATAGTATCTTTCTTGGCATTCTACCGATAGAAACCGATGTTGATCAAATGCCTGCTCCTCATCCACAGGGCTGTCACTTGAGGATCCTTCGGGATTTTCGCTCATTGTTCAATTATAGTACCTGTCACAAGTGGCAACAGTGAAAACATGCTATGGTGAAGAAGAATGGTGCAAAATGAAGCAAACATGCTAAAACAACGATCGGACAGTCAAAACTTAGACTTAAAATTTTTTTAGGGTTTTCAGATTTTCAGAAGTTTACTCTCTGATATCGTATTTCCCAGGAAATCTTCGCAATTGCGAAGCCTGCAGGATTGGGAATCGCGACAAAAATCTTCGCAATTGCGAAGTGTGCTGGGGCAGGGGTTTTCGCAATTGCGATCCATTTCTCGCAATTGCGAAGTCGCAAATGCGAAAAAGTGTTCGCAATTGCGAACCCATCATCCCAGAACCACTTTTTCAGAGAGTTTAGCTTAAACCCTAAAAATTTTCAATCCCAGCTATTTTTTGACTATCCCATTCATTAATCAAGCATAACTCATGTATTAAGCTTCATAAACAACCATGAATCGCAAATGTCGATGGTTTGTCCAAGAATTTCATTCGGGCCTTCCATCGAACACATCAAAAGCACACAAGTTTTCCTCCATTTGACAAGTATTTTGGGTACTCAGACTTCCCCAAATTTCTTCACAACAACCAATGCACACACTTTTAACCAAGACTCACTCAGAATTTACAAGTTTTAACAAAAACCATTTTTGTACCATTTTGGGGGAAAAAGGGGGGGCTGCCACAATAGAACAAGAAAATTAAAAGAGGATTAAGAGAGAACAGTGAGATTAAGCTTCATACCTGATTATTTGCAATGAGGAGTGAGAAGAGGTGAAATTTTGGTGATGAGGGTGATGGAGGTGAGCTTGGGAACCTTACCAGTGTTTCAATCGATTTTGTTTCAAAAGTGGACTGTCGACCACTTTTTAGCCTCTGAAGTCGCAATTGCGACAGACCTTTCACAATTGCGAAGGTCAAATTTTCCTGGACGGTTCGCAATTGCGAACTTTTTATGGGAATTGCGATGGCTGAGTTTCGCAAATGCGAACAAATTTTTGCAATTGCGAACACTGGCCCTGCATTTTCCTACAGCTACTGGTTTGGCCTCTCCGGGTCATCCCACCTGCTCAAATCAATTCAAAAAATTCTCAAACTTGGCAGATTAGTTCAACATAATATTCTAACCTATTCAAAAAACAAAAAATCAAAAATGACAAAAATTTTGTAAAACGATGGGTTGCCTTCCACCAAGCGCCGCATTTAACGTCGTGGCACGACGCAAACACATTACCACTTTTCTCGCCACTTGGATGATATGAACTGGGCCCCAATGCTTAAAATTTTCATTTTGCACTTCTTGGCTTTCAAGTGAGGAATGTCGTTTTGATTTCTTGCCTCCTCAAACTGTAAAATGTATGGACAAAGTTGTTCCTCCTCGCATTCCTTCATTGATTCATGTGGTTCAACTCCCGTGTCACCATACAATTCCAAGGTTGAAAATGCTTGGAATGTGACTTTAAGCCTACACTTTGCAAGTTTTCTAATTTGACATCCTCTTTTTCCCCCGGATTAGAGTCAACAACAACCACATTAGCATTTATACCGGTTGACTCCAATTCCATATTTTTTCCGGCATCAACAACACTCATTGAGTTGGTTGGCGGATGTTCATTCATTTGTGAGTGCAATCCTTGGAGTGCAAAGTCATTTTGGAGACTAGTCTCCAAGAGATGTTCCAAGGCACTTTGCTCCTTGTTTCCTTCTTCAAGTAGACACTCAAACATGAGCTTGAACTCCCCACTTTGGCCATGCTCCACTTCTTCCAATTCCATAGCCCTATAATTCTTACCAAAACAAGTAGAATCATCATAGTGGGGGCTTGGGGAAGGGACTAACAAATAAACACAATCATCCCAATGACCATTTTGGAAACCACACTTATCACAAATACTCCACTGATGGGTTTGGAATTGTGCGCACAATCCACCCCCGGAGAATTTAAACAATTTTGCCATAACTGTGGTCCTCCACAATAAGGACAAGGATCATCAAAATATGAACAACTACCATCCGACCATTTTCATTATACGATGCCATTTTTCAATATTAAGAAAATAAACAAGAAACAAACACTAAAAATAGACCCAAGGTAAGAAAAATAATTACACAAATATTCACAAGTTTGGACCAAAGCACTTTCGCTTACTTCTCAAACAACCTAAATTACGCCAAATTGCTCCCCGGCAACGGCGCCATTTTTGGTAACGTCCAATTCCACCGCTAAAAAGCAATAGACACGGTCGTATGCAATATATTTACCCAACTATGAGTCGGGGTCGAATCCCACAGAGAACAATATGTAGGCGATTAGGAATGCAAGAAAATTATCGCTAGTCGCGCTAAGCCAAACACTTAAGATTTTGGGTATTGGAAAATGTTTATATCTAATTGCGGAAATGTAAACTAACCTAGAAGGTAAATAAAATGATCAATGGCTACAAGTATGAATGCATCGGGAATTCCACTCAAGTAACGATCCAATGTATTTCATGATTTTACAAATATGAGCGAGTTTATGTTAATTAGCCACGGATAATAATTCTTAATTAGCTTCTTCCGAAGACTAACAAGACTTCCTAATTGAATTATCCCTAATCACAATTAGAAGATTAAGCACACTCGATAGGCTACAAGTAGTTCGATCCTATCCCTAGGTCGAATCTATAAAGTGAGGGTTAACGCCTCAAGTTCTTGTTAATTAATCTTTTCCAACTCCGAATTATCTTTCCCAAAATTAATTCAAAGTAAATGGGCGAGTCCTAGAGTTAGCTATTCTCTTTGGAAACATTAAAGAACAAGAATAATTAAAGTAACAATAACTCACTTCATAAATATATAAAAATCATTCAATACATAAGCACAACAAGATATTTAATCCACACTTTAAATATGAATATTCCCATAAACAAGATTCAAGTGTTGGAAATAAATACTACACACTTAGATATACAATACAAAGCAAGGAAATGAAGAAATAAACATAAATGGGTATGAAATCCTTAACCACAAGCTTTAATCTCCAAGACCCAAGTGTGTGTGCAAAACCCTAGCCTTCAAACTTGTTCTCTCTAAGCCAAAGAGTAAAAGATGTTCCAAAAGTGAAGAAAAAAATGAGAGATGCAGAGAGATCTGTTTGGGCGAGTATAAAAAATGATTTGGGGTTCAGATTTGTGAAATTCCAAAATTGCCTAGAACTGAAGCCCGACCTTCGCAATTGCGAACATATGGTCGCAATTGCGACCCATGCTTAGACTGCCCAGGATCGCATTTGCGAAGGTTTCTTAGCATTTGCGAAGATTGACTTCTTCAGTTGACTTCGCATTTGCGAAGTTGACCTACACATTTGCGATGCCTCTCTTTTCCTGCCCACTTCGCATTTGCGAAGTTGATCATCGCATTTGCGATGCTTGTCTTTTTCTGCCTACTTCGCATTTGCGAAGTTGATCATCGCATTTGCGATGGTTCTCTTTTTCTGCTCACTTCACAATTGCGAAGGTTCTCTTCGCATTTGCGATAACTGAAGCCATTTCCCAGATTTTCTCTCTTTTCGACTCCTTTTGACTTGTTTTCACTTGGTTTCTTTCCTATTACTTCTAAATCACATACAACCTATAAAATAGAAGTAATTTGCATCAAATACACAATTTTATTTCTCAAATATAGCAAAGTATTAATTTAAAGACAAGATGAGATGGTAAAATACCAACTCATCAATAGCCAACCTAATAATGATGTCAACTCTGCTTCTGTGAGTGAGATTACTGGTGCAAGTGCTAACATGGCTAGAAATGCAGCACCTAGTCAAGTTCAGAATCAGAACATTCAAGCAGGACTAGCAGGACTGGAAGGGATTCCACAACTCACTCAGAAACAGTACACTCAAATTCTGTAGATGTTTGGCAAAGGGAATGAGATGCTTGGAAAAAGGAATGGGAATGGTAATTCATATGTGACAGTAGGTATAGCAAATGCAACAACTACTACTAGTGAAGATCTAATTAAATGGGTAGTAGATTCTGGAGCATCAAACCACATGGTTAATGATAAACACATCTTGACCGAAAATAGTTCATGTGATAAATCTAAAGAGTGCAAAGTTCATCTACCTAATGGGAGACAGTTAATGTCAATCACATAGGCTCTATCTATCTTTTTCTTGGTCAAAAGATAACCTATGTGACACATATACCTGGATTCAAATACAACCTCTTATATGTGTCAAATCTAACAAAAGAACTAAAGTGTGCAACCATGTTCTTTCCTGACTTCTTTATTTTGCAGGATCTCTTCAGTAGCAAAGTGAAAGGGATTGGTAGAGAGGATAGTGGCCTATATGTGTTCAACCATAATAGCAAGCTTTATGTGGATTCTGTTGTGACACATGTTTTACTCTTTTAAAGCTTTCAGTAAAGCATTCTTAGCATTGGAAGCAGCAATCGGTCTGTTGGAAAGTTCCTGCATAAGTTGTCAGATCCTAAAAAAAAACTTTTTTGGGAAATAAGCGTAGACCTTTGGCATAAACGAGTAGTCCATGTGCCACCTAGTACTCTGGAAAAAATGAAGGATTTTCAATCTGTAAAAATTGATAAATCTGAAGGTCATTGTAATGTTTGTCCATTATCTAAGAAATCAAGACTGCCATCTTTTAGTAATATTATTTCTACTACTTGTTTTCACACTATTCATGGTGATGTTTGGGGTCTTTACAGAGTTCCTACATATGATGGGTAGGAGGTAGTTTCTAGCATTAGTTTATGATCACTCCAAGTATACTTGGATCTTCTTGCTTCCTTCAAAAGGTGAATTGTATTGCTAAAAAATTTCTTACTCATGGTTTGGAATGTTTATTCATGTTCTACAAAAGTGCTTAAATCTGACAGTTTATGTGAGTTCTTTAATTCACAAATGACAGCATTGCTTTAGTCCTTTGGGATCATTCATCAGAGTTTTTGTGTCTACACTCCTCAGTAAAATAGAGTAGCAAAAAGAAGACACTTATATATTCTAGACACTGCAAGAGCCTGGAGGTTCCAAGCATCAGTTCCTCCAAAGTTTTGGGGAGAATGTGCTCTAATTATTGTTTATGTGATAAACAGAATACCTACACCTACTCTTCAAGACAGGCCCCCTATGAAGTGTTACGTGGTCACTTTCCATCATATCATCTGAGGATGTTTGGTTGTTTGGGGTATGTAGACCTTAAATAAGGGTACAAATTCTAACCTAGTGTTGTTTATGCCATTTTCCTTGGTTATTCTCTGACTTGGAAGTGATATAAAATGTATGTTATTCACTCAAGGAGTTTTTAAGTTAGTAGAGAAGTAATGTTCAAAGAAGATGTATTTCATTTTAAGCATCTTCCTACTACTATCTCCCCTCTATTTTCAGTCCTACACTTAACTACTATCTCTCCAACTTCCCCTTCTATGTCATCCATATCAGATACTGCTAATCTTCTGAGTTAGCCTTAGACACTGTCATTCCATAAGCAATTGTTCAACCACATGACATGTTAGACACACCAGCTTCTAATGGACCTACTAAGACAGTTGATGATTCCAACCCTACATCCCATGACAAATCTATGCCCTTAAATGTACCTGAGTTGTAAGGACCCAATTGGTCATTTTAAACCCTAGTGCATTATTCAACGGTTTTAAGGTCTGAGTAGATTCACTTCAGGTATTATGACTTGTACGCATGTTCGAAATTGAATTCTTGGAAGTTTGGAGTTGATTGGGAGAGAGAATTCTCATTTTGGAAGCCTTAAGTTGAAAGAATTGACTAAGATTAGGTTTTTTAGTAAAAAACCTCAGAATTGGGATTCGAATGTTCCAACATGTTCGTATGTGATTTCAAACTTAGGAGTAAGTACAGATCGGGTTTAAGAAGTCATGCTTGGAAACCAGGAGGAGTTTCGGTGGTTTGTTTTGTTGTCATTTCTTTTGTCCGAGTTGTTTTCAGAGTTGTGACCTAGATTTTGTCTTATAGTGAAACCCTCTTATCTTTCCATTTTGGTCATTGCAGTTTGCTTAGTCTTGTCAAGTTTTGTTTCATGTTTGTATTTTGGTTTGCTTGTTTGTATTTGAACCATTTCGCCGTTTAGTTTAATGAAACTTTCGGTCTTTTATTACCCCAGTCATCTTTTTGTTTAGTTCTTCTATATTTGGATTTATCATTTGGTCGAACGCCGATTCTAATGACATGGCATAGCACATAATTTGGCCTAATATTAAGGGTTAATCATGAAGCAATTGGAAGATAATAAGGGCATTTTAAAGGAAATAAAAACGATTTGAGATTATTTGGAGCCTGAATCATATGAGACTGGGGCAGGTAAAACACAAAGAAACCCTTAAGGGAAAATTGGACATGCTAAGACGGGGTTCGCTCGTGATACTGAAATGAAAGTGTCGGCCAGCAATGCTTTAAAATGATAGATGAAAAGGCGAATGGACGATATAGTTATCAATCCTGGCACAACCAGAAGATGTCATATATGTTGTTTGTACTTGGCATGTTTTGAAGATTGGAATGACGCTATCCAAACACTTTATCCATCGTCAACCCTTTGTGCCTTATTTTAAAATCTTTCATACCCCTCCTTCGGAATTAGTTGCAAAGACTAGAAACACAAGTTTGAAAGACAATAGAAGAAACGGATAAAGAAAAGAAAGGAAAAGAAAACAACAAAAAGAGATAAAGAAAAGAAAAGAAAAAGAAAAATGAATGAAACTTGAAAAAAAAGGAATTGAGAACTACGTTTGACCTGATTCCTTAAAGAGGATACGTAGGCACTTCACAGCTCGGTCATAGTGTAAATAAAGAAATAAGAATTTCCCAAGTATGAAATTGGGGCAAAGAAAAATTGTATTTATTATAAATAAATTTAGGTCCGAATGTTGTAAATTCTGAACCCAGAATTAATTTGTTTTGAGCCTTTAATACCCTTTCTTTCTAGCCCTATCTGAATCCCACATTACGGTCCAAAGAAAGACCTTCTGATCAGTCTTCATAATAGGCCAAGTCAAACAAACACGAGAGTCTCATCAGAATATGACACTCTGATTCCCAGCAGAAAAAGACTTTGATTCCCAGCAGAAAGGAAATACGAGAGAGTCATAGCAGTGACACCCCAATCCCCAGCTAAAAGTAATATAAATGAGAGAGTCTTACCGGTGAAAACCTTCACAGGCACCATAAGGCGACGAAAGCTGAGAGAAAATCAAAATGAGAGAGGCTTGAAAGTGAAAAGCCTTCGGGCACTACAAGTCGAATAAAGGTGATAATCAGATGGAAATCACGATACAGAAATCGTGAAAGGCAATTAACGATGGAGGATAGGCCATATGTGTATGTCATGACCAGTAGAGTTGGTATTCGCGTTTGATAAGTTTTTATAGTTACTTCTTGTTAGAGAGTCATTTTTTTTCTTTGTCTTCTATTTTGTTTCTTTTTATCTTTCTCCTTTTTATCAAAATTCCCCATCAAAGTCTGTCTAGTCAGAACAAGTGAGAAATGACTTCAAAACTTGCCACCAACTTTCCAATTATTATGCAAGGCAAGAAAATGCCAATGACGGCAGAGAAGTATGGTGCAAAGAAGATTATTAAACCGGGGCAGAAAATTTTCTTTTCATTTTGAAAATTTTCTGGAAGTCGAGTCCCACTTGGGGAAAAAGGAAGAAAGAAGACCTTAAGGGAAGCAATGTTTAAACCAATGTCATATCCAACAACCTTCAGAAGAGTGAAACACCAATTTTGAGGAAATAAAAATCCACCAGCAGTGTTATCTTCAGCAAGTTCCGAGGTGGTTGGGCAACACAGAGTAGTAAAGGAAGAAAGGAAATTCCATCTTCAACAAAATAACCCCTACTGAGTTGAGAAACACAGAACGGGGAAGGGATAAATGGAAAAACACATCCCCAGCAGGAATATCATCTCCAGCAAATGAAATCATTCCCCAACAAGTTTTGGGAACCCCGAGCGAGGGAAAGGAGAAAAGGAAAAATCACCCCACAGGAGCAGCACAACCGCTCACAATGTTTTGAACTAACAAATTTTCTTTGATTTGAAACAAGGAAAGAAAGTGCTATTGATAGCAGAAAGTCATGCCACAAGGAAGAACACCAATACTGGAGCAGAAAATTTTCTGCCGTTGTTGAAACTTTTCTCGGAGAAACGAGGAAGGCAATTCAAGATGACGTATCGGGTTTGTCCACCTTCAAATAGGATGTTTCAGGTTTGTCCACCTTCGAACAGGACGTCTCAGGTTTGTTCACTCTCAAACATGGATACAATGGGAGTATTCGCCCTCGAATAGGATACAATGGGAGTATTCGCCCTCGAATAGGATACAATGGGAGTATTCGCCCTCGAATTGATACAATGGGAGTATTCGCCCTCGAATAGAATACGATGGGAGTATTCGCCCTCGAATAGGATACGATGGGAGTATTCGCCCTCGAATAGAATACGATGGGAGTATTCGCCCTCGAATAGAATACGATGGGAGTATTCGCCCTCGAATAGAATACGATGGGAGTATTCGCCCTCGAATAGAATACGATGGGAGTATTCACCCTCGAATAGAATACGATGGGAGTATTCGCCCTCGAATAGAATACGATGGGAGTATTCGCCCTCGAATAGAATACGATGGGAGTATCCGCCCTCGAATAGGATACGATGGGAGTATTCGCCCTCGAATAGAATACGATGGGAGTATCCGCCCTCGAATAGGATACGATGGGAGTATTCGCCCTCGAATAGAATACGATGGGAGTATCCGCCCTCGAATAGGATACGATGGGAGTATTCGCCCTCGAATAGAATACGATGGGAGTATCCGCCCTCGAATAGGATACGATGGGAGTATTCGCCCTTGAATACAACACGATGGGAGTATCCGCCCTCGAATAGGATACGATGGGAGTACCCGCCATCGAATAGGATACGATGGGAGTATTCGCCCTCGAATAGGATACGATGGGACTATCCGCCCTCGAATAGGATATTTTACGTTTGTTTTATTTGTCATTGTCCTATGCATATTTCGTAAATTATTGCCAGAATGCATTTTAAATTCAAAAGTTGCTAATAAAAACAGGCGCCTACGTGTATAACAAGAGGCATGTCTTCAGTCTTTACATTACAGGTCTTGAAACTAGTAACCCACCATAAAGCAGAGGGTTACAACAAGAGTTCCCAGCACAAATTCAAGCGCATGAGTCAAAGGAAGGGAGGGAATGAAGGAAAATCTTCCCAGCATCATTATCCTCAGCAGGCAAGTAAACAATTCTAAAGATATCCCCAACAGTCAGGAGGGAAAACAACACGACTCAAGAGGAAAGCAGTTCCAGAACAAGGTAATTTAGAAAGGATGGTTTAAGTGGTGATGCAGGAAGAAGGAAGTGGTGCAGGAAGCGAAGGAAGACGATAGGGATGGGATGAAGTTCAAAGTTGTTGTTGAAGTTAGTGCCCGCCTGAAGAATGGAGTGGCGATTTATTTTTGAAGTTTGTTGTTAAAGTCAGGTGCCCTCCTAAAGAATGGAGTGACGATCTATTTTCGAAGTTTGTTATTGAAGTCAGGTGCCCGCCCGAAGAATGGAGTGGCGATTTATTTTCAAAGTTTGTTATTGAAGTCAGGTGCCCGCCTGAAGAATGGAATGACGATTTATTTTTGAAGTTTGCTGTTGAAGTCAGGTGCCCGCCTGAAGAATGGAGTGGCAATTGATTTTCGAAGTTTGTTGTTGAAGTTAGGCGCCCGCCTGAAGAATGGAGTGGCGATTTATTTTCGAAGTTTTTGTTGAAATCAGGTGCCCGCCTGAAAAATGGAGTGGCGATTTATTTTCAAGGTTTGTTGTTGAGGTCAGGTGCCCGCCTGAAGAATGGAGTGGCGATTTATTTTCGAAGTTTGTTGTTGAAGTCAGGTGCCCGCCTGAAGAATGGAGTGACGATTTATTTTCAAAGTTTGTTGTTGAAGTCAGGTGCCCGCCTGAAGAATGGAGTGGCGATTTATTTTCAAGGTTTGTTGTTGAGGTCAGGTGCCCGCCTGAAGAATGGAGTAACGATTTATTTTCAAAGTTTGTTGTTGAAGTCAGGTGCCCGCCTGAAGAATGGAGTGGCAATTTATTTTCAAAGTTTGTTGTTGAAGTCAGGTGCCCGCTTGAAGAATGGAGTGGCGATTTATTTTCAAAGTTTGTTGTTGAAATCGGGTGCCCGCCTGAAGAATGGAATGGCGATTTATGATTAGAGTTTGTCGATAAAGTCAGAGGCCCGCTGGAAAAGCAGAACGGCGTCTCAGTTTCCAAGATTTGATAAGGATAGTGAACAATTGGAAAGTCACAGAGTGTAACGAAAATCCTCAGCATGAATCCAAGTTCATAATCAGAAGGAAGGCAACAAGGATCAGAAAAGATAGATTCAAACTTCGAAGGAGAATAGTTCGAAGATCACAAGGAAGGGACCAACGGTCAGAGTTCGGCAATCAAGATAGACCAAAATAACAATTGGCAGAAGAGAAGAAACATCAGAAGGAACAATCAAGTCCGATAGAATAGCAAGGAACATGGGAAAGTCAAGATGAAAAGATAGATAAGATTTCGCAATACTGTAACTTAGCCTAGCTTATTATTTTTCGTTTAGCACGGTGTAATAAGGAGATCAGTTAAGCAGTAGCATCAGCAGCAACAGCAGCAACAGCAGCAACAGCAATAACAGCAAGATCACAGTTTCATGGTAGTCCCAGCTACCAAAACTTCCCGAACTACATTGACCTGATTCCCTTTTAGCCAAGGATATGTAGGAGACCTTCTGAAGCAAAGGTTCGGTCAAACTTTTCCAAAAAATGCTTCATACGGAGTGCTCAGACGAGCAAAAATCGCTCGTATCCGCTCACTTATCTTTGCACAAAAACTATTCATGTTCCCGCGCAAAGAGGGGCAGCTGTGAGCACGTGATTTTTGCCCTACATGAGAATTACTCCCAATAAATTCAAAATAAAATAATTTTTGTGTCGTTTGTAATTTTTGAGGATTTTATGTTATTTTTCTTATTGTTTGCATTTGCGTGTCCATGTTTATTTGTTTAAATAAATAAAAATACAAAAAATATATTACATATATAAAATTTAAGTTTGCAATTGAGAGTAACTAAGTTGTTTTACGAGAATGAAAAAATCACAAAAAATATGTATTTTTTGCATTTTTAGCCTTTAAATGTCCAATTGTGTGATTTTCTTTTAAATATTTATGATAATTACTACTTAGAGTTAATATTTTTAGGATAATTTGGTCGAGAATTAATTTAGGATCGTATTTTAATTTTAATTTTAATTAGAAATAAATTTAAAAGAAAAAGAAAATAAAAAGAGGAAAATTGGATTTGGGGCCAATTCCTAATTTAATACCTAAGCCCAAATTGATTTTTACCCATTCCAACCCAAATAAAACCATCCCAAAATACACCCCTGACTCGGTCTGCCCGAACCACCCACCATCTCTTCTAATCTGAACAGTTGGATTCTTGTGATCCAATGGTCAAAATCAATTCACACATTTTAAACATACCAAGAGACCCCCAAACCCTTCATGCCCACTTCATTCTCCCACACCCCTCCATCGTCTCTCATCAGAGACAAAAGAAACTAAACCCTAGCGCCGCCCTTTCTTTCCACCGCCCAAACCCGGCGGCAAGGCATCGCCGGCCGCCCAAAACCACACCATAGAACCACCTCACCTTCCTCTACCCAAAACCCTTACCAGATTCTCCCGTATGTCATCTCAATTGTTCGAATTTCAAATCTAGGGTTCGAACCCTAGAAACTAAGATAGATTATTCATCGGGCGTTTTGTTTTGGGGAAATAGCCAGAAATACAGGGCCGATTGGGTCTCGAAATAATGTTTCTCGCTTGGTCTTGACCAAGAACGAGCAAGTGACATTATTTGGAGATTAAATCGGGGAAAACCGTTTCAAAGCTCAAGTTCAACAGGTGAGTTGTTTGTTTCAATTTGCTTTATTCTCTTCTTCTTCTCTTCTTTCTGCTTCATCTCGTGTACTCGAATTCGCCATCGATTGGAGGTCATGGTCGTGCCGTGTGTTCTAATTCGCGGTCTCATTTTTGAAATCATGTTGTTGCTGGTGTTTTGATTTAAGAGGTGTTTACTTTGCAATTCAATTGTTAAAGCAATTTCAGTCATGTTTGAGTGAATTTTGATTGAATTCCTAGTTGTTGGGAACTGAATCAGTGTTCTTGCATTAAATGAAAAAGAAAAAAACCTTGTAGCCATTGTTGTTCTGATTCGGAAGTGAAGTATCAATTCTATGTTCAATTCATTGCACTAATTTAGTCCTCTAGTGAGTCATTGTGTGATTCTGGTGACTAGGAGTTGATTTTCTTCATTCCGGTATTCAAAAATGTTTAAGCATGTGCAATCTTCTACTGGTTATATCTGTTTAAGATTGTTATATGAATTTTTATTAGGCATTGGTTATAACTGATAGGTTTTTGGATAGATTGATAGCTTCAGTAGCTTTAGGAGTGTAGTTTAGGGGATTGAAACCTGAAAATTATTCAATTTAAGTGGTCTACCAATGCTGAATATTAATGTACCACTAAGCTATTGAATTGTTTAATCAAAAGGGACAAATAGTGCAAAAGTACACCATGTCTAATACCTTTATTGGCTGGAAATCAGAGAACACATGGGGGGACTGATAAAAGGTTCAAAGAGGGGTGCACATGGGCTAGGGAATAACACAGGCTGGAAAAGGAATTGAGATTGGAGAATCTCAAATTTTGAGGTTATAAATAGGGACTTGAACATACTGTAAAGAGGATAGATACAATTCTGAAAAAAAAAAAGAGGAACAGAAATAAGGAGCTGGGGGGTTTTTAAGACAGAGAGACAATTCTGGAAAACAGAACAGGGAGAGAAAAACACTCTTTTGAACACTGAAAAATCAGGAAGTCTTAAGGGAATCTGGAAGGGAGTTTTAAGTAGAAAAAGGAGATACATACAGAGAGATAGGGAGAGGTATTCTGAAAGAGAGAACTGAGAGAGAGAGTTTAAGAGGAATCTAAAAAACAGAATAGCTAAGTCTATTGAGCATCTGTAGTTCTATCTAAGTTTAATAACTAGTTTGCTCACATAAATCCATAGCTCGATTTCAGGGAAGTTCTGTTAAGGTTTAAGACATCAAGTCAAAGCTAAATTGGGTGTTGGTTGAAATGTCCTGATTGCATATTGGTTTTATAGAAGGTTTGGTTCAATCCCAAGCTCATTCAAGTTTATGTGAGTTGTTAGAGCTTGGGTATTCTGGTTTCGTTTGGTTTTCAAATTCGATTGGATTCACTGTTATGGGGCTGTGGTTTGCTGTTATTGTTGCTGTTTGTTAGCTGTTGATGATTACTACTGATTTTGCCTCCATTCTTCTCGATTTTCAATTTCCAGGTACACATTCGGACTGTCTCAATGTAGATTCTCATATTCAATGATGAAATGAAATTGAAGCTTCTACTGTATCTTCATCATTCTATCAATCTCACCATGTCTTAAACAATTTTTCATGATTTTGTTAATTGTACCTTATAATCCAACTGTGAGTTGTATGGCTGGACTGTTTCGGGCCGTAACCTTTGGTTATTTAGCCTTGGTTTTTGTATAGAAGGTACTTGATTCAATTTAAGCATTGTTTTTTTTTTTTGTAAAAAATTAAAACTCAGAAATATTTTGGATAGTTTGTATTGTAGTAGTCAACAGATACTAGAGGATTGCTAATAGTTATTCTGGTTGTGATATGGTTAATTGTGAATAAAAGGCGAATTCAAGTATCAACATGTTCCCGTGATTATTAATGAAGTAATAAAATTTACTTAGTTTAATCATTTGCTTTTCCCTGTTGTAGTATTTAATACCTATAAGCAGACTCCTGTTAATCTAAACAAGTAATGCATCACTCTTTCGTATCAATACCCAGTAAGTGCACGATAGAACAAACTGAAGTATTTCAGCATGTCCTCATTGCTTGAATACCGCATAGGTTGTTAGTTTAGGCTTCGTAGCTCGTTTGAAACTAGTTAAAATTGAGATGGGCCTAGGTCTTGTTCTAAAATGTCTCCTAGTTTGGGTCTGGCCCATGGCCTAATTCGACCAGTTTTATTCGTTGGCTTAGGCATCAATGTCATATTCTTTGGGGCTGATCTTTGAGTCCAATTTCAGGCTTAGCTCGAAGTTTTGCTAGGTTTGCACCAGGCCAATGTTAATTAGGATGTTTTTTTTTAGTTATTTTAAGTTTGTCCTTTTAACTAAATGAGACAGTCGCCAAAAATAAAATGCACAAATCTCGGGGCCCTCATGTATATATATTAAAATACTTAGACTTCGGGATGGACCATTTAGCAAATTTTACGGTGTTCCCCAAAGATAATAAACGCGTAGTTGCTTTAGGCGCGTATTTTGATAATATTACTTTCTTAAATTTGGGTGTACATTTATGTGATTCAAATCCAAATCTCAACGAAGTCGAAATGCGTTAAAGGTCACAGGCGTACTGGTACGGTGTGATCCGAAATACAATTTCACAACGTTACAATTCTTATAAAATAATATTAAAAGTGGTTAAAAGTTGAATTTCTTCACATGAATTAAAGCAAGGTATAAATCAGATAAATAAGCCAAATACGATAGTTGAGCGACCGTGCTAGAACCATAGAACTCGGGAATGCCTAACACCTTCTCCCGGTTAACAGAATTCCTTATCCGGATTTCTGGTTCACGGACTGTTAAATAGAGTCAAACTTTTCCTCAATTCGGGATTCAAACCGGTGACTTGGGATACCATAAATCTCCCAAGTGGCGACTCTGAATCTCTTAATAAATGAATCCCATTTTGATTGTCCTTTAATTGGAAAAACTTCTATCGCGCCCTCTCGGGTTAGCGCCAAAAGGAGGTGTGACAGGTTTCCATGGATTTAGACTTGGAAAATTGGGGTTTTGGTTGAAAACCTAAAAAATCATAATCTTGGATTTTAGCCACGATTTTGAGTATGGAATTAGGAGAAAATTATATATTTGAGTTCTTAAAGGCATGTGTAACCTTTATCTTCGAATAATTTAGGATTTTGGGCACGTGGGCCCGAGGGCATTTTGGTCAACTTTTCGTTCACGGTTAAGAATTGTTATAAATTGGGTTGTAAAGTTTAATTGAGCATATATTAATGGATCTGTATAATCATTGGCTAGTTTTGGAGAATTGTACGTTGTCTTCGAAAAAATGTAGAATGTCGGTTATGAGCCTTCGGAGCGAGGTGAGACTCCTTTCTAATCTTGTGAGGGGGAAATTACCCTATAGGTGAGTTGAATTGGTTATGTGCTCCTATTTGTAGGGGCTACGTATGCATGAGTTGACGAGAGTTCGTGCGTAGCTACTATAATGCTATTGTCCGGGTAGTCTACGACCCAAAAGCATGTTATATTTGGATTAATTATGAACCCATTAATGGCTTGACTTGCTCAAATTACATTAAATTAATAACTGAATTTCTAAAAAGACTTAAACTTCATTTTCTTAAATTATTAAAGGGAATTGGCCTTTCTTGGATAATTGCTCCATGTTGACTTCTTGACTGGCTGACTGTCTGTGTGTGTGTTTATTTTGGAATGGGCCGAACGGCTCGACGGATTAATAGATGAATTTGTAGGCGCATTGTTGACCCTCGGCAAGTGCACATTTATTTTTGTTGGATCGGGTCGTCGCTGCGATATGATTTGCACATACTTGTAATGTTGTCTGGAACTTGATTAAGTTATTATTGCCTCTCTATGGCTTAGAAATATTTGGATCTTGTTTTAAAAAAGGAATTCTGGAAAATTTACTATAAAGGAATTAATTGTTTATTTGTTTCTTTCTATTTGGACTGAAATCATGTTTTATAATATAAATCCACTGATTAGTATATATATTACGGATGAATCATTATTGGACCATTAGAAAGTGTCAAAGTTGAGCATCTCGTCTCTACCCTTCGGGATTAGGCGGGATACTCACTGAGTACACGTTGATTATGTACTCATACTACACTTTTGTGCATTTTTGTTGCACAGGTATATGTTACATTAGCGGTCTACTGGGCGCACAACATGGACGATTCGGGGACTAGGCTAGTTGTAGTATGCAAGGCGGCCCGTAGCTCTTTAAAGTCCCTTTCTAGTAACTATATTTCTTTTCTGTCCATTGTATTCCGGACGGATGTTGTATTATACTTTATCTTTATCAGTAGTTGCTCATGCACTTGCGACACTGGATTTCTGAGAGGGTTTCAGTAAATCTTTGTACTATTTATTATTATTTAAGTTTGAATTCAAGGAATGATCTTTATTTATATGAAACGGAAGAGAAAAACCTTAGATTTTTAAAAGTATTAAAGATGAATTAATTGGTAATTTAATTTGGCTAGCCCGATAGCGGTGTCCGACGCCTTCACGACCCTTTTAGTAGATTTGGGTCATGACACAAGGGATGGTCAAGACTTTCTATATTTTTACCAAGGAACAACTAGCAAACTTACTAACTAAGAGCCTTGGCAAACTACAACATGAATGTCTTCTATCCAAGCTAGGGTTGAAAGACATATTTCAACCGTCAGCTTGAGAGAGGGTTTTGAGATATTAGGAGACTAACAATAGTTAACTAGCTTAGTTAATGATAATTCTAGTTAGTTAGTTTAGTTAATAGTAGTCAAGAAGTTAGTGATAGCTGGACATGAGTAAGTTAAAGGAGTTGGGTTAGTATATCGTATATAACATAAAATCAGTTGGCTTGTACAGTAATAATTTTCATTCCCTGATAATTTGAGAAATGTCCATGTTTATGCTTTCTTCTTCGTCTTCTTCTTCTGTTGAAGGTTACTCATTAGAAATTATCATAAATAATGAAGAAATTATAACGTGGAATTTCTATTGAATAAAAAATAATATAAGGATTACTATAAAGTATATGATATGTAAATTATTAATTATCTTAATCCCAAGATATGCATACTCATCTTCATATTTTTATCTTATATATAATAATAGACAAATTCTAATATAAGTTATATAACTACTAGTTATACGAAGTTCAATTATTAAATGTTGTGAATGAAATCAATTGTTATTTGGTTAGAATGATTGATTTTTTTTTTCTAAACCCAAGATTCTGTATTGGATATGCTAACCTATGCAACGGTTGGTTCGTTGAAACAGAAAAATAATTCCTACATAATTTTTTGCCTGCTTGTTTGATAGTATTAAATTGTGCAGACATTAGGTTACACAAGAATATATTATTTTATGTGAAATAGAAGAATAATTTACAACGAAAACGATAATATTCGTCTAGATCTTCAAGTGATTTGTTATCACTAAATTTTTTAAACTTTGACTCTCGACTCGTTCATCCATTTGTTTTGTTAACACCTGAGAGGTCAACGATTCAAACCCCCGCTGTGAGATATCCCTGAAAAGGATGTCTCGCTAGATATGTATCTTTTACGTAGACAAAATACAAAAATTTTATAACACAAATTGAAGTTATAGAGTGCTTTCGAACACATGACTTCGGTAGAACCCTAAGGCACTTGGACACGAAAGCTATTTAGTTCTTTCTACTAGGCGATGTCATTTTACTCTATTTATCTCATTTTTATTTTTGTACTTAATTATAAATACATATTTAGTATAAAATAAAAAATAAAGCGATGTCACATGACACGACATGAATTACGGGAAATTTTCCCCTTTATGTATAATTTTTTTTATATGCATGGTAAAAGAACTAAGTAATACTTAATATTAACCACACCTGAATAAGAACATATAAATACAAATTCTAGAGAAGCTAGTCATTAGGAAATAAGCAAAGATACAAAGTTTTGCTTCTCCTCCTGTAGTTATATATAATACTTGACTTATCACTACAATGATTCAAACAATAATAGACGATTCCCACTATTATAAAATACAATTCTTAAATAACAATTTGCATATTAGTTTAATTATCACAAAATAAGTATCAATTATTTATTATTCAACAACAACAACTACCCAGTATGTTCCCACAGGGTGGGGTCTGGGGAGGGTAATACGTACACAGGCCTTACCCCTACCCCACTGCACATTAATTTATGCATTACAAATCATGTATAACCAAATTATTAACCAAACAACCTCTTTGGCACGTTGTTTTGGAAGCAAAGTGAGAAGAGTTTTGGTTGCTTTTTTTTTTTCCTTCAAATTTAGCCAAAATATCTTGGACTGTAATTAAATAGGCAAATATGTCAGACGAAATACATTGGTAGCCATCATAAATAAATAACAAATATAGCAATTATATTTGAGTTTAAGTTTAAAATATACATTCCTGAATAATTTTGGTCCTTTAATTTTTTTAACGAAAAAGGACCAAAAATACCCCTAACATATTAGAAATGGCTCACACATGCCCTCCATTAACATTTTGTCACGACCCCAAATCTGGTCGTGATGGCGCCCAGCACACTGCTAGGCCAGCCTAACCAATCAATAGCAATAACAGAGCTAGGAGCTCACTTTATCCCATTTAAACATATCAAATCATAAAACAACAGTGATATATAAATCGAAAACGGGGAACCAAGTCCAAACACATAGCAACTCCCATAGACCGAAGGGTCAAGAGTCATGAGCCTCTACAGAACATACGTGTAATAAAGTTTATAACAAAACTCAGTGCGGAAAGGAAATACAAAAAGATAAGAAATGACAGTAAGAAGGGGAGTCAGGTCCTGCGGACGCAACAGCTACCTCGACTGTCCAGCACAATGCCTCTAAGAAACTACCGAATCAGGTCTGCTGAGAGGTACCTAGATCTGCACATAAGGTGCAGGGAGTAAAATGAGTACTGCCAGACTCAGTGGTAATAAACAATGATAAGACAGCGTGGATAAGAAATCCACAGTAAAGCACAATGTAAAGCTATAACAATACCCTGTAACAGTTCAATACCAACAATAGACAGAGCCAACAATATTAACAACAAGTACAACAGCTAGCAGGTATAGCTAAATGCAATGCAATGCATGAAATGACCGATACGACGCGTAGCCCGATCCAATTTGGGTACCCGTGCTCACTGTGGGGGTTCAGACTCCGGAGGGGCTCCTACAGCCCAAGCACAATATTACTGCGGCGTGCAGTCCGATCCAACATATATACCGCTGCGGCGCGCAGCCCGATCCACTACCAGTCAGCTAATATGCAAATACAGCCTCGCAAGCTCAAAAGTAGTTTTGAAACTCTTTTATCATTTTTCAGTTGGAAACAGTAATATCAAGTTCCAGAGGTTGGAAATAGCATGATAACAGGAATAGCTACGGACTGGTAGTAAACTAGCATGTCAATATCTCAGGGCAATGATAACGATCCTCGCGGGATCCAATAACTGGCTCACAGCCCACAAGTATACTCAACCGTCCAAGACGGAGGTTCAACGGTTCAAGAGTAGCCAATATTACAATATAGTATGCAACCATCCGAGAAGGAGGTTCGACGGCTCAAGAATAGCCAATCTCATAACACAGTGCCAACAAGTCGGACTAAGCCATAGTCCCCAATCACAATCGACCCCGCACTCACATGAGAGTACGTGTCTCGCCGCTATACAGCGTCACAAAGTGGTATACCGGGGTTTCGAACCCGCTGGTCATCACCCACATCTATTACTCACCTCAATACGGCTCGACGACTAGTCCGCGATGCCCTTGCCACAAGAATCAAGCTCTACACGCATAGAATCTGATCAAATATGGTAGAAACACATCAAATTGGGCCAATGGAATGATACCCAATCAAAACAACTCAATTTACACCAAAAATGACAAAGTTGTCAAAATCCGACTTTCGGTACACTTCTCGAAAAATCACGAAAGTCACATATTCGGAACCCTCGTCTCAATACGAGTCTAGGCATATATAATTTACCAAATTCGGACCCCATTTGCCCATTCAAATCCTTGATTTTTCTAAAGTTCAAGCCTAGGGCTAAAACCTCCATAAAGTACCCCAAATTCCTCCATTTTCATGAGATAATTGCATAATATTATCAATACTAATCATAATTTGAGTCCATAGTGAATTACCTGATGAATTCCCTTGAATTTCTCTTCAAAATCGCCTAAATCGCCTCTTAAGCCGAGACCCCAAGTGTTGAAATGTTTCTGAAATTTTCTAACTTCTGATACAATTAATCCTCTGCGATTTTCGCTTCTGCGGACCATTTCCACCTCTATGGAACCGCTTCCGCAACCAATTGGTCGCTTCTGCGAACCTAGGCCTAACTGGCCATTTCCGCTCTTGCGAGCCACGGACCGCTCCTGCGCGTCCGCTCCTGTGGAAATTCTTCCGCCCCTGCGCTTTTTCGCTTCCGCGGATCAGAGTCCGCTTCTGCGGACTCACTTAAGCGACCAAAGTTCCGCTCATGCGGATCCTTCACCTCTCGACCAACCTCCGCTTCTGCGACCAGCATCCGCACCCGCGACACCGCTTCTACAGACAAAAGTCCGCTTCAGCGAAGGCATGCGCTTCTGCGCCTCATCGTCCGCTCCTGCAGACTCGCTCCTGCGCTCCCATTTCCGGCAGGAGCGAAAACAACAGAACCAGCAAATTAAATCTGCAATTTTCCATGTTTTTCTTCCGTTTAACCACCCGATAATACCCCGAGGCCCCCGGGACCTCATCCAAACACACCAACACATCATAATACCTTATTAAAACTTGTTCCAATCCTCAAAACATGTCTAACAACATCAAAACCCATAATTCACATCGAATTCAAGCCTAAATTCCTTAACACTTTCCGAATTACACATTCGATCAAAAACCCGACCAAACGACGTCCGAATGATCTGAAAATTCACAGACATATCCAAAATCACATGACGAAGCTACAGAAATTGTCGGAATTCCATTCCGACCTCCGGATCAAAATCTTACCTACCGTTCGGATTTCGCCAAAATTCAATATTAGCCAATTCAAGCCTATTTCTACACCGGCCTCCGAATTCAATTTCGATTGCTCCCTAAGTCACAAACCAACTCCCGGAACTAACCGAATCATCAGAATCTTATTCCAAGCCCTCTAACTAAATAGTCAACTCCAGGTTGACTTTCCATATTCAAGTTTCCTTCAAAAAGGCTATTTGCCTCATTTTCAATCCAAATCACTCCTAAGTTACTCGATAGATTCTAACACTGATATAAAGGCATAAAACACATAATGCAAAGATAACGGGGTGGTAATTCCTGTGACGACGGGACGGGTCATCACATTCTCCCCAACTTAAGCAAACGCTCGTCCTCGAGCGGACCCAGAGTTGTACTAGAAGCAACCCAATAGCTGAATGACCTTACCAAGCATATATTCGGGCGATCATACGTCACCCTACCTTACATAAGTCCGAAAATACCATATAGCTAAAATTTCACAGACCATCTGAATCATAAACCACATTGCACTCTCCGAAATCATATACCAAATGCTAATCCCATGCCTATACTCAGGATGCACTCGAATCCACTGCAATAACCCATACTCACCACTCCGGGTGAGATCATTGATGTATCAACAACCCAATCACACGAGACGATAGTCTCTAATCACAACAATTTCCCACCATAACCAAATACTAACTGAAAAACCTTTTTCATTAGCTAAAGTCTTAGTCCAACACCTTCATATACTGCCCTCGGCAATCGAACCCGCGATATATCGAATCCATCTCTCGGGTCACCCATTCATGAATCCATTTCCCTTTTAACTAATACCACAATAGATTTCGGAACCAAACCTCAATTTTTTTACCTTTTTAACTAGCTGAAATCACACATACGCCCGCACTCATTAATGGATCCAACGATCATTCCGATTATAACACACCGCACTGGTGATATGACACCTCAACACCGGCCTAAGCCACGACGAGCACAACACGAGCTCCAATAAGAAACACTTGAACATGCTTAAATCATGACAACTACCTCAACAAAAGAGTTGCAATTCAGTTCCTCTGTGCCATCATAACATAGAACTGAGATCCCGTCTCACATCATAGAGTACCTGAATCCTCCTCGAGAGGTCATAACATCACGTGGCCTTGCCACGATTTGTGATTCTATCCAAACACTATTACTCATGAAGCACCTCAAGTTACCAAGCTCAAAATGGTCAGCCACGCGCATATCTAGGTCTGAACTTAAGCAATCGACCTCACCCACGGTGAAACAATTAGTATATGCTATCAAATCCTGAAAGAACACAACCGATGTGCCATTCGCCGAGCGATGCTCAATACGGACTTTTCCTCAGAAGCCAGGAAGTATTGTATATACCAGGTAACATATAACCAACTCTATTTTTGCATTACACTGTTGCGGTGTGCAACCCGCTCCAATGATATTCCCGTGGCGGCGTGCCACCCGATCCAGATACCATACATGTGGCGGCGTGCCACCCGATCCAAATAACCCGTGGCGGCGTGCCACCCGATCCACGTATAAATCTCGCAAAAGGAAATGCATATCGAGTCGAATTGCTCATTACAGTAAACATATATAGCCTCAAGCTCGGCCACAAGAAACGCATCCGACAAAGTTCCCCAATACCGGAACTGAATCCATGGTAGAAACCTATGCACTGATATCAGCCACGAAGGCCCAACTGACAAAAGCAATACCTACCAGCCGTCCGCTGGTCCTGGGGTACAACTACCCTGCTGGAGCATACTCTGATGCACTCTGCTACGCAATTTGTGCCATTCCATCATAGTCTATATCTCCTTAGTCTAGACAACCTGACCCATGACAACCAGTCAGCAATCAAGTATCATAATCCGAATTCGTCATATCTAGTTGAGAGAGAGCCACTAGGGCTTCCGATTTCCAATAATCATCAAACGGTGCTGATACACACGATATACAACCACTGCATAAGCGGACTAATGAGAACTTCAAGTCTCCAACACATATATAACACATGAATCACTAAGCTTGATTCCATACATCACTGTACGAATACGTAACGCACATCAAGCGTCCATTCATACCACAAAAGCCATTCAAAAATTTCACTATGCCATCAACGACTCAATTATTACAATCGATCCAACAAGAGAATACCACCATACCACTAGATATTATCAGTTTACATTACCTTGTCCTTTTGGACCATATACCCTACCAAATTACTAGAATAGCAGTACCATTTTCTTTAATCACCGGAAAGATCGATTCTTTAAATCACCTGCAGCTGCCCGCGCTGCTAAATAATTTTAATGACTCCCCATATATTATGAACTGATCTCAAAACCTTGAATATGCCATTATCAACTTTCCATAACACATCGCGTATACCATACCACACTAAGACAACATGGAAATTCATATCCCTTTCCTCCGCCGCAAACATCGGCGCGCACTCAACTAGTCAAGGGCTTTCATGCTCCCATATAGAGAAAACTCATTACACATTCCAAGCCTTGCATACCAACAGGAAAAATACACTCATTTTCAACCCACGGTAAAACACATCATAAACTCTTTCTCCCCAATTACATTGCATAGGTTAAACTGCCAGGACTAAGTCCTTATACCCATATCAAGTTACACAACTGCCAGCACTCAAAAGCTTTGTTGCACAATATCTGCAAGACTCATTACTTCAATCACATACCAAGAATTAATCGTATTGCTTATCATACCGTTTCGATTTATTAACAAGTTGTTCCATTTACCCAGTTTCCTTTCTGATTCATCTTTAATTTAATATTAGCCCTTACTGTAACACCATAATACATCAACTCATGTTACCACACGAGACTCGTACATAAGACCACACGGTCTAAGACCCATAGGTCACTTAATACTCTCTCAATGTTTCCCAGAAGTACCACATTCTACAATACTTTATTTTGAATAACTTCCTGCGATTTTAATTCGTTATCATTACCTTCCAATAAGGATTACATAGAATCCCATCATTCACATAATATAACACAAGTCTTGACCTCTTCTAACGAAACCACCGTCTTTAGCCACATGCACAATCTTAAGACACCTGACTGTTACAAGCAAAATCTTGAACACCGTACAATAATTCTCGGGCGTCATTCACTCTTACTTAGATGTAGTTCAACTGTCTTATTGAACAAATCCACTCGTGCCTTGCTAGAACCCTGACACCGCAGAACATGATTGCATACAGATAATTTTAGCTATCTTAACTTTCTATACACCGAACATTCCTTACCAGCATCAGTTCAAAACATCCTAGTATTTCTTCATATCTACGAAGCACCATAAACTTTATCAGAATTTTCCCAACATACTTAGAGACAGAGCCAACACAGCACACAACAGTGCAATCAGTTAATCAATAACAACCTCCCCAACTTATCTCGGAGCCATACATCAAAGCACTGTTAGCCACTCATAGCATTCTTACTCAAATGATGCCATAAAGTTCTAGTTAGATTAAACTCAAGTCATTTACAAGCTTCGGCGGAGATTCGAATCATCAGAAATATTAACTCTTTTGCAATTTTTGTATTCATTCACACACAACAGTTAAGCCCACTATTTAGGTGACAAAAATCTTTTCTAAGTCCCAAATTTTCCAGAAATTTTGACAGAGTTTCCTTTGTAATTTGGCGTATCCACCTGCCAGAGAATCACCAAAACCATCCTAGCAATACATTCACAACTCGACAACACATCACAATGCATATCGACAACATTAGTCTCAATACTACACAAATCATATTATCATATTTGGTACATGAACATGCGTTGTACCTGCTCGAATCATAACACATATCAACTACCTTTCAATTACACATGAGGATCAACCCACCTATTTCTTCTCAATTTAGCATTTCAGCACAATACCTTCCACTAGGATACACATAGCATAATCACTTTAGTCTTCCTGAGTTTGAACTCGTTCTACTACACATAAGGCACTTTACCTTCCAATTAAGAGATATGGTAAATATTCACCATTCCCATAGCTCGGGGCTACACAACAAATTAGATAAAAGTCGAACAATTAACAGGTCATCAATTAGTAAGCCTCCCTAATACTCTACAGATTGGCACAAGGCCCCAAATATGACTACTAGCCCAAATACATAGATATAAGCCAGTCTCAATCATTATACACAGTAATCTATCAATCGGGAAGGATCAAGTCCAAATCCCCAGTCACAATACCACCACACTCGTCACATGACGCGTGTTCCATCTCAGCATAGCACTGTATAGTGCAAATATGGGGTTTCAAACCCTCAATACATTATCTATTGCCACCACTCACAAAATCAGCACCTCGATGCTCAAGTCATAAACAAGGTCCGGCCTCAAGTCATCCTGACTAGCCCAACATGAACTCACAGAGATTATATCTCGCCCCTCGTTCGAGGAAATCACAAGCCATAAGGCAATTATATTACTGAGCGCTCGATGCGTACACGGACGTGTGGAAGGAATTTCAAAAATTATATCTCAAGATGAATCAAGTGCGCACGATAAGAATTCCAAGAAATGTGAAGTGTTTCCTAAAGGTTCGCAGCCTCCCGAGGATAAGTACAGGCGTCCCCATACCGATCCACAAGACTCTACCAACCGGCTCAAGACTCATGATGCCTAGTAAGCCTAGGCTCTGATACCAACTTGTCACGACCCCAAATCCGGTCGTGATGGCTCCCATCACACTACTAGGCCAGCCTGACCAATCAATAACATTAACGGAACTAGGAGCTCGCTTTATCCCATTTAAACATATCAAATCATAAAACAACGGTGATATATATATTGAAAACGGGGAACCAAGTCCCAACACATACCAACTCCCGCAGACCGAAGGGTCAAGAGTCAGGAGCCTCTAAAGAACATATGTGTATAATAAGGTTTATAACAAACTCAGTGCAGAAAGGAAATACAACAAGATAAGAAATGACAGTAAGAAGGGGAGTCAGGTCCTGCGGACGCTACAGCTACCTCGACTGTCCCGCACAATGCCTCTGAGCGACTACCGAATCAGGTCTGCTGAGAGGTACCTGGATCTGCACACAAGGTGCATGGAGTAAAATAAGTACAACCAGACTTAGTGGTAATAAACAAGGGTAAGACAGTGTGGATAAGAAATCCATAATAAAGCACAATGTAAAG
Source organism: Nicotiana noctiflora (assembly GCA_032618575.1). NCBI lineage: Eukaryota > Viridiplantae > Streptophyta > Magnoliopsida > Solanales > Solanaceae > Nicotiana > Nicotiana noctiflora. Next base: position 1,646 of record JASVEL010006001.1, on the reverse strand, counting down.
TTATACCAATACCCTGTAACAGTTCAATACCAACAGTAGAGAGAGCCAACAATATTAACAACAAGTACAACAGCTAGCAGGTGTAGCTAAATGCAATGCAATGCATGAAATGACCGCTACGGCGTGTAGCCCGATCCAATTTGGGTACCCGTGCTCACTGTGGGGGTTCGGACTCCGGAGGGGCTCACTGCGGCGTGCAGCCCAATCCAACATATATATCTCGCTGCGGTGCGCCGCCCGATCCACTACTAGTCAGCTAATATGGAGATACAGCCTCGCAGGCTCAAAAGTAGTTTTTGAAAACTCTTTTATCATTTTTCAGTTGGAAACAGAAATATCAAGTTCCAGAGGTTGGAAATAGCATGATAACAGGAATAGCTACGAACTGGTAGTAAACTAGCATGTCAATATTGCAGGACAATGAAAACGATCCTCGCGGGATCCAATAACTGGCTCACAGCCCACAAGTATACTCAATCGTCCAAGAAGGAGGTTCAATGGTTCAAGAGTAGCCAATATCACAATATAGTATGCAACCATCCGAGAAGGAGGTTCGACGGCTCAAGAATAGCCAATATCATAACACGGTGCCAACAAGTCGGACTAAGCCATAGTCCCCAATCACAATCGACCCCGCACTCACATGAGAGTACGTGTCTCGACGCTATACAGTGTCACAAAGTGGTATACCGAGGTTTTGAACCCGTTGGTCATCACCCACATCTATTACTCACCTCAATACGGCTCGACGACTAGTCCGCGATGCCCTTGCCACGAGAATCAAGCTCCGCACGCATAGAATCTGATCAAATATGGTAGAAACACATCAAATTAGGCCAATGGAATGATACACAGTCAAAACAACTCAATTTACACCAAAAATGATAAAGTTGTCAAAACCCGACTTTCGGTAATATTCTCGAAAAATCACGAAAGTCACATATTCGGAACCCTCGTCTCAATACGAGTCTAGGCATATATAATTTACCAAATTCGGGCCCCATTTGCCTATTCAAATCCTTGCTTTTTCTAAAGTTCAAGCCTAGGGCTAAAACCTCCACAAAATACCCCAAATTCCTCCATTTTCATGAGATAATTGCATAATATTATCAATACTAATCATAATTTGAGTCCATAGTGAATTACCTGATGAATTCCCTTGAATTTCTCTTCAAAATCGCCCAAATCGCCTTTTAAGCCGAGACCCCAAGTGTTGAATGTTTCTGAAATTTTCTAACTTCTGATACAATTAATCCTCTGCGATTTTCGCTTCTGCGGACCATTTCCGCCTCTGCGGAACCGCTTCCGCGACCAATTGGTCGCTTCTGCGAACCCAGGCCTAACTGGCCATTTCCGCTCATGCGAGCCACGGACCGCTTCTGCGCGTCCGCTCCAGCGGAATTTCCTCCGCTCCTGCGGAGCTTTTTTGCTTCCGCGCCTCAGAGTCCGCTTCTGCGGACTCGCTTAAGCGACCACAGTTCCGCTCCTGCGGATCCTTCACCCCTCGACCAACCTCCGCTTCTACGACCAGCATCCGCACCCGCAACACCACTTCCGCGGACAAAAGTCCGCTTCAGCGAAGGCATGCGCTTCTGCACCCCATCGTCCGCTCCTGCGGACTCGCTCATGCGCTCCCATTTCCGCAG